>OZ020567.1:46599827-46931571 GCA_963971475.1 Chrysops caecutiens | reverse complement strand
AGAATCCGATGTGAAAATACACAGCAAAAGCTACGGAACGAAAACGAATTAACAATGGGAAAAGCAAATAAAATGAGTCGCGGTGCCGAAACAGCAAATGAAAAAAAATTAACGATATAAACGTGGGCCAGAGCCCAGATGTTGAGAGTGAATTAAATTGATAATAAAAATAAATGCAATCGTTGCAAAACGGCGCACGGACCTAGAAGTTGCCCAGCATATAAAACAGAGTGCCTAAAATGTGGTGCCACGGGATATTTTCGTATCGCGTGTAGATAACGAACCAATAAAAAAGAGGGTAAATCGAAATATAAGAAATCTCACAGAAAGAACAGAAGAATTTATAAAAAAGTAAGCGTAATTTAAGGTATCAATAGTGGCGCTGAAACACAATCTTCAAATGACGAAACGGGCTTCCAATTTGTCGGAGCGATCATCACCATAAATTCTATTAGTGTAGAAAAGTGGACAGAGAAAGTGTGCGTCGGGAAATATGAGCTTAAAATAAGACTGGACACCGGTGCGTGGAGCGTGATCTCGAAGAAAACGGCGCGAGAAATCGGTGCAGTTATAAAGACAAGCGAAATTAAAAAAAAAAAATCGTACGACGGCGGCTAAATAAAGGTGATCTGGCAAATAAAAGTAAAGTGCCGTATCCTACAAAAAGACAATAACATCGAAGGAAATATAACATTTAAAGTAATAGTCGAAGATTTACAGACAATCCTAGGAGGTGAAGATTGCGAAAATTTGGAATTTGTGAAGAGAGTCAATCAAATGGTGTGTTTGAAAATTTTCGAATATGGCATAGATTTCATAGACAACCCAAAGTTTAAAATAATACAAGCAAGGAAAATACCTTACGCAATCAAAGAAAAGGTGAGACAAGAATTGCAAAACATGTTGAGACTTGGTGTCATCGAGAGCATTAGCGAGCCAACGACCCTAATTCATACAGAAACTATTCATTTTTATCTGTATTATTATAATCTTTATCTCATTTCAAAGATATTCCTTTTTTTTCTCAACTATGACGCAAAACTGTGGTGCCGCCTCCTGTAAGGATTAGAGCTCCGGTAGGCTTCTGTCCGGTCATGGCATGTTTGAGGCATATTTCCATCCTAACTGTGCAGGCCTGACAGGTGCGCTTGCTGACAAGGTCGAGTCAAAAGACTCGGGTGTCTACTGGAACTGTTAACTTTTCCGGAAGTACTTCCTGAATGCCCTATGTTCGCGCCACAAACATATCGAATATGAGCTTCGAAAACTTGGTAATAATTTGGCAGTCATCCAATCGGCTGTTTTGGCATCAGTCGTTTCCATCAAGGGTTTTATTCCTCCTCACACTGATCCCCTACAATTAATCCAACCTCCTTCATTGTCAGAGCCATTACAAAATTCATCCGCCAGAGTGACTAGATTCAGTAAATCTACCTTGTCTGTGCATTAAGACTCCTTTCTAATAACCTTCTCCTCTCTGCCTTCTCCCTCTCTCCCTCCCCAATCCGATCCGTTGAACAGCGCTGTCATAATAGATAAACCTGAGTCTCCAAGGAGCTCGCCTGCCCCCGCTGTTAAGACTAACGAAAAGTCCTCGGGAAACTAACGAAATTCTGACTTCCGTACAACAATCTCAATTTCTAACAGGATACCTCCCCTCAGTGCTCGCTGCATTGTCTCTGACACTTTGCTGGCAACTTCCCATAAGTACTCCCTCCATTGCACCCAAGTATTCTGACAAAATCTATCTTTGTGAGAAGATAGATCCTTCACAAGAACCGCTTGCAATCATTACAGTACGAATCTGTCTCCCCTCGGAGAACCTCATTCTCATTACATCGTAGATCCCACCTCGCTCTGGCGATCACGTATACCCACTCCTTTCTTATGTTATCGACTCCCTATCCACATTAACACCATGTGAGGACCACATACTACTCCTTGGTGATACTAACCTCTCCATGCTTGAATGGTTTTTCAACGTGTAATCGGACTGATTTATAGCCGTCAGCCCTACCTCACCATCCGAAATTGCCTTCACTGACCCTTCATTGCTGCATTGTTTGTCCCGAATCAATCCCATTAAAAACCAGCATAACCGGCAACTACCTCGACTGACCTCGTCCTTTCAAATGATCAAACAAATGTACTTGTTTCCAACTGCACGATGGAACTCAGCAACATCGATCTTTATCAACCTCCACTAACCGTATGCCCCTCCCACTATCACCCTACCCATACTACTGGCCCAATCTTTCCTCCGCGTCCCAACTTCTGTAAGAACAACTTTGACCTGCTTGTTGAATTAAGCATACCCTCCGTGATATGAACTTTACGGGAAGCAATCTTACGTCTCATATTGGCATGCTCTACGAATCTCTGCTCCATTCCTCCATCCTCCACCTGATCCCTCCTCTCCTTGATATACAAGAGAACTGAAATTTATGAAGAACAAGCGTAACTCCAATTGGAAACGTTATCTTGCCCCGGGCTTGCCTGGTGACTACGATAAATTCGTAGTTTCCAGCACCAACCTCGTTTTCCTTAACAGGTCTCCTTATACTGACTACCTTTCATCGGTCAAGACTAACCTCCTGACTAATCCCCGCGACTTCTATTCCTTTGTTAACTCAAAAAGGAGACAGCATACAAACTGCTACCCTCATACCTTTTCCTACCTCCTGATGAGTGTAGCCATCCTCAATCGAGCGCGAACATGTTTGCTAACTTTTTCGCCTCTACATTCCATCATGGTTCATTTGAGCCAGTTGTAGCTTTCTTGTCTTCCCTATATAGAACCACATCACCACCCTTTGCCGACCTTCGTATTCTTCTTCTTTTTGAATGAGAAGTTTATGAACGGCTCTTACATCTCAAGAACAACTTCTCTCCGGGCCCGGACGGTATTACCAATCTCATACAATACACCTCGTACACTATATTAATAGCTCTTGAACGTGGAGAGGTGGTCGACGCTATCTTCACGGACATGAGCGAAGCCTTTGCCAGCATCCCTCACAACCTGATAATCCTTAAACTAAAACTGGCGAAATGCCCTGACTTTTTAATTAGGTGGACCCACTCAAACCAGTTTAACCGCACCTATAAGGTTTCTTGCCGGTCACACCTTTCAGTTAACATAAAAGTCACATCCGGGGTCCAACAGGGTAGCCATTTCGGTCCAATTCTCTTCATCCTCGCGACCAACGATTCTCACCGCGTCGTCAAGAACTCAGTCACTCTAAGCAACGCAGACGACTCTAAGATCTTTGAAAATGAGGCTCATCAGACGGATCTTGATCTCCAAGACGACGTGAACCGTTTTGCTGAATGGTGCTAAAAAGTAACCTGTCGCTGAACGTTTCGAAGTGTCAATACGTCTGCTTGCATCGAACACCCAACTATCTCGTGATCAGTGATCGTGACACTAACCACGTGATCAGGAAAGCACGTGCAGTTCTCGGGTTTATAACTAGGTGGGCCAGGGACATGGAGGGTCCCCATATTTATGAAGCACTTTTCATTTCCTTTGTTTGCCCGATAATGGAATACGCCACACAGGTTTGGTCTCCATATCATAAACTCCACTTCGGGAGACTTGAGGCAGTACAGAAGCGCTTCCTGTGGTGTGCTCTCAGAAGCTTTCCATGGGTTAACCCTATCCTCCTTCCACCGTACGAAAACCGCATGAGCCTCATCGGACTCCAATCACTCTCTTCCCTTAGGGTGATGGCCGACTACTCTCATATTCATGGCGTAATCCAGAGTTCCATCGTAGCTCCCTACATCCTGGAGGTTGTCAAGATACGATCCTGCGGGACGCACCTAAGAATGGGCGGCCTTCTGCATATCCCATTCCACCGTACGGAATTTGGGCGGATGGAGCCCATCACACGGATGCTCAGGACGCACAACCAGGTCACTACCTTTCTGCAGTCGGCGCTGGTTGGTTGTGGTCAACCGGGATTCTATGCACTCCTGTATTAATATCATCTGCAGGGATTAATACCCTAGTCCTCTAGGCTCTTTGACTTTGTCAGACTTTGTCTTCGACTTTCTCATTTTAATAAGCATTTGCTCTTTTTACAAAGTACATCATTATGTACTATATTATTTACTATTAGTGCTATTCAGTTGTCATACTAGTCTTAAGCTTGATTTACCTCTCTGTCACCTTGTAGAACCTCACTTGTCTTAATTAAATAAATAAATAAACACCGGCAGTAAGCCCAATGCTGGTCGTAAACAAAGGAAAAATTCGTGTATGCATGGACCCAACAGAATTAAAGAAAAATAGTAAGAGGCGTATTTGCCCGATGAAAACGGTCGAAACGCACGGCAGCAAATTTTTCACAAGACTAAACTGTCAAAAGAGATTCTGGCAAATAAAGGTAACAGAACGTTCATCGAAACATGTAACATTTTCAAAGCCATGGGGCACATTCTGAGGTGATGAATCGAACATCGGAGGACATAAATAGATGCGATGTGGTGATATATAACATTTAATTTACGCGCCCAGTTTAAGAGAATTACGTGAAACTACAAAAACGGTAATCAAACGATTGACAAATGCCGAATTCACACTAAATGGGTAAAAAAGTGAGTACGAAAGAACGTCGATGAAATTTCTAGGTCACATCTTTACAAAAAATGGTTATGAAGTGGACAAGAACAAAGTCAATGACATTACCCAATTGAAAACGCCAACATGCGTCAAAGAATTGCAAAGAGTACTGGGCATGGTAAACTACGTTGGCAAATTCATTAAAAACTTGTAAGAATTAACTGAACCACTGCGAAAATTGATACACATAGATCGGTTTGGTGTTGGGAAGCAGAACAGATCGAGGCATTCGAATAAATAAAACAGTATTAACAAATACACTGGCACTGACATATTATGACGTAAGAAAACCGGTAAAGTTGCCGTTAGATGCAAGCAGCAAGTCTGCAGGAGGGAAACCCGTAGCATATGGTTATGCTACAAGGGTATTTGCAATCTCGAAACCAACCACAGGTAGTGAAGGATGCGTTGGCTTTTCGATTTGGATGTCAAAAATTCCATGAATGAATGGTGAAGGGTGTATGGAAAAGAATTAAATATTGGAACTGATCACTAATTGTTAGAAGCAATCTTCCTCATTCCGATAAAGAACGCGCCATTGAGATTGCAACGAATTTTATTCGACATATTACAATATTCACCTAAGATAAAGTACATCAAGGGAACGGCGATACCAATAACAGATGCATTAAGCCGGGACTGCGAGATCGATGAATACGTGCAGAGTAAATTTAATTCACGCGATTGGCAGAAACCTGCGGCACAAATTAATAAGGGAAACGGCGACTGATATCGAGCTACGAACATTAAAAATGCAATCATGGGCAAGTGGCCGGCTGAAGAGGACGAAATACCAAAACCGATCCAGGCGTATGAGCCATACATACAGGAAATCACGTATGAAGAGGGATTACTATTGAAGGGTATAGTTATCACTACACATTAATATAATAAAAAACAATAACTATTTATAATTTATTATATTTTTAAAAATTTTTATTTATTTAAAATAATAATCACAAAAACATAATCTTTTTATATTTAATATTAATTATTTAATTATTTAAAAAGAAGTCTTCTCTATATGAGCTCAACTAATTCACTAACTAACAATAATAAATTTTATTGTAACTTAACCAAACTAGGTTACTTAAATCTAAATAAAATTAAAAAACTGTAACCTAAGTTTTACTTAGAAATAATACAGTAATTATTTACAGTCATTATTACAGTATTAATAAAAATAAAAGGTAAGGTATTAATAAAAATACCTACAATACTTCCCCCTTCAAAAACGGAGCTAAGGTAAAACAATGGAAATTGACTTTTTGTTACGTGGCAAAAAGATTTCATCTGTTTTCTCAATATACGCTGGTTTAATACGATCTACTGAAACGGTCTTGATTTTGTTATTTGTTTTAATTTTAAAAACTTTATTTGTTCGATCAAGTACCTCATATGGTCCATCATATGGAGGTGTTAGTGAAGGTATTTTACGATCAATTCTTACAAAAACATGACTGCAATGTTTTAAGTCCTTAAAAACGAAAGGATTGTCTAATGATTTATGCGTAACAGAAACAGGTTTCAACAAAGAAATGGACTTCCTCAAGTTGTCCAAAGTTACTGAAAGAGGAACTTCTAATTCTTTATTTATAGTAAAATCTCCAGGAATTCTGAGGGTTTGTCAAGCTTTAAAAGCTGTGCGAAAACCAAGCAATATCAGAGGCAGTCTTTCTGCCCAATTATTCACAAAATTAGTCGATTTAAGCACAGCCTTCAATTGGCGATCGAAACGTTCAACCATACCATTGCTCTGAGGATGATATGCAGTTGTACGGATCCTATGTGTTCCCAAAAGTGAAATTAAAGTATTAAAAAATTTTGACTCAAAAGGATTTCCTCTGTCAGTAGTAATGGTGAGTGGAATTCCAAATCTTGCAATATGATGTTTTACAAAAGCTTTTGCTATTGCTTCAGCTGAAACCTCCTTCATTGGAATAGTTTCTGGCCATCGTGAGTAACGATCAATCAATGTTAAGATATGAGAGTAACCACTCGAAACTGGTAAAGGACCAACGATATCCAAATGTATGTGCTGGAAACGGGTCATAGGGAGTGGGAAAGAACCTAGTTCTGATTTTGAATGTCTTGTAATTTTGTTTTGTTGACAAGTCTGGCAAGTTTTAGTCCACTGTCCAATATCTCGATTCATACGGGGCCAGAAAAATTTATCAGTTATTAATTTCCCAGTTGCCCGAACGCCTGGATGAGAAAGCGAATGTAGTTTCTCATAAACAGATCTTTTGCAGACTTCAGGAACTAGAGGGCGCATGGTATTATTATAATTGTTGCACCAGACTTTGATTTTCGAAAAAGGATATGTAATAAGTTGGAATCTTTGTTCCTTATAATTTTTAATTAAATTCTGATTTCCTGATCTTCTGTCTGAAATTTAGCGAAATTGTGAATATTTAGTGGGAAAATTTTAGTGGAATCAAAAGACTCGAGTTTCAGATTATCCAATCTAGATAAAGTATCAGCAACAACATTCGATTTACCTTTAATATGCAAAATATTATTTGTGAACTGTGATATGAAACTTAAGTGTCTCGCTAGCCGAGCACAGCGATCAGTTTTTGTCCATAATGCTATCGTTAAGGGTTTGTGGTCTGTAAAAACAATGAACTTTCTACCTTCTAACCAATGTCTTAAGTGTTTAATTGATTCATAGACAGCTAAAAGTTCTCTATCGAAAGCCGAATATTTTTGTTGTCCTTCGTTTAATTTTTTTGAAAAGAAGGCTAATGGTTGATAAGTTCTATCAACGTACTGGCGGAGGACTGCTCCAATTACTGTATTTGATGCATCTGTTGTGAGACTATAATTACCTTCAGGAATAGGAAGCACCAAAAAAACAGTTTCGGCTAACATTTGTTTCACTTTATTAAATGTAGTAGAATGACTATCAGTCCAAATAAAATCTTTAGGCTTTTTAATCGAGCTAACAACAAGGCTATGTAGAGGAATTAAAAATTCTGCTAGATTTGGGATAAAACGATGATAAAAATTAATCATCCCGACGAAACGTTGAAGACTCTTCAAATTTTTGGGTTCTGGGAAATTAGTGATAATCTCAACCCTCTCTTTTGAAGGAAGAATTCCTTTTTCCGAAATATTATGACCCAAAAAATTTAACTCGGTAACTCCAAATACACATTTCTCAACCTTGATGTTTAAACCAAAATCTTTTAAACGGGTAAAAACTTGTTGTAGATGTGTGAAATGCTCATCCTCATTTTTACTACTTACAAGGATGTCATCAATGTACACGAAAACGAAATCAAAATCACCCAAAACTTCATTCATAAATCTCTGAAATGTTTGAGCCGCGTTCCGTAATCCAAAAGGCATTCGAAGAAACTCAAACATTCCAAAGGGTGTCGTTATGGCTGTCTTGTGAATATCCTCTTCAGCAACAGGAATTTGATTATATGCTCGACAAAGGTCTATCTTTGAAAAAATTTTGCAACCGCTTAAATTCAAATTGAAATTTTGTATATGTGGTAATGGGTATCTGTCCGCTATAGTAATATTATTAAGTCGACGGAAATCACCACAAGGTCTCCAATCTCCATTTGGTTTAGGAACCAAATGAAGAGGCGAGGATGCCGGAGATCTTCACGGTCTACAAATACCAAGTTTACATAAAGTAGCAAATTCATCTTTTGCAATTTTGTTTTTGGTAACATCTAAAAGTCGAGGAGAAGAAAAAGGAAGAGGGCCAGAAGTAAAAATATGATGTTGGATTGAATGCTTAATTTCAGCAGTAAAATTTGAATTTGAAGTTATTTCTGGAAATTCTTTCAAAAGTTGTGAAAATTTATTGGTCAGCAAAGAAATTTTTGTTGAAGGAGTAATAGCTGAAGAGCATATCCCTGAAACCTTTAACTGCGTTTTCGTATCAATAAGTCGTTTATTACGAAGATCTCCAAGTATCCCAAATTTCGCAAGAAAATCTGCCCCAATAATAGGTTTATCTACTGCAGCAATTGTAAAAAGAAAATGAAAATCCCTACGTAAATTAAGAGAAACAGTTAGTAACTTATTGCCGAAAACTTTAATAGGGGTTCCATTAGCTGCCGTAAGGTTTATTGCTGATGAACTCTTGCAGTCTGGGAGAAAACGGCGAGGTAAAACAGAAATATCTGCCCCAGTATCGAAAAGAAAACGAAATTTTGTCAATGGATCTGTAACAATAAGGCGACGTGTCAAAAGGAAACTAGCATCTGTCGCTTTGATGCTAGTTCTTAATAGTTTAAATCATTTGATTTTTCTTTAAAATTACAGGGAAGTAAACATTTAGTGGCTTTATCACCGAAGTTTGCATGATACCAGCACATACCATTAGATTTTCTGTTTGGTGTTGAAGACCTCGACCTAGAATTCGAGCGGTAACGCAATCGACTACGAGGGTAATCATTAAATGGTCGAAAAATTTCTCGCAAATCGGAAACCTCCTTCTTAATACTTTTAATCTCATGTGAAAGAGAGGCAACGGCATTAGCTATTTCTATTTGAGCGTTTGTTGTTTGAGAAGTATTAACAACATAAACTTCTCGCGGTTGAATAACTTCCCAAACATCATCTGTAATTTTTATTAGAGCATTTATATCTTCTTTACATGAAGAAGTAACCGCAATTTTGATTGCTTCAGGCAATTTTCTCATCCAAAGTTTTTTTAGAAGATTAGTATTAATAATGTTAGAAGAACCCACTTATGTCTCCATATCACGGTAAAAAGAGGAAGGCTTCCGATCCCCAATCTCGGATGGCAATAATAATTGCTCTAATCGTTTTTCCTCACTAATTGTGAGTCTAGAGATGAGAGCATCTTTTAATTTTTCATATTTATTATTAATAGGTGGATTTCTTATTAAATCCACGACACATCCAATTATATCTTGTGGTAGTATTGCAACCACGTGTTGATATTTGCTTTGATCGCTACTCATCCTATTAATTTGAAAAATATTTTCCGCCTGTAAAAACCAAGCTTCAGGCATGGATGACCAGAAGGTTGGGAGTTAATGAAATGTAGCACTACCGATCTGAGGCTCAGAATCACCAGTTGATCGTAAAACACCCCCATTACCTGAGGCATCAGTATTTGCAGGTAAATTCATAATGAAAATTTGAATTATTTTTCGATGTTAATTTAATATGATATATAACAATTTAATAAATACTAAGATATATGATAATATAATAAGATGGAAGAGTGCGAAAACAGACGAAATAATTTTGTTTAATAATAATGCTCCGTTTAATCAAAGAAGAAAAAGTAGGGACTTACTTTACAAAAAAAGGCAGATAGATATTCTTAATTTCTTTTCTTGATGTTTTCTTCTTCTTCTTCTTCTTCTTAAATTGTCTTCATGATGTCTTGATGTGTGTTCTTTATATTTTAATTCATTACATATAACATAACTCCTTCATATTTAAATGTTTATTTTCAATTTATTATTTAAACGCACTCTCTAAATTAAATTAAATGAATTTCCACTTGAAATGGTAAAATAGTTATTAATTTTAATTAGTTTTATTTAATTTCATTTAATTCACAATTGATGTCACAGAAATCTAATGGATTAGTTTGTTGAAATTAATATTTTTTTTTAAATCCTCAGTAATTGATTTAAAGTTGGTTTTCTTCGAATTAAAATTTAAATTAATTTTATATTTGTATTATTTTAAATATTTAAAGAAAGTAGTATTGATTTATTTTTAAGAATATAATTTTCTTTCAATAGTTCAACTTAATTCACGAAAACTGTTTCATAATTTATGTCACAAAATTATTTATTATTATTATTATTTATTATTGTAACATATATAAAAATGGTTCATTTTATTTTATCCGCATATATTTTCTTTTTGTTATTAATATAAATATATATATATATATTTACGTTTGTCGACAACTAACTTTCCGAAAAGTGGAAATGTATTTATCACGTTTATTAAGGTTTGACTTAATTCGTCAATCCATTGATTGAAGTTTCACTTTCACAACCTATTTTAATCTTCACTAATAATCACAACTCTTGTTTTGATCTTTTAAAAATAACTTATTTATTTGAATACTTTTGTACATAGTTATTTATAAAAACTATCACTTGTACTATTCTGCTTGATGATCTGCTAATTTAAAGAAGGTTATCCAAAAGTCCAAATATTCCGTCTGACGATCCGCTATTTGAAGTAGGTTGTCCAAAAGTGTCAACTAGAATCACTAGTGCAAGAAGGTACTTGCGTTTTTATGTCCAATTCCTATCCCTTCTTAAGACATCTGGGAATTACAGGTGTTTTGCAAATTGCGTTCGAACGAGCAATTGTTTAGTCTTCCTTCGGAATTTACAGGTGTTTTAGTTTCTAGGAATTGAATATGGTGATCGCAATCGAATGTGTAATTCTTTCGTTGCATCTGGATGACGTCACAGGTAAATAATGAGTGAGTGTTAGTTATTGAATATTCGTTGCATTTAGGTGACGTCACATGGCGTAAGTAGGTGACGTAAATAAGTAGTTGACGTCATGAAATCTTCTTAACAAGAGAAGTGCTGCAATTGTAATTCTGTTGTATCATCTCGGGATCTTGTCTTCTTAAGTGATGGTTGTTTGGCTTTAGTATCTTCTTTCGTAACTCGCCCCTCCTTAGGATTCGACTCCGGGCGAATCTTAACTTCAACTGTAGTATTCTTCCTCTTACATTTTACATAGTAATATGTTATAATTGTTGTAATGATAACTAATACAAAACTTCCTGATGTGAATGATATCCAACTGGATTTTTGTGTATCAATTTTTAACAATTTTATTTCCTTATTGTTTTCTAGGTGCATTAGGTGTAATTGGGGTAAAGATATGTTTTCTGGTTCAATGTATTTTATATTTTTAATAACATTGGGTAAGATTAAAGTTTCCTCATATGTTATATTTTCATTAGAAAATGTCAAATTATTTATTTTAATAGTGCAATCCTTAAATTTTATAATGTTTTGATTCTTAATATTTAAGCATGGTTATTACAACTATGAAATAGTCTAGTTTCTTCAAGGTTCTTGGTAATGACAATGTCTTTATTTATTTGTACAATTTCCTCTTTTTTATTTTTAACCATGTTAGAATTTTTTAAGCTATTTTTCAAGATATTTCTTATACATCTCTCTTTTACTATCTTTAGTTTCCTTATTTCTCTATTTTCTGTATAATAGTAAACTTTATCTTTATGTACAATTATAATTTCTATATTTTTTCCGAGCTCAAGATTATTTCGGGTAGGAATTGGTACTATGTTTGTTTTAAAATATTCCTCCTTAGAGAAAATCGGAATCTGAATGAAAATTAATAGAAACTCGTTGAATTGTGCTACAGTCGTTTTTATATATTTCAAATGTTTTACATCCAATTTATATGTTTTAATTTCCTCTTTTACTAGAATATTATGACTTAGGGTTCCTTGTCTACAATTTAAAATGATATCTTCTAATTTTTCTAGTTTTGTTAATAAAAATTGTTAGTTTTCTTTGATAAGTTCTCTAGCTTTAAACATTTCTATACTTTTTTGTAAGTCGTTTGTCATACTTGTTATTTGTTTCATTTTAGCAGAAATTATTGAATTCTGGTTATTTACCGTTACTATCACTTTATTCATTTCGTCTTCAAATTGTAAATTTATTTTAGTTGTTTGATTATTTACGGCGTCGGACAAAATGTTAATATTTTTGTCTATAGTATTGAATTTACTTTCTATTTCGGTTCTATCATCGTCGTCCATAGTACCGCCTATCCATTTCAAAAATTTACCATGTAGGTTAATTAATCCTTTCTTCTTTTTGTCATGAGGTCTTAACTCATAAATTTTGTTTTCGATATCTTCTAAAAGGTTTATTATTATAGGGTCATTATTGAAATTTTTAGAATCTTTATTATTTTTGATTAAATCTAGTGTTTTTGAATAATCGTTTATATTGATAGGGTGCAATATGTTAGTATTTTGATTTATCATCTCCAAGTTTTTTGTCCTTAGTAGGATAAAACCGTTTCCCGTTGGTATTTCCGTCAACTCTATTTTCTGTCCTTTTGTCATTGTCAAGATTGTCATAAGTATCATAATTATTCCTGAAATTAAGATAAAAAGGTTACGATTTCCGTTTTACGTAAACTTCTTTTTTCGTTTTAAGTTTTTCTTATGAACTTTCGTTTTCTTTCTTTGAGTAAAGTAGTCTTTTCCTATTTTCATTACTTTTTCTTCTTTAAATTTGGGTTTTAGTTTTCCATTAGGTACAACATTAGCTATATATTCTGGATCTATTTCTTTTTCTAAGACTTTAATATTAATTTTATCAATTCGTTTCTTTTGTATATTATCTAATCTTTCCTTTATTTTTCTGATCTTGTCTTCATCAAATAGATTACGGTGAATATCTATTGGCTTTTCGTTAGTCGAGGAGTGAATGCTATTGTTGTAATGAAGAATTGCAGTATTTATAAAATTTGATGTGGGTTCAGAAGGATTTTGGTATATTAGTAATCTCAAGTGTTCGTTTAATGTAGCATGAAATTTCTCGATTTCGCTATTTCCAGTATGAACATGTGGGGAAGTGAGGTGAATATTAATATTCAAATTATCAGAAAATTCTTGTAAAGGTGTTAGAGCGCCTCTCTCATTATCTGAAGTTATGTTCTTTGGTACACCATTATTAGAGATATAAGCTTCTAATGCTTTTCTAATTTCTACTGGGTTTCTATGTTTTAGAGGATAGATTTGTGCATGTTTACTAAATCTATCAATAATTGTTAAGTGAGGTAGTCCTTGACTTGGGAACCAAATATCTTCACTGATATCTTCATGTGGTTTATCTGGAATTGGTTTAGCTTCTTGTTTGGGTTTTATTGGATTTCTGTCATATTTACAGATGTTACAAATTTTACATTTATTTATTACTGATTGAATTCTTATTTTGAGGTTTGGGAAATAATATCGTGTTTTAATTTCTTCATAAACTTCGTGAATTCCACGGTGATTATTTTTCTCGTGTTCTGTTTTTATTATTGAGTAGATATCTTCGCTATTTACGTCTATTAGCACGCGATTACATTTTATTATTTTTATTTTACTACTTGGATCTCTTCTACTTGCTTCATTTTGAAATTCTTTAAACATTTCGAAATCTGGTATATAAACCGCTACTAGACCTTTGTTAGGTAACTGATTTTTAATAATATAATCATAGGAATTTTGATCTGGGTTTTGAAACGTGAATATTTTTCGAATTTTTCTTAACTCCAAATTTTTTATCTCTGTATGGTTTGTTCCACCTTTTCGAATAATTATTTGTGTCCTAAAATTATTTAATGGGGATTCCGAAAAAGGAATAAGTAATGAATTGTCTTCTAACGCACTATGTACAGTAGCTGCGTCTGAACTAATATCGTTTACTTCCATTTCCTCATCTCTATTGTTGTCATTTAAAACATATATTTCTTCAGTTTCGTTAGCATTTACGTTTGGGCGACTTAGTGCGTCAGCCACATTATTTGTTCTTCCTTCAATGTAGTTTGTTTCATAATCAAATTCTTCTAAACTGAGTTTCCATCGGATTAATTTTTGATTAGGTTCTTTTAAATTACTGAGCCACTTTAATGGTATATGATCTGTGAAAATATCGAATTTTACGCCATATAAGTATGGTCTGAAATATTTGCAAGCCCATACTATAGCTAATAATTCCTTTTCAATTGTTGAGTAATTTATTTCGTGGTTATTTAAAGTTATTGAGGCATAACATATTGGGTGTCCTTCTTGTTGTAGAACTGCGCCTATTGCAAATTGAGATGCATCTGTTGTTACGCTAAATTTCTTTTCGAAATCAGGGAATTTTAATAATATTGGTTCTGTTGTAATAAGATTTTTCAAAGTTTCGAACGATTCGATATAGTCTGTGTCTTCGATATTAATCGTTTTTCCTTTCTTTAATCGAGTAGTCATGGGTTTGGCAATTGATGCGAAATCTTTAATAAATTTTCTATAATAACCCACTAGACCAAGAAATGATTTAATTTGTTTTTGGGTATTATAAAGTCGAGAATAGATTTAACTTTGTTTGGATTAGGCTTAACACCTTTAGTTGTAATGACATGTCCTAAAAATTCTGTTTCTCTTTTCATAAATTCGCTTTTGTCCAGTTGAACTTTGAGATTAGATTTTTGTAATGTAAAGGGATGTTAGATGTTCTTCCAATGTACTACTAAATATTATGATGTCGTCCAAGTATACGAAACATATCTTGCCTATATGTTCATTAAGTACATTGTTCATCATACGTTGGAATGTAGCAGGTGCATTTTTTAAACCGAAAGGCATTCGAAGGAATTCGTAATGTCCTAAATTTGTATTAAAGGCTGTTTTCTCCACGTCTTTTTCATCAATTTCGATTTGGTGAAATCCTTTAGCCAAATCTAAAGTGGTGAAGTACATACAACGTCCTAGCTTATCTAATATGTCATCTATCTTTGGTATGGGAAATTCATCTGCTTTAGTTTTTTCGTTTAATTTCCTGTAGTCAATTACAACGCGCCATTTCTTTTCTCTAGAGGCATCTTCTTTTTTACTAACAATCCAGATAGGTGAAGAGTAAGGGGACTCAGAGGGTTGAATGATACCTTGTACTAACATTTCCTCTATTTGTTTTTTAACTTCTTCTTTATGGATATGAGGGTAGGTGTACGTTTTACTATAGACAGGGGATTCATCCGTTGTAGTTATTTTATGTTTGATTGTATTGGTAAAAGAAAGGTCTGTTCCTTTTCTATAGAAAATATTAGAATATTTTTTTATTAACTCTAGTAATTTAAATTCTTCTTCTTTATTTAAATGAGTTGATCTTATGTCATTCTTAATATCTTCGAAAGAGTTTGAATTTTCAGTTAGATTAGAAATTTCAAAAGATTCTTGTGGTTGATTGTTGATAGTAGATGTGTTTTCTTCCGAAGGAAACCAATGCAATTCTAATTCGTTTCCATTTATGATAACTTTGTTTCTACCATAATCAATCAAAGGTTTAATTTGTTTGAGGATATTGTTACCCAATAGTCGATCAAAGAAAAGGTGAAAGTCTATTTCCGCAAATTGGATTTTGTAATCTAAGGGGAAACCAAATTCTTTAAAAACTGGAATAGTGAAAAGTTCCTTTATAATTACTTCTTCTTTCCTGAATTTTATATTAAGTGGAATAGATATGGGAGTTTTATATCTAGGATGAATAAGTTTATTGTTTATTAAACTCATGGAAGCTCCTGTATCTATCATAAATTTTAATTTCCTTTTGGGTGAGTCTATTAAGATATAAGGAATTCCAAATTGTTTCCTTTTTCCGAGGCGATTATTGGAAAACCCTGATTACCATTGATTGTGTTCGTAGAAGTGTCCATCGGTTCTGGTTTATCCTGTGATTGTCTAAATTGTCTACTTGCGTCAATTTGTCTGTGATTTTGGTATTGTCCTGAGTTAAAATCGTTAGGTCTCTTGGAATAATTGTTTCTGAAGTTTTGATTGTTATTTGAAAATTGTCTGAAATTTCTGTTAAGATTGGGTAAATTTTGTCGTTAGTCTTTTCTGTCATTGTGAGAGAAATGCATTTGCTGATTTGAGATATTTTTTATCTCTTGATGTCTTTTTTGTGGGAATGTAATAGTTTGGTAATTTTTATTTCGTCGTGAATGTAGGTGATCGGTCTCACTCAAGATCTTTTCAGCTTCTTCTAAGGTTTGAGGATTTCTTGCGTAAAGAATTGTACTGTGGGATTCTGGTAATCCATTTATAAAAATTTTGATTGCTAACGTTTTATAATGGTCAACATCTCTTTGACACGAGGTCTGATCATTAGTCTCATTCTTGCATTCAGATATAACGTTTCTAAGTTTAAATCTTATTTCATTAAGAAAGCCCATTGCATCTATTTTGAATTTAGTGTTTCTAAGTGTTTCTAATTAAAGTAAAGAGATTCCGTTTTTCCCCAAAGTTTTCTAATAATATGTTCTTTACTTTACCCCATGTATTTACGTCGGCATTTAAGTCTAATATTAGCCTAGCCTTACCAGTTAGTTTTATCTTGATCTTCTGCAGGTAGTATGGTGCTGCTTCATCTGGTAGTAGTCTTATTGATGGAACGATGTAATCCACTGCTTCTAGGAATGGTTCGAGTTGGCCTCTTCGTCCGTCAAATTCTGGAATATTCTTCATATAAGATTCTAGGTTGGGTGTCCAGGTAGTCATCTTTCTTATTATTTATTTATTTTTTTTTTGTTCACAAATTGTTATTTCTGAGGTATTTCCTCCACTGTACTTTGTTTTCTTTAGGCACAAAGGAAGCCCTTTATTATTTTATTTGAATTAAAACCTTCACAATTGTTTTTATAATTCAGCTTTATGGCAATTCAAAACCATTTAATTATAATTTTTGTTTAAATCACAAAAAAAAAAATCTATTTCACAAAAAGTTCTTTTATTTAAATATTCACAAAAGTATACTTTTTATTTTTCACAAGGAATTCTTTATTTAAATTTTCACAAAGATTAATTGCAGATATCCTTAAAGGTTATCCTACCGACTGCGCCATTTACGTTTGTCGACAACTAACTTTCCGAAAAGTGGAAAGGTATTTATCACGTTTATTAAGGTTTGACTTAATTCGTCAATCCATTGATTGAAGTTTCACTTTCACAACCTATTTTAATCTTCACTAATAATCACAACTCTTGTTTTGATATTTTAAAAATAACTTATTTATTTGAATACTTTTGTACATAGTTATTTATAAAAACTATCACTTGTACTATTCTGCTTGATGATCTGCTAATTTAAAGAAGGTTATCCAAAAGTCCAAATATTCCGTCTGATGATCCGCTATTTGAAGAAGGTTGTCCAAAAGTGTCAACTAGAATCACTAGTGCAGGAAGGTACTTGCGTTTTTATGTGCAATTCCTATCCCTTCTTAAGACTTCTGGGAATTACAGGTGTTTTGCAAATTGCGTTCGAACGAGCAATTATTTAGTCTTCCTTCGGAATTTACAGGTGTTTTAGTTTCTAGGAATTGAATATGGTGATCGCAATCGAATGAGTAATTCTTTCGCGTTGCATCTGGATGACGTCACAGGTAAATAATGAGTGAGTGTTAGTTATTGAATATTCGTTGCATTTAGATGACGTCACATGGCGTAAGTAGGTGACGTAAATAAGTAGTTGACGTCATGAAATCTTAAAAAGAGAAGTGCTGCAATTGTAATTCTGTTGTATCATCTCGGGATATTGTCTTCTTAAGTGATGGTTGTTTGGCTTTAGTATCTTCTTTCGTAACTATATATATATAATATTTTCATAAAGTATTTGTTTATTAATTTCTTAATAATATTTTATTTAATTTTCATTCATGATCAATTTTAAAATTTAAATTCATTTGTCTTCACATTTCAATTCATATAAATTTTATGAAATTAAATTAATTTCAATTCATGTTATTTCTGTCACGTTATTTTATTTAAATGTTATTTAAACTATATATATATAAATTCACAACATAAAATATGATTTTAATTATTATATAATTATTATTTTATTTCTTTAAATTCTATTCACATTCACAAAAGTTTTTTATTTTTATATTTTATTTCATTTTTCATTTATTAGTTTTTCACCTATATTTTATTTTAATTGTTTTTCTATTTATTTAGTTTTGCACTTATTTCTTTTGTTTTTATAATTAATTATTTAGTTTTTAATTTATTTAGAGAAGTTTCTCTAGTCGGGGTCACCAATATAGTTATCACTACACATTTATATAATAAAAAACAATAACTTTTTATAATTTATTGTATTTATAATAATAATTTAATTTTATTTATTTAAAATAATAATCTCAAAAACATAATCTTTTTATATTTAATATTAATTATTTAAGTATTTAAAAAGAAGTCTTCTCTATATGAGCTCAACTAATTCACTAACTAACAATAATAAATTTTATTGTAACTTAACCAAACTAGGTTACTTATATCTAAATAAAATTAAAAAACTGTAAACTAAGTTTTACTTAGAAATAATACAGTAATTATTTACAGTAATTATTACAGTATTAATAAAAATAAAAGGTAAGTACCTACAAAGGGCTAGAAAATAATCGTGCCCGGGGCTATAATTCAACCAATAGCTAAGGCACATGAGGGTAATAGTGGAATTTCAACAATATTACGCCGAATACGTCAAACATTGTTTTGGAGCGGGCTAAGTGCAGATGCATAAAAACTACTTCGAACGATTTGCAATCTGTCAACAGATGCAAAGGGCATACACAAGGAAGCCATTAATATTGCGGGATATACTGGAATACCCATTTCAACTGGTATCTACGGATATATTCAAGTTCAACGAAGAAGACTTCACACTATTGGCAGACCATTACTCAGGATTTTCAGACTTCAGAAAATTTAAATCATCAACGCCGGCAGAAATAATATTTTGGCTAAGCCAGTGATTTTCGGTTTATGGTATATCCGAAATATTGGAATCAGTTGGTGGACCACAGTATACAAGCAACATATTTAAAGAGTTCGAATCGAAATGGGGACATAAACATCGAACATCGTTACCACATTATCATCGGTCAAACGGATTCGCAGAAAGAAATGTCAGAAATAATCTGCGCAATGATACATTGGGATCATCAGCTCAGCGATTATTCAGCCGTCAAACGCGAACCATCCTGCCAACGAATAAAGAAAACTTGAAATCCAAAATCATTACTCAAGAACTTCGTGAATTGAGAATAAATCCAAAACGCTATGCGAATCGTGTCGCATCACCGCCATTTGAAAGGTCGAAAACGTCAGAATGCAAACCAATCATCGCATATGGACTGGGGCGAAAGTAGTCGAAATCACTGAAAATCCAAGATCGGTGATAGTTGAAACGCCGGAAGGTAGAACATATCGGCGAAACAACATACATCTCCACACAACGAAAGTGAAAATGCCAGCACCACTCACCGAATTCGAAACAACAAAGAGCCAAACGGGTGAAATACCGCGGCCTCAAATTGAAACACCGCCAATTACATCAACAAGAATGCGCCAGCCCGGCGTGAATACAAAGGGTCGGGAGCAAACAAAAAACTGCACGATTCGTGAAAAGGGGGCAGCGGATTCAACAGGACCATCCATCCCGAGCAAAGAGATCAAAGTCAGCCGTATTGGAATATACGAGAATACAGACATTCAACAATAGAACATTTCATATTCTAGTACAAATATGTTTGATCTAGTTACCAAATTGCTACCAACTTCATGGTGCACAAAATGTATAAAAGCTGAACAATTTTGTAAATACATTCTTCTTGTTTTTCGTGTCTGTACAAATTTAGTCAATAAAGGTTATTTTATTTACTCACCCTATAAAGCCTTTGCACTAAGCCAACAAGCCGTTACGGTAGAACCATCAAACCGTTGGTCGAAAACGATCCGTCGTCATGTTAAGATTTAACCGCTTCACGGCTATAAAGTAATTTAAGTGACACCCCAAATAACGTTGCGTTGAAATTAAAATATAGACAAATTAACTTTATAGAGACAAAATTAAAGTAGAGATTAGAGTGTGAGAGCAACGGTGGCATCGAAGGGGAAATAAAAAAACGGCGGAAAAAAACTAACTTGTGATTTATTTATTCTGTAACCGTACAACTCTCCATAACCATTGTAAATAATGGTTTGATAATGAAAGCACATATTATTACGAAAATTTTGTTGTAATTTTTTTGACGTTAAAACGCCTTTTCGCTCGTTAAGTACCCTGATAGCCAGTCAAACTTTCTTGCAGTACATTTTACTGTCAGGTTTCAATCGTCAATAGCTATAAGGTTAATAATGCGATAACAATTCTGTATGTCACAATGGATACAGAATTTCTGTACGTGATTATCGTGTGGCATTAGTTTTGCGCTTGTCGTCATCGGGCTAGTTCACTTACGCATGATTGTTATTAATAAGCGTTGCGTAAAATTATAAATTAGTGTAGCGTGAGAACGCGATCATGTCAAAACGCAAATCAAAGAGAGCTTGCATCAAATCGTTTTCAAAAAATCCTAAAGTGTCCAGTGCCGAGTAATGTGTCCAGTGTCCAGTGCCTAAACCAAAATTCGGTGCAATTCACAAGCACAATCATAAGATATCATTTTTGTTGAAGTTGTAAATACGTGTTTTATGATTTTCGTAACTTTGAAAATTTAGTGCATTAATATCCAAATTTATGAAGTAGTTGCATTCTCTAGCAGATAATTAATGTTCCCTGCCAGATTTAAACTCATAAAAATGCTTAAAACTCAAAAAAAAAACCGAAAGGCGAAGTCAAGGTCCGCGCCGTAATTATTTCGTGAAAACTTCGGGACAAAATTAAAGTAAGTCTTTCTCATTAATATGTACTTAAATCAATCTCTTTAATATTCTAAGAATTTCACTTGGGAGTTTTCTCTGGTTTGCGTTTTATTCAATTACGCGCATATTCACGACACCTCGTACAATCGACATACAATCGCCCAGACAATATTTTGAATTTTTCTCAGTTTTCTATTTAATATTTAAGTTTGCAATTTAATTTTTTTTAACCGCAAGAAAGTTTGACTGGCTATCAGTGTACCCAACGTGCGAAAAGTTGTTTTCACGTCGAAAAAAATATAACAAGCGTTTCGTAGTAACATGTTCTTTAATTATTAATGTCTTGAAAATAATCATTATATAGTAGTAGGGTCAGAGAATAGATAAATTACAACTTTATTGTTTTGCGCCGTTTTTTCATTTCTTCTTCGATGTCGCCGTAGCTTTGGCACTTGCTCGGCACTGGGCATTTTTGGTTTCCAAATTCTTTATGATGCGAGCTTTCTCCGATTTGAGTTTTTTACAATTCGGTGCATATTTACGACTCATATGGGACGATATCTTTCACTTTTTTTTCAATTTTCAAGTTCATATCGATTTTTACTTATATTTCGGAAAATATTTTTATTGTTTCGTTATAGGTCCTGGTAGTTCTTTTCATGCTTCTTACAATGACACCTAGTCAAATTCCGAGCTCGACGCGTTCTCACGCTACACTTATAAATATCCTCACACAACGCTAAAAAACAACAATTATGCGTGGGCGATGACGTCACGGGAAAAACAAGTGCCACACAGTACATGCGTACAAATATGTTCTATCCACTGATACATCAACCGTTGTTATCGCATTATTAGTCTCGTAGTTATCAGCGATTGAAAAATGACGGTGTTTTGTAACACAAGAGTGTTAGACTGGCTACCAATGTATATACTCAACGAGAAGAAAGACGTTTTCACGTCAGTAAGAGATGTTACTCGTTCAAAATCCACGACCAGAATGATGAATGTGACACTCCGAATAATTCGGACACAGACACACTAAGAAAACGAACTCTCGGAATCCACATCGGGATAGGGATTTCTTGTCGACTGGCCGCTTCTATCTTTCACTCACCTTATCGCACTTTCCTGGATTGCGCGATTTCGTTCACAGATGTGAACCCTCGGTTGTATGTTACATTTTATCTTATAGTTACTTATGAGCTACTAATGTGAAACATGGTTGTTTATGAAAGCAACGTAATTGAATGTTATTTGTTGTATTAGACACCGGTTTTGAGATTGGCTGGCTCTTTGGCATGGGCCTCCCCAATTGTTCTCCACAACGATCTATCCCTTGCTACCCTCAACCAGCATGGTCCTGCTACCACTTTGAAGTTGCCTGTCTTCACTTCTTTTTTATATCTAGCATTCTGTCATTTCGTCCGTCCACTTTTCCGTCTTACTTCTTGCTAGGTGACCTGCCCATTTCCATTTCAGTTGTGTGATTTGGTATTTTATATCTATAATCTTGGTTTGTTTTCTGATTGTTTATAACCTTATTTGGTGTTTTAATTTTATGTTGAGTATGTTTCTTTCCATTCGGTATTGGCAAGTTTCTAGTGATTAGATATTTTTCTTTATACTACTCCATGTCTAGCATCCGTAGGTCACGCTTGGTAGGATGCATGTATTATCTATTAGTATCTCCAAGTTTTTCATTACTTCTTTTAGAGCCCAATATCTCTTCCATCCTCGGTTTATTCTATTTTGAATTTCTTTTGTTGTAATGGGTGTTGGAGATATTATTTGGCCTAAGTATGTATATTCGCTTACATATCCCAGTTCAACAGCATTATCAGGTTAAATGGGAGTTTTGACGTAATTTGTCATTAACTTTGTTTTACTGGTATTTATTATAGTCCCTTTTCGCTTTCGTTTATCAGTTGTTCAATCATAACCTGCAGAGTGTTTGGATCACCACTTATTAAAATGAGATCATCTGCGAATCTTAGATAGTTTAGTAATAGTCCATTAATATTCATACCATAATCCTTCGATTCCAGGTGTCCAAATATATGTTCTAGGGTTGCCAAGAACAGTTTGGGTGAGAAGGGATCTCCCTGTCTGACTTCTTTCCTAATGGGGAAAAATTCTCCTACCTTGTCTGTGCATATTTTAGCTTCCATATTTGTGTATATGTTCTGTATTATGTTGCGTATTTACTGTGGACCCTTTGTACAGTGAGGGCTTCCCATATTTTCTCATGTTTCTGCGAATCAAATGCTTTATTGTGGTCTTTAAATGCTAAGTAGTAGTTTATTCCATATTCATTGCATTTCTGGATCATTTGATGGTATGGATGTGGTCGATGGATGATAAGCCTGTTATTACCAATCTCATACGCGTATTAGTTTGGATTCATGAGAGATTCGTTCATACGCGCATTAGTGTGGATTCAAGAATCTCTCATGAATCCAAACTAATATACCTAATTAATCTGCATAATTTAAGTAAAAAAACTTATTGAAAAAATTTACATTTTCAATTAGCTCCTTCTTTGTATTATACAAAATAACGATAATTCAGTGAAAATAATTCAATTCAATTCATAAAAGTAGGCAATTTTTCATCGTTTTCTTATGACGTTATCACGTAAAATTATCGTTCGTAAACCGACTTTCCAGACAACCAATGTTTTTTCTTCTAAATATTTTACTTTTTCAAGGCAAAAACCTTGTAGTACATATGGAAGCTGCAAACACTGCAAAAGATGAAACTTGTCACGCCGAAGCTAGGGTTTGTTTTAAATGTGGGATAAGGGGCCATTACCAAATTTAATTCGAACAAAACAACCACAAAAGAGGAAACTACTGGAAGACCGAGCAAAAAACATTAATTCAAAAAGATATAAGGAAGCCAATAACATCGAAGAGACGGCTAACATTTCAGCAAGAAACCGACAAATAGATTATATTTTCAAGCTCCAATATGATGCTATGGCTTCTTGCGACGTAGGAGGAACAAATGTGGAAATGTTAGTCGCCTTGGGTTGAAATCACAACTTAATAACAGAGAAAACTTGGGAGGTAATGAAACAAAACCAGATCCAAATCACAAACCAAAACTCAGCTCTAAACAAAAGCTTCATGGCATACGGAAGTGCAACGCCACTGAAGTAATAAGGACCCCGTCAAGCCAACATTAATATAGAACACAACATTTTACATTACAGCTGATGGGACACGTAATGTTTTAGGAAGAATCACAGCAGTGTCTTTAGGCATATTGTAAATCAATGTTAGGGTCAACCACCTTTTAGTTGAACAATTTCCCAAATTTAAGGATGTTCTAGTTGAAATTCTTATAGATGACTCGGTGAAGAGCATTTTTCAGCCGTATCGAAGAATTCCTCACCTTCTGGAAGAAAAGGTAGACAAAAAGATTAAGGAATTACTCGAAAAAGACATAATAGAAAAAGTAAGAGTACGACATTCGTTTATGCGTAGATATGCGCAGGGCTAACACGGCAAATAAGCATGAAAATCATCCTTTGCCTACGATAGACCAACTACTACCGAAAGTTCGAGATGCTAAATATCTGAGTAGACTGGATATCAAAGATACTTTCCATCACTTGGAACTTCACCCCAACTCACGACATATAACCACCCTCATAACAAGGAGAAGACTACTCCGATACAAGAGAATGATGTTTGGGACCACGTGTGCACCGGAAATATTCCAAAAGACACTCAAAACTATACTTTTAGAATGTGATGGCGTTATTAATTTTATCGATGACATACTTATATATGCCAAAGATTAACAGGAACATAATGATAGGTTACAAAAGGTAATAGAAGCTTTTAACCGTCACAATATTTGCCTAAAGAGAGAAATATGTGAATACTGTCTTACGAAAGTTCGATTTCTTGGTCATGAACTGCCAGAACAGGGAGTCCACCCGTCAGACAAATACATTTCCGCTATAAAAGATTTCAGAGAACCATCCAATATTGCGTAATTACAAAGTTGTAGGGGTTGGTCAATTACACGGGAAAATCGGTTCTTCAATTAGCCACAACCACTTAACCCTTGAAGGAACTCTGATGTAACAGAGATGTGGACTGGAAGACAATAAAACGCTTTTAAAACTTTAAAAGCTACCCTTGTTGATATTCCTAATTTTTTGAGTTATTACAACCCTCGAAGTAGGACATTGGTTTTTGCAGATGCAAGCCCAGTGGCATAAGGTACGGTATTAGTACAAAGTAATGACAAAGGTGCTAGAGTTATTGCTTTTGGAAACAGACACTCACCCCCTGCGAACGACGTAACGGTCAGATGGAGAACGAAGCGCTGGCATTAGTATGGCAAGGACAAGGCGGTCGAATACTTTAATAAGTTCTTGTATGGCAAGGACTTGCTGGGATTTTTCCCAAGGGTTTGAAGAAACCAATCTCGTAATCTTTGGGGATCTATTTATTTTAGGCACTGTCCTGATCATACAAAAGTAGCGGCTACGCTTATTGATCTATTGTAGTACACATCTGTCCTCCTTAACACTATTAGTTTACAAGTCCTAGCTATAGGAGTTAACTTTCAGAGTCCACAAAAAGTTCTCTTCACCAATGTGACAATTTCCTTTAACAAATTTTTCACCTTTTGAAATCTCTTTCTGTACATTCGCTTCAAATTTTCGATTAATAATTCTCTCTTTGTATTTTCTTTACAAATTCCCAATTAACAATTCTATATTCTCCTTACAATTTTCCTATTAACAACTCACATCAAATTTTCAATTATCAGATGTCTCTTTGTATTATCCTCACAAATTCTCAATAAACAACTCTCTTTCTTTATTCTCTTTCCAATTAACAAATCATTTCAAATTTTCACTTAACAAACCTCTCGCTTTACAAATTCCCAATTAGCTCTTTCTTTATTCTCTTTACAATTTTTCGATCAACAAATCATTACGAATTTTCAATTAATAAATCTCTCTTTTTACAAATTTACATTACTTAACTAGACCTAACTCGAAAATAATTCGGTTCTCTCAGTAGTCGTGCCCTTACTTTTTTGACGGTTTCCCTGCTTTCGTTTTTAACCGATAATTCTTCCCCCCCATCTTCAGTGTTTTGATTAGTTGACTGGCTGGCTCCTTGCTTCTTTGATAGCAGCGTAAATGAGGTTGCGTTGGGCCTCTTGAAGTGTCCTCGGGAAATATGCTTCCGAGCCAAAACGTTGTTTTTTGGGTAGTGGAGGAGCGGGAGGCTCCTTAGGCGTGAACCGAGGATGGCGCTGGCGATACTCCTCGATGGAGATGGGTCGTGGTCCGGCGGTTGGGTCCTGCAGTGCCTCTTGCAAGTTTGGGGTATGTAGATTTCTCTGTCATTTAAGGCGAGAGAGAGAGTTTAGCCTGCTGCCCACGATGGCTGTTCAGGTCTCAATCCGAATCTAGATTCCCTGAGCCGTCTCCACACAGCAGAGCAGATCACTTAACATTTTCCAATTATTATTTTTGTTGCTTTTTACTTTACGTGAATAATTTCTATAATAATAACAATAATTTTATAATTTTACAATAATTTTATAGTTACATTCATCAATAATCTCAATGAATCTAATGTTTCTTTGTTATTTTGTATACATTTACTTGTCTGTATTTACTTGTATACATTTATCTTGATAAAATAAAAATAGGTAGGTTACTACTCGGTCAGGTTACCTTTTGGGAAAGGACCGCTTGGACCTGGAAGAGCAGAATACGAAGTCTGGAGAGTCTTCCTTCAGTTGGCGAGTCTTCCTTCAATGGAGAGTAGTCTTCCTTAATGGAGAGTAGTCTCCCTTCAGTTGGCGAGCCTTCCTTCAATGGCGAGTATTGTTCAATGGAGAGTAGTCTTCCTTCAATGGCTGATTGGTCTTCTGTGGGCGTCTACCTCCGTCAAGATCTCGATTTACTCTGCCCTGGTGGATCTTTTCGATGGCTATTTATTTGGAAATTTTGCTCTCCTGGCACTCTTGGCGATCGAAACTCAATCGATGACCCTGAAAAATCATTTCAACCGATGACCCTGAAAAAATCATTTTCCTATGTTGAGCTGAGAACTCCGGAAAAATCATTTTCATCCATGCGATTTTTTCATGGTCATATGCTCATGGTTAAATCATTTCAGCCGATGACCATGAAAAAATCATTTTCCTCTGTTAAACTGATGACTACATCCATTCATAGTATGTGCACCTGCACTTGACCCTGAAATTAAAATTTTCTTTCTGTTCCCAGGGTTTTCGCGGTGTCGCATTTATTTTCGCCACTTCGCGTAGCGTTATCAGGCCGTTGCTGGGAGCAGACAGGTAGTCTGCTGAGTCAGCAGTTTTGCTTCGTTGTTCATGGGAACAGTTTCCCTGTTTGGTGTTAAGTCGGGGGAGGGGGGAGCCCATTCTAGTCGCATTCTTCAGTTTTCCCTCGATTGTCGTGCGGTGGGGATGTTTATCAACTTGATTTTCCTATTCAACTTGATTTTATCTTTATTGATTTTCACACCTGTTTACAGTTTAACCATCGTACTTTTGGTGAGTATTGTTTTGGTTGATTGATTGTTTCTTTCGATTTTATTTCTAGCGATCGGGGATGGATTATTATTGATTATATAGTGAGGGTTTGGTATTAATAATTTGTGTGTTGATCAATTAATATGATTAGTGAATTATTAGTGGTAAGTTTTTCAGTCACAATCTCACAGGTTCCTGATTATGTACAGATTTTGATATCGTTCATCGATCGTGATGGTTTTGTGACTGATTTCATTCAACGATTTGTTTCTCACTTTGCCCAGCTTCGTCTCGGACGTTGTGGTTATCGATTGTGAATATTGTTTTTGCATGCTTATTGATAGATTTTGGTTTCGTTCATCGCCTGGTTGTGTTTTGCTTTTCATTTTTTTTGATTGGTTTTGACTTCATTTATCGACTGTGATCAGGTTGTGTATTGTTTTTGATATTTATTGGTTATTTTGAGTGGTCCAGTTGTTGATGGGTTGTTGTCTTTTATTGGTCGCTCGTACACTCCTATTGATAGTGGTTCTTTTGATACTTCGATTGTTGGTTTTTTGGTACATTAGGCGATTTCGTGTCCTCAGCATTCCTCCCTCCGTTAGAGAGGTCCTGTGTTTTACTGATTTTGAGGGGGAATTTTACCGTTTCTGTTCACAGTTATTTGTCGCAAGTCCAATTTTCGGGAGAGGATTTTTCAGTTTTGTTTAGACAGGTGGTTTCAAATTTATTGCTATCTTTTAAAAATTTGTTGAGATCGGACCTTACGGACATATAAGAGAGGGCTTTACAATTTGTGTTTACATGTTAAGTTTTGAGAGAGGTATTTACAATTTACATATTTGTTTTTGAGAGAGGAATTTTTCGTATACATATTTAGTTTTGAGAGAGGTATTTACAATTTACTTATTTGTTTTTGAGAGAGGAATTTTTCGTATACATATTTAGTTTTGAGAGAGGTATTTACAATTTTCTTATTTGTTCATGAGAGAGGCATTTTTCGTTTACATATTTAGTTTTGAGAGAGGTATTTACAATCTTCATTTACATGTTTTTATTTATCCCTCATAACATTTGTTGGAAGCGAGATTTACAATAGATTTACAATTTATAATTTTGAACAATTTTGTCTATTATAATTTTGCTGTTCTCGATGTTACAATTAATTGACGAGAGAGCGATAGAAATTACAATACATAAGTCTTACTATTCGGATTTTATAATTAACTATACCTATTTTCTAATCTTCTCTTTTTGAGGACAGAAAGTTTTATATTGTTTTTATGATATCCAAGATTCCTTTTTAAAATGGAAGAGCGTGCGCGATGACAGGTGTATAAAGAAGAGCTGGCCAAGCGCATGGCGCTACGAGAGCTGGTGAAGGCAACCGAGTGGTTACTGGCGCGGGACCGCAGTTTATGTGGTTGAGGCCCACCTCTACGGACAACATGATGCCAACACAACCCGCGTAACACAATCGAAGTCCAAAATCGGAGTCGAAATGATTTTTAGTTGTATTTATTTTTAGCTGAATCAAATTTTAATTTTGAAATTGAAGAGACAGCTCGATGAAATTATCAGGGTAGATAGATGATGAAACAAACATGTTCTTAAAATAAGATCGAAAAAAAATATTATGTGACTTTTTTTCTTAAAGAGTCTTCAAAGATTTTTGAAAATCTTTTCTTCTTTGCTTCGAGGGATTACTTTTTATCTTTTGCTCTGTGTTTACATCTGAGGACAAAGGTGATGATTGTGTTTGTCTAGTCATGTATCCAACTAGGTTAGAAAAAAAATCAACCCTGCATCTATGCTATCCATATCACTGTGCACAAAAATGTTTTGAAGGTCAGAAACTGTTAAAAAAAATTAAAACAGTCGTAACTCCCAAACTACGAAAAATCGTAGAACATACATAGGGGCTATTCGGGTGTGTCTTGGGCTGTTCTATCTCCGGGCTTATGCTTTGCACTACTTTTTGGGACACCCTGTAAATGTCGTTCTGAAAAAATATATCGTTTTTTAATACGTTTTCGATAGTAGGAATTTCATATCGATATTTCGATATATCGGAAAATTAAATATCGGTTAAAAATATCGATATATCTAACAAATGACATCGATATTTCGATATATCGATATATTTTCGACATCCCTACCTCTTCCGTTGAACGTGGTGAAAAAGAGGCACGATAAAGTGCTATATACGAAGGCGCAGCGTAAGGATGTTGATGCTCCCCATTATGGGCCGAGAAATCAGGCTCTCCTTGACCGGTTATCGGAGAAGGCAATACAAAGGGAGCAGGCTCGCAATGAGTTGTCAGATTCTCGCAATAAATAAACTTGTTTGACGTTTGACTCCAACAGAGTTCGAGCTGGTGTCAGACCACAAACCATTAGAAGTAATTTTCGCACCATAGTCGAAACCCTGTGCACGGATAGAAAGATGGATTCTGAGATTGCAGTCCTATAAATTTACAGTAAATTATAGTCCTGGGAAGAATAATATAGCAGACCCGGTATCAAAACTTTGTATATGAATGGAAAACCCATATCCAAATGTTAGAAGTGACGTACAATATGTGATAAAACATGTGACAACTTTTGCAGCTATATCTTTGCATTAAATCCAAAAAGAATCTGTGCAGGACCCAGAAATTCAAAATTTTAAGTGGGAATTGGAATGATTCTATTACACCGAGGATTTGATGCTGTACATGGATGAGAATGGAGTAGACTTGGCCTTAGTCCAGGAACCGTGACTCGCAGGAGACATAATCCGAGGGGTTAGGTCAAAAAACAACAGTCTACTGTATTCATATACAACGGGTAAAAAGAGAGCATGTATATTAACAAAGAGGTCATTAAATCTCACTTTACTTTCACAGCACAGCACACATGATATGGTGGTGGCAGTATTAGAGGAGAGGGGCAAAACAAATCTGCTCCTAGCCTCAACGTATATGCCGTACGAAGAGGGAGTACCCTCATCAGCAGCGGCCCGGGCCCGTGCGCAAGAGGCCAAAAGCAAGGGATGGCACTTAGTGGTGTGCTGTGACGCGAACGGTCATCACGTCCAATGGGGTAGCAGAGGCATCAACAAGAGAGGTGAGTCAATTTTAGAGTTTATAATTACCACTAACCTAACAATATGTAATCGGGGTGATTCACTCACCTTTACTAACAAGATTAGGGAGGAGGTCATAGACCTAACATTGGCTACTAACACAATCGATTTGAATGTGCCAAACTAGCGAGTTTCTCCCGAGCACTCCTTCTCGGATCATGGGAGAATTCTCTTTGATATTAACCGGAAGGTTATGGAAAGTAAACTATACAGGAATCCGAGGAACACGTACTGGGACAGATTTTCCACAGAAGTGGACAAGGTTATGAAAACCACGAACAAACAGTGTTCGGGTGCCAGCCTCCACACAGTGGAAGACCTGGAGAAGTCCGTTAAACGACTTAGCGAGGTCTTGCTAAAAGCCTTCCAGAAAACTTGTCCCATTAGCAGAGCTCGAAGGGAAACCAACAGGTGGTGGGACAAAGAGCTCAAGCAGCAGAGGGGCGCCACTAGAAGGCTTTACAACAAGACAAGGAAAAGTAAAGAAGAGGGAGACTGGGCGAAGTACAAGCGCAGTTTTAACGATTATAAAGGTAAAGTGAGGAAGGCGAAATGGGACTCATTGGTCGACTTTCTCAGCTCCATAGAGGACGCGAACGAGGCCTCAAGGTTCAGGAAAATTCTTTCCAAAGATGTCACAGTCACACGAAGCCTGAGGAGACCAAACGGTTCGTGGACAGAATCAAGTAAGGAGACATTAGAGCTGCTGATGGAGACTCACTTCCCCGGCTGCCTGACGACAAGGGACAAAGGACAAGGGTGCCCAGGGGTCAGGATTTGTCCAATGGGAGATACTATTAGGGACACCATCAACAGGGAGAAAGTAATATGGGCGGTGAAAACATTCGAGCCATACAAATCCGCGGGGTCGGATGGAATCACACCAGCCATGCTGCAAAATTCGATAGGCAGTATAGCAGAGATACTGACGAGCATCTTCCAGGGGAGTTTATTGCTAGGATATATCCCGGAGGCATAGAGAGAAGTACCTAAATCGGATAAGTCGAGCAGCACAACACCAAAAGACTTTAGGCCAATAAGCCTCTCCTCGTTCCTATTGAAGACAATGGAGAGGCTTTTGGATCTTAATATTAAACACCGAACCAAATTAGAGGAGGAGTGTACAGCACAGCACGCATACCTGAAAGGTAAATCGGTTGAAAGTGCGCTGCATGAAGTGGTCGGAACGATTGAAAAATCCCTCCAAGCACAAGGAATATACCCTAGGGGCGTTTCTTGATATAGAGGGAGCTTTCAACAATGTAAAGACCAATGCAATAAAGGAGGCATTAGAGGAGTTTAACGTGGAGCCCACCATCACGTACTGGATAATAAGTATGCTAAATAGCAGAATTATCAGTACAGAAGCGGGGGATCACAAGATCAAAAGATGGGCGACTAGGGCACACCACAAGGAGGGGTAATATCCCCACTTTTGTGGTTGCTCGTAATTAACTCGATCTAAAAGAACTTTAGGAGGAGAAGAATAAGGTGATGACGTAGTCATACTGACAGCAGGCAAATACCTGCAAACAATAAGCGACATAATGGGTGGAGCATTTATAGAGACTCATAACTGGGCAGAGGAGAACGGGCTAGGGATAAATGCCGAAAAGATGAAACTGGTTCTCTTCACCAGAAGATACAAGATACCGCAGGTAAGACTGCCAAGGATGAAAGGGCAAGAACTAAACCTCTCGGCAGAGGCGAAGTATTTCGGAGTTATCCGGGACTCTAAACGCAACTGGAGGAGAAATGTGGAGGAAAGGATGAAAAAAGGAAACAAACACTTTCTACACATGTAGGAAGATGTTTGGTAGGAAATGGGGTCTACAGCCATGGATCATACACTGGATGTAAATTATGATCGTTAGACCCATTATCACGTACAGAGCCCTTGTGTGGTGGAAAGCCATGGACAAGGAGATCAATAAACAGATGCTGGGAAAGGTACAGCGACTAGCAGCGATAAGCATAACGGGCGCAATTAGGAGCACACCTCAGGCAGCGCTTGAGGCGATATTAAACTTGCAACCGTTAGACCATTTTACAAAGAGACTGGCACCCAAAACAGCCTTCAGGTTGAGGGAAATAAAACAGTGGAGGCACGCAGACCAGGGTCATGCTAGTATACTGGGAGAGATATTGAAAATGGGAGGCACCATGGAAGCCGGAGTGTTACGACAGCGCACGGACTACATGGTGGCAAAGCAATGGTTTGGGGAGGAGTTGGAGATCAGAATCCCAACCAGAGAGGAATGGAAAAGTGGTTCCATTTTGTTAGAAGGCGAAATAAGCGTCTTCACGGATGGCTCAGTAACTGAAACGGGGACTGGTGTCGGCATATTCTCGGAGATGCTAGCAGTCGAGGAGTCACACAGACTCAACAAAGACGGTAGTATATTGCAAGCGGAAGTTAACGCGATAGAGAGAGCAGCAAGACTAAAGCAGCTGACCGACGAAGAAATTCAGGAAGTCACGATCTATAGCGACAGCCAAGCGGCTCTTAGATCACTGGAATCTAAGACAATCAAGTCAAAGGCTGTGATGAGTTGCCGGGAAGCACTATCCTAGATCCAAAAAGTCAGCCTTTGTTGGGTTCCCGCACACAGCGATGCGGAAGGGAATTTACAGGCGGACAAACCGGCAAGGATCGGAACCGAAATTCATAGTGCTGAAGAAGCTAACTCAACAAAGCCACAGATGAGGTTGTTGAAAGATACCAACGACAGGATAATTCGGCATCAACCTGGCAAGAGATGGAGCAACAGAGATGACTGCTTCAACTCAAGGCAATTGTGGCCACGAATTGAGGAGGCAAGAACGGTAGGCTTGTTACGAGCAACAAAGACCTCGGTCCGTACCATCATAATGGTCATTACAGGACACTGTCCGGTCGGGAGAAACCTCCAAAGGTGGGGGCTCACAAACGACAGTCTCTGTAAGGAGTGCGACGAGGAAGAGGAGACGGTGGAACATCTTTTGTGCTACTGCCCACTATTGGCCGAAAGTAGGAGGCGAATACTGGGTAGGGAATCCTTCAGAGGGTTGGAGGAGATCGCGTGCATGGATATTCAACTATTGAGGAACTTTGCCAAGTTGTGGAAATGCCTCAGGGCAGGGGATAAAAGGATAAAACAATAGGAGAGGAAGGGGATAACAACATTCAAAGAGCATCGCAATGGGCCTTCTGGCCACCGAGTGGGAGTGGGTCGCACAATTGGTGTGATCACTCCACCCTGTTAACCAAACCTCACCAATCAAGTCTACACAAAAATGTATCGAACCGTTTAAAATAATGTCGTGAATGATCTTGAAGAAACAATTCGGTATGAAAGAAAATCGTTGTGGAGCTTTAAAAATTGTATTGTATTAAAGACTTTAGGGTGTTCATTCTACTTCGTAAACTTTTCATTTTATTTTATACTATTGTATAAGTTTCAACTATGCATTTTATTTAAATTTCCGCACAAGTTTTGTCATATTTTCATTTTATTCAATTCACATATTACCATATTATATGAAAACGAAATTATAAAAAGGAAATTTAAAACTCCATTTGGCTCTTTATAGTTATTATATTTGTGCGATTCGCCCTTGATTCACCATAAATTAGGAAATGGCTAGATATTACTTAATGTTGTAAGCAAACCCGCAGCAAAGTTAATGACAGTTAATTAGTGCTGTCATTCAGCTCCATTGATATCGTTTCGCACACGCCCTTAGTAGGTATTTGAGTATTTTGCGCTCCCGTACGCTTTAAATTTGTTTGTTTATAGGTATTATGTTAAATTAATCATTTCAATATTCATTTCAGTTACACTGTGGAAACACACGGACATGTCACATGAATGCAGAAAACGTTTTTGATGTTGAAAATCTTATTGCACTTGAGTATTTTGCGTTCACGTACGCCTTGTATGTGTTTTCTTATAGGTACATATTTTGTTACATTGATCGTAATATAATTATTTAGGTATCATTTCACTGTGCATTTCAGTTAAACTGTGGAAACAAACGGAGACGTCACGTGAATGCAGAAAAAATTTTTGATGTTGAAAATCTTACCGCATTTGAGTATTTTGCGTTCCCGTACGCTTTGAATTTGTTTGTTTATAGGTACATATTTTGTTAAATTAGTCGTTAAATATTTATTAAGGTATCATTTCAATGTTCATTTCAGTTACACTGTGGACACAAACGGAGACGTCACGTGAAATACCTACTTCGTATTAAAAAATCTGGATATAATGCAAAAAAATCCTAGATAAAGATCCTTGTTTGTTTCCTTAAGCAGAATATCTGTTTCGTATAATCGATTCAGAAATTTTCCTAACTAACCACAGCGTCTTTAGCCATGTTTTCCTGTGACACGCTATCGAGTGCAATGGTAGAAATTTAACCCACTCATTATCGAGTGCAACGATAAATTTATAGGATTTGACAGTACTATACCACTCGATGGCAGCAGAAAACACCGCTTTTATGATTCGTTACTTGCTCAGTTGTAAATAAAGTGCTTTTGATGATCTGTTGGATGCATGCAAAACAGACTTTTCAAGCTCATCTCTGTTGAAACGAACTGTCTAGAAGGTATGTAATAAAAATAAAAGCACTTTGATTAACAGTGTCATGTCGTCAATTCAACCCGAAATGTCTCAATACGAAGAATGGACTTTTGCTTCCTTCTTAATTGTACCTTAAATGAAAAAGGACTGTGTGCTTGCACTTGCATTGGGTTTGCTTTATAAGGAACAGTGATTTGAATCATGGGAAGCAGAAAAGTACATAGATTCTCCAAATCCGGTAAAGTCTAAAAAATCCTCATTACAATCAATAAAATGTTTTAATCAAAATACTGTAGTTTCCAAACTTGTTGTTATTTAATATATAATTTTCAGTGACCAGTGACCAAAAATCAAATGACCAATATATGATCAGAAATTTTCTATTTTTTATGTTTTATTATTTCTATAATAATGTTTAATTCGTTGGGAATTTTTGTTAATATTAGGAAAGGGAACATTATGCATGCAAGGAACTGTTACAGGATTTTTTTGCCAGTAAATAAAAGTACCATTTGCTTTTTAAAAATTTGTTTTTGTACGGATGCAAATAATCCTTTTCGTAAATTTGTTTTTGCACCAACGCAAATCATTTTAATCCTGTTTCATTCCTACCGCATGCAATTGTCCGGAGTATATAATCAGAAAATACAGATAATTATGGATAATTTAATTTTTATAATAAAAACGAGATAATATACCAGATCAACAGGGTAAGACTTAAGAGTGAGCTAGACTTAAGTATAAATTAAAGCTCAAAATGTAAAGAAAGTCAGTCAGAAATACACAACGGCTCCTCGAACGAGTGTGTTTAATTGATTTAAGGGTTACTAGGCCTTAAGAACCCCTAATTAAGGAAGGTTATGATATTTGCGCCAAGATTCAATCCAGAAATTAGACGAGAGGGGAAATATTGAACGAGAGTTAAGGGTATCTGAATGCGCAGGAAAACTGGAAAAATCAAGTGGAACTAGATAACAAGAAAGATTACAGCATTTCCTCATCGCGGCAAGAACATAGCCTCGAGCACGATTACTGCAAATCAACTGATCAAAGCCTGAGTTATACCGAATTCAACGAGGAAGACGTCTCTTTGAGCACCGAAAACACCAAGCAGCTCTAAAATCCTGGAGAACGGCAGCTGTCACTCGCCTATCAAAACTCATAGAAAAACAGTGGCATTATTAAATTCATGTGCATTTGAATGTATCTCTGAAATCAATGTGCATGCTTATAGAAACATTACAATATTCAGAAAACTGGTCGAAAATTTAAGTGATAATAGAGATAAAACCGACTGCTTTGAATTTATAGTGCTGCATTCCAAAGAGGGTGCTTGACCACGCGTTTATTCAAAGAAAGGAAATATTTTGTATAATTTTTTTAGGTCTCCGATTACTCATACGGTGGATTGTCAAATACATGTGACAAAACTTTTTAGAAATTTATTCGAGAATCCTTTTAAGCCTGTACAAATTTGGAAAGATGTGTAATGCTTTTCTGAGAAAATCTTGAACTTTCGGATATTGTCACTACCCAGTAAGCGCATTTGGCAAGGGGAGCTTATAAATCTGGAAGAGATAATTTCTCAGAGCCTCAAAAAGTTCAAACAACTATGCGAAATATGCGACAGATACTCAAGAGAGACAACATGTAAATTGGAAGGTTATTTATGTATTGATGTTTGGGGCATATATGCTGAAATGCCCGGAAGAAATTATCGTTGTTCTTTGGATGCAGTTCCAACAAGATTAAAATTAGACAATGAACATTAACAACTGTGTGGGGTGGAATTCCAGCCAGACATCAAGCATTTTGTTGCTTATTGTAAATCGATAGTTGGCCACTGGGATCGACAGGACGATCTTGAGAGAAACGCAAATATTTAACACCACTCGAACTCAACAGAAAGAAAAATTGAAATTTGGATGTGTTTTTTAATGCCTAATGTGTGTAATATGTGTTTAGAATGATGGAATGGGTCAAATGAAAAATGCGAACTGTTTTCCGGAGCTTCTAATATGTACATTTAGGGGAGAGTGTAGGCCACAGTTTTTGATGTTGTAGATAGCTAAATTATAGAAAATCAAAGAACAGCACCCCCGCGTGCGCGAAGGGGAATGATGCGCAGACCTCACGCACATGCTCGAACAATTCGAATTGATATTTGATCAGCGAACATATGATCAAATGTCAACAAATATTCCTTTTTGGGGTTAGAAAATTAATTTTGAAATTATTTTCGAATAATTCATAAAATATAGCGATTTGAGACTCTTCGTTGAACAAATGTTCTCTTATTTTATATAATTTAGCTATCTTCATCATCAAAAGGTGTGCCCTACACTTTAAGTCTCTCCCCTAAATGTCGCGAGTAGGCTCTGATCAATGTGGCCACACCGTAGACACCGAGTGACATGAGACAAATCTCATTATTAAGCTTTTTATCGAAAGTGCTAGAGAGCCTGATGCATCAACAACTGACCGACTATCTCGAGTCAAACAGCTGGATGGATCCTCATCAAACAGGATACAGAGCTGGACATAGTACGCAGACCACCCTGTTGAAACTAACGGACCATGTAAGATTGGGAATGGATCGCATATATGTAACATTTCTCCTGCTTTTTGACTTCCGCAGAGCGTTTGACTCCTATCAAGTTGATTGGCTTTTACCTCGCAGGGAGGGAGCAGGCTGTACTGGGCCCAATTGGGGCACGTACGTCCTTTGCCTTATCTAACAAAGGTGTACCTCAAGTCTGTACTCGGACCACTATTGTTCTCAATATATGTTGCTGACATAAGTTATGGTTTTGAATCCTCCGTCCAACACTTAATATATGCGGACGATCTGCAGCTGTATGTCACTTTCCCGCTTGAAAATCTACGGTATTATGCCGACATCATGAATTTCCATGCACGGGCTTTTGCTGACTGGGCGAGTCACAATCAACTAAAACTCAACATATCTAAGACGAAGGCTACAATAATAGGCTCTTATTACTACATCAACCAGCTCGAGACGATGGACGTCTGCGGAATAGTCATAGATCGGGATCGATGAAAACTTGAACTGAAAAAAGCAGGAAACATGTGCAGAAAAGCTAATGCTAGTGCTGAATCGTCTGTATTACTTTAGTAAAAGTACAGAATTCAGGCTCCGTTAACACCTTGTAGGAACACTACTTTTTCCCATAATCGACTACTGCTCTACGGTATGGTGTGATTTTACACAAGAACTGGAAGGCAAGGTTCAGATTATAATGAATTCTGGTATCATATATATCTATGGCGTAAGGAAACGAGAGCACGTAAAAAAATAACGCTTATCCCTTGGATGGCTCAGTACGAAGAGGAGACAACCCTAGTGCCTCATTATTGTACCGCATCTTCTTCGTATCTGCGGAGCTCCATGCCACCTCTGATAAGGAGTTGTGATACACAGATGACTTTCAAGAAACGCTTATATTCACATTTTCTCTCATTAGAGTCAGACCAACCCCATATGTCGTAGCGGATTCGTTAGGAGATGGATTCTCTCTCGCTGGCATGCTGACGGACGATGTGCTGTGACTTTTCAAGCAACGCTGATGATGGTGGTTTTTCAGAGGCAAAGGCGCATTTCACATTAACATTCTGATTGCTTGATTTTCTTTCTATTTTATTACTTTTAAATCTATTTTATTCTTGTTTACATTTAACATCTACTTAGTTTCTTTTAAATAATTTTTGTACATGTCATGTTATAATCGTACATTTTTCTCATTTTTGACTTTATCCTTATATTTTGATTCTACCATGTACATAGTATTAATTAACTTTTTGCATTTACATTTTAGCTTAGTCAGTTTTAGTTAGGATCTTTATATACTATAAATTCTCTTGCAAACTGTGCTAGATATTTCAGCAAATTTCAGTTGAGCTTGTACTATATTATACAACATTTTTAATTTTGTTTGTACAAACTGTACGTATAATAAACATCTATCTATCTACCTATCTATCTATCCAAAGCTGTCAGGCTGGGGAGAGGATTGCCTCCGCAAGCCCGGAACAAGCGGTCGGCAAGCAGGAAACTAAATTGTTTAAGCGGAATGGACGCAAGAAACGCGGCGGTGGCTTTCCACGCACCAAGAATCTTCCTAACTTGTGGGGAATACTTGAGAGGGGAAATGCCGACCGCGGTATGTAAGGCGGTTAAAAATGCCGTCGTGGATGAGGTCATAGCGATCGAGGAGGGGGCTTTTCTACCCCGTTTCCTAAAATCCTTTCCCAGAAAAAGCACCGTTGTCTTTATCTCTCAAGATAAAAAGTCAGGGGAGTGGCTGGAAGGTAGGACGAAGAACCTGAAGCTTAAGCAATCGTACCAAGAAGTACGGGTGGTTCCACCGTAGGAGATGAGGACCAGAAAAGTGCTGGTGCGTCTTGCGACGGGAGTTTAGAAAGCATCGATTTTCTTGAAGTTGGTCCACATGCAGAACAAGGTGGTGGATACGGTGGATACGGCAGTCCTGAATGAGACACCTGAAGGGTCTTTAGTTCTTGGCCTAGATGAGTCATCGGTCGCCTTCCTCAAGAGCCTGAACTTAAAGCTGAAGGCGGGTGTCGGTCAAAAGCCCTTCAAGCTGTGTGACCGTGGTACCGCCAATGCTGAGGCGAAGGCTGTAGGGAACATGCAGAACGCGGTTGTGCTTTAAAACGGCTCTCTCGCAGATGCGATTTTCCCAGATTAACTTGTATCACTCGAAAGCGCTTCTGCAGTCTTAGCAGGGCAACTGGCAAAGATCCAGACACACGTAGCACAATTTAAGAACCTTGGTTACACAGAGGCCTAGGCGTGAGCGGAGAACACTTCGTAGGATCGAATGAGGGCGACGAACAGACGTGCATCTACGTCAAAGGAACTAGCGTATTGTTGCTACAGGATCTTAGCTCCAGAGACTGTGCAACCGTCATGATAGAAGTTGAGGATATAGATGGGCGTATGAGAGCTGTGATGACCTCATCAACTTATCTACCCCACAACGAGGAGGAACCAACGATGGGTATGAGCGAGGTGATAGAATACAGCAACACGGACCTGATATTAGGATGCGATCCCAATGCCCATCATGAGGCTTGGGGCAGCACCGATATAAATGAAAGGGGCAATGCGTTGCTGGAATACATCACGAGTACACAAATGGGCATAGCAAATAGAGGAAACGAACCAACCTTCATTACGGCGTGTCGAAAGGAGGTCCTAAACCGTACCCTAGTTTCTATGGGCATTAGGAACAGTATACGGGGGTGGAGAATGACCAGCGAACCATCCATGTCAGACCATAGGATCATAATCATCGGGGTAGAATTCACTGAACCGAGGATTGAACCTAGAAAGATACCCCAAGATACTCACTGGGAAGCTTACAGGAGTGATCTTGTGGAAAGCTTGACTCAATTCAAGGGAAGGTACGAATCTGAACATAACTTGGACTTGTTGTGGTTTTATTTTTGTTATTGAATTCAATTTGAATTTGTACTCTAACAGTTTCCAGTTGGACTTTCTCTCTGTAAATGTCGAAGGTTTACAACCAATTTGATGAGTCAAAGTCCTACTGCATTTTTGTCAGCTGTTATTTAATTGAACATTATTAACACCTTATTCTAGGTTCTTACCATACGCCACTAAATTGCAAAATCTCTATATAAGCCAAATTCTTGATTGCTCCAATTAATTACAAGATCTCTATAAAAACCAAGTTCTTGATTCTTCCTAAAACCTTATTCTAATTTCTTTTCGTACGCTAATTAACTACTAAATCCCTATATAAGCCAAATTCTAACTTAAGTCGAACCCCTCACTTATCATAACAACCGAATTCTGTAATCTCTAAATGAATGTAAACTCGTTTTACAAAATAATTCCTAAACCTATACATAGCCAAAATAACCGACTGTTAGGCGGATTTAAATTCGTGTTTGCAGGTGTATTTTTATATTTATTCTTTTTTATTAACATTTTCCCTAAAATTTTCTCATATTTTTTTGGCTTTATTTTTATTACTACGTTTTTCCTTCCTATATTTGAGCCGCTCATAGTGCAGCTTCTACAACTCCCTACTAATCTTGAGTCTCTGCTCCTGCCCTACGGCGAATAGCAGGCGACGACGGACTTCTTCTATTGCTCGGCGGAAGTTAGCCTCTTTTCCCGTGCGGCATTGTTGGGTAAGAACGTCGGGCTTAGGGGATTGCCGTGCGGTCTCTCGCCTGGCTAGGTTCCGGGCGCGGTATTCTCCCAATGTGATAGGCCTAGGACCGGCCCCCGAGTCACGCAAAGCCTCCGTCAACGATTTCTTAGGTAATTCCGGCACTGAGGATGGACCAATTTATTAATTTGGCTGACTAAGAACCTAGTTGATGGGTTTATCAACCGCTTCCAACTTGGCGTTCCCCGAAAACCGATAGGTTCCAGGAACCGTGTTCGATTGGTTGGTTTGGACGTTAAACGATTGGTTTATTTAACCATTTTCGCTTTAGACGCCCCCAGAAGACCAATAGGTTGCTGGAAGCGTGTTCGGTAGATGATTTTGAACCTGAAGTGATGGGTTTTACAAGCTCTTTCTACCCCAAATTCCTTTTACTCGATAGGCTTCAAGAACCTTTTTCGGTGCTCGTTGTTACTTACTTGTCTTTTTCTCGGATACTCTCCTTGGCATGTAAGTTGTAACAACTGATCCTTTGCTAAGCTTTCGCCGGCTTTTTATATATCGAAATCGGGAATTTCGTCCGTTATTGCGATGTTGTCATGTGTTACTAAATTCCTTTTAGTGTACGGTGGCTCCATAGTGTAGTGACCAGTTGAGTTTTTTAGAACTCAGTTTTCCACATGTGTTTGACTTCGACAAGTGACAGTCGGGTTTGGCAAGTGACGCAGTGCGCAGTTGTTTATGTTTGTTTTATATAATTTATGTGTTTTTATGCAAATATATGTGGACGGCGATGTTCGGGTAAGTTTTATGGAGTCAGCTGATGTCTAATGTTTGATTTCTTCTAAGGTTATTTTGTTTTGAAACACTTCGGTGACTGTGTTGCTTGATGCTGAGCGTGGTGACATTTGCATTATGTTTTCCTATGTTCATATGTTGAACTGTTGCGCATCACCATTGTAAACGTGAACATAAACATCACTTCTCTTGTTGGGTTAGAGTGGTGAGTGGAGTGGTGATTATGATTATTATGTTTTTTGTGTACCTTGTTTTTTAGGTTATCCGGTGTTATGGGTACGGTAGGTGCTTCGTGTTTGGATTATTATGGTGTTTTAACCTGTTTTGCTGTGAGGTGATGCGGCGTCTCACAACAGACTGGACCCTACAAGTATCCATGATCAGAGCCTACGAGCACAACTGCCCCTTGAAACGCAGGACCAAACCCAACAATGCACCCTGGTGGAGCAAGCCACTGGAGTGGGTAAGGGTGAAAGTTCGGAGCGCGATCAATCGACCCAAGAAGAGGAATAGCCCAGAAGAGTGGAAAGGGTACAAGGATGCTCTGAAGAACTTCAAAGGGGCTATTGCGAAAGCGAAAGCGAATAAATAGAAGGAGTTCTGCTCAAGCGCTGAGAGCTTGGCAGACATAGCGAGATTGGCCAGGATCCTGACCAGAGAAAACAGCGCTAGACTTCAATGTTCTAAGGACATGTCTTACGCATACACAGAATGCTAGCTTCCCAGACTTTTCCAAGAAAAGGAAGAACCTGGAACCTACACAGGGCAGGAAAATAGCGGGAAGTGGTGCCTGGGAGATAGCGGCTAAAGTCGTTTCCCCGAAAAAAGGAAAATAGGTGATCGACTCCTTCGAACCGTTTAAGACACCAGGTTCTGACAGCTACTTTCCCAAGATGCTACAGGAAGGAATGGAAAACATCCTTGGGACGATAACGGGCTTCTTCCTAGGATGTATCGCCACAGGCTATATTTCAGGCAGGTGGAAAAGAATACGTGTTTCACTCAAACAGAAACCATGTAGAAGAAACTACACCACAGTGAAGGACTTCAGACCCATAAGTCTGACATCCATTTTTCTGAAAACCTTGGGAAGAGTAGTGGATCATTACATCAAATATGATATATGTACTCACAATGAATCCACTACACCGTGGGCAGCAGGCGTACACTGTGGGTAAATCCACAGAAACTGCTCTACACCAGGTAGTGAGTTGTAGTGAAAAGCTATGGATTCAAAGGCAACCGCCTTGGCAGTTTCTGTTGACATAGAAGGTACTTTCAATTGCACCACAAGGAGCGCCATTGAAAATGCCCTATCAGATCAGGTAGTACGGATAACCATCAGAAGATGGATCACGGGTGTACTGAGTTATAGGGACATCTATAGCGAATGGAACGGTAAGACCGTAAGAGGAACAGTCAATAAAGGTTGTCCACAGGCAGGGGGAGTTCTCTCACCTCTTTTGTGAAACATTGTTGCAAAGGGACTACTAGTCACTTTGAACAAGAAGAAAGTCCTCACTGTCATTTATGTGGAAGAATTTGCCATACTTATCAAAGGAAAGTATAAAGAGGTACAACCCGACCTTATGCAGAGTGGCTTGGGAAAGGTGAGCGGTCGGTGCGAGGCCAGATCTTTGGGAATTAACCCGGACAAAACAGTGATGGTTGCTTTCACCAGGAAGTATAAGAGAAAGAGGGCGAGGGAAGTCTCAGTGCTTGCGAAAATCTCACCATATACTGAGGGAGTCAAATATCTTGGAGTCTCGATACGATTCTCGACGAGTTTTTATAACTTTCTAACAAAGGTGTTGTCCCTACTGACACAACAATTGATGCGATCCTTATAAAACTAAGCCTCTAATACAATACAATTTTCAAAGCTCCCCAACGATTTTCTTATATGCCGAATTGTTTTTTCAAGAAAATTCACGACATTGTTTTAAACTGTTCAAGACATTTTCGTCTAGACTTGATAAGTTAATGCGTTTTTGATAACCACATTATGTATGTTTTGATTTTCAAAGCAACAATCTCAAATATCTCACAAAATTGATTTGGTATACTTTGAAAATGCTCTTGTCCAAATGAACCACTGTTTCAATAATTTTTTCTCAACAAGAGTACCTGATCTCCAAAAATTTTGCTTGACAAAAATCCAATAATTTGATACTTGAAGTCAAGAACTTGCACATTCTAGGTAGTCAAGCCTGAACTCAGCAAAGTCAATTCAAGTAACCCGACTGCTTGCGAAAAGTATTTTAAGTACTTCAAGAATCTTATGCGCACCGAATCCAAAACATTCGCTATAAAATTTTTCTATTGCTCGAGTAAAAATAAAAATTGCCAAATTGTGGATGCAATTTTTCTTTTTAGCCAGGAAAAAAATTAATCTTTGGAGCCATTTCTTGCCATGAAGCGCCATGATGCCGATTCAAACCGCAATTTTAAAAACTGGGGGCTGAGCAATAAATAAAAATTACTAAGTCGAAGTGAGCAAACTCAGGGCTTTCCAATAAGGGTTCACACATTGCCAAAGACCAATTTTCAAACAGTATGTTATCGATACCTTCTAGCCCAATATCGATACATACTGAGTTCAATATGTAGCTATTGCTCGAGAAAAAATAAAAACTGACGAATTTTGGAGGCTGCGCAAAGTAGCCAAGAAAAAAATTAATCCTTTGAGCCATATCCTGCCCATGAATTCCTACAATTTCCCAAGATGTTTGAGTTATGCGAGGTGCCGTGATGCCAAATCAAACCGTAATTGCAGAAAATTGGGGGCTGAGCAATAAATAAAATTTATTGAGCGGAGGTGAGCAAGATCAGGGCTTTCCAAATGTGTGACCCATTGCAAAAGACAAATTTTCAAAAAGCACGCCGGCTGGCTTCACGGGAATTTTTAACTACAGTACAATTGAAACGCTCAGATATAGAATTCATCTCTGGATTATGTGGAACATTATATTTCAGTTGAAGTCCTCCTTGCTGCAAAAAAATTTATATTCCTTTGATACAGCATTCGCCGCCATCATCCAATTGCAGTTTTGCAATTCTTTAACCATGTAGCGTCACAGCCAAGGCAATATACGATTGAAATTTATCAAAAACTACACTCTTAAGTTTTATGCAATACAAGAGAAAAAAGGGCAAAAAAGAAGATGGATATTTATCATAAAATCGTCAACTTTGTTGAATTCATGATGTGAGATGTTAAATATCAGGTTTGAACTTCGATGCACTGGGCTTTTCAGATCTATTATGCGTCCCATGTATTCATAATTATTATATGTAACTAATACGTATAAGAAGTTTTCGCGGAAACGTTCGCAGAAAGCGTCACTATCTCCCAGGTCAAGAGACGGGGACGCCTTTTCGCATGTTGTCCCATAGTTCTCTTTTTATATTTTCTTGGAATTCAACTTTAATTTGTATAAGTTTTTATAAATCCGTGCTTTTCATGTAAAGACTGCTTCAAATCCAGGTATGAGGTTGCCTTGATGTGGCCCATTGTATATTTTGATCCAACTTTTTCAAGGGTTTGCCGTGTTTCCTTATTGATGGTCATGGCAAAAGCCAATTTAATTGGGAATTGTCTCCTTCGCAAAACGAAAGGCAAATCAGGATTTACCAGTGCCATGTTTATCCTTGGAATAAATACTATATCCTTTTCAGCGCTGCCTGTCAGCACTTATGCAATCACTATCAGTATGTACTGATTTTTATTGAACTTGATAGTCTTACGTTCTTGCGCGGAACGGAAAATAGGGGAAGTACATGTGCGAGTAATTTTCTCACAACTTTCCCTATTTCCCGTTCCGCGCAGGAACGCAAAACTCTGAAGCTCAGTAAAAATCAGTACTCACTTTGTGACAACCAAGTTCAGAAGTGCAAAACTGTCAAGTTCAGTCAATATCAGTAAGCGAAAATGAATTTTCTCTGCTTTCAGAGCGTGAATCCCATTTCCCTTTTTTTGCATCACAACCATTAGGATTTTATATATTAAGATACCAAGTCTGTTCACATACTAGCTCGGAACATATTGCAATATTGGTTGTATGTGCTAGATGTTACTAGACAAGATTTGCTCGAGCAGCTTCAAGCTTGTTGAAAAATCCTGTTCATTTGACAGGAGCTACTGATCCGTCATGACGCTAAAAATATGAAATGTTTGGAATTGTGCTCGAGGTTACTCGAATACAGTTTTGTACTTTTCGAGTAACGAGAGAGAATTTATAAAAATCCTCCCAAATTGCTCATTTACAGCCGAGTAGACACTAGTAAACTCAAGCTGTACGTGAACAGACCTACCATTGATGCACGTGAAAAAGCATCGGTGAAAGCACCAAAGTACCTTCAGCCATCATATGCCGATTCACTCATAGGACCACTGACTTCAGTAAGAATTTGCTCTAAAATTCGTTCCGAACGAATTTCCTTTCTTGGTGGATACGGTAAACGCATTTGTTTACCAAGTATACAAGCTTTACAAAACTTCCCATCCATATTCACCTGTAATTTGTCCAATTCTGTTGCCATATTCTTATTTATCATTTTTCCTATGACGTTGATGTTAAAATGGCCTAAACGAACGTGCCATAAATTTTCCCACACCAGCAATCGTAGCAAATACGCTTCGTTCAACGTTAAAAGTCGTCCGATAAAGTTGTTCATCATGGTGAGCCATAAACATTACCCTGCTATTTTGCGAAATCAGTACATCATCACCATTGAAGGTGTCTTAATAACCCTTGTTGGTTAGTTTGCTTATCGACATTAAATTGCATTTGAGAGTTTTTACAAACAAAATGTTTTGAGTCACTTTTGTCGAACAGTCTCCATTGAAAAATGGGGTGGAGTACACTTGAACCATATATTTTTTAGTGATTTAAAAAAAAAACACACATATTTAGCTTGAGGTGATAAATATATTTATTTTAAGGTGAGGAAAAATTGGTTTTTAGTTCGAAAACATTACATTTTCAATTTTATTCCGCAAGTCGCCTATACAAAAATCTGTCACTTTTCGCAAGTTTTCAAAAATTAAGAAGTTTTATGCACATTTTTAAACCAAAACCACATGAGCTTTGAATTAAAGTAGAATTCTAATACAAAAAAAGAATAATTCTTTATTTTACAAATTATATCCCCTCCTTGAAGGGCAGGAGGAGTGCAGAAAAATGGAAAGGTCCAGTCAAGGTCCACACCGTATATTTTCCGTGAAAACTTCGGGATAAAATTACAATGGTGTTTCTTATTAGTATGTACTTAAATCAATGTCTCTTATACAATGGTAACATAGAGTGGTATGGTGACAGAAAAGATATATCATGTTATGACCCAGAAATTCTTCAGAAAACTTCGAAGTACCACCAAAGGCCACCAAAAGAGTCCCTACAGAGATTAATCGCCGAAAGGACCAAGGAGGATCTAAAAACACCTGGAAAAAGCGCCCAAAAAGACAATTAGATGACGTCACGAAGAAGCTACATCATCAGAGGAGGATAATATGTCGAAAAACCCCCGAAAATGCCCTTAAAACCCGCCAAAACACCACCAAATATACTTTCATTCAAAACTGGAATCCCCAATGACGTCACGAAGTCAACAAATGGTCACGATCACCGCTTGTAAACAAATCTGACCTTGGATAAAAAGTTTGAATGAAAATTGAAACATGATCCGACCATCACATTCCACAACGGAATTCGCGCCGAGTCAGCAAAAATTGCTGACCCAGCAAAATCGCGGTGATAACGACCGCCGGTCAGTTGCCGCATGGATGCTACCTGACACCTCCATTCACGCCGTTTAAACGAAAATTGCTGATTCAGCAGAAACGCGGAAATAAGCGACAGCCGGTCGCTACGACGGAGGATGAAACATGAAACCTGGAAAAAACAACAACAACTACACGGGGACGTTCATTAATTGAGAAGAAAATGGGAAAGCAATTAAATAATGGGTCAATGTTCGATGTAATGAATCAAAACAACAATTCACAGTGAGAGAGTCACCTGCCGAGAAAGAAATTCATTGACCTGACACGTGCATCCGGGAACGATGGGAATTAGGAGTATTTGATCGGGAAAATTGATACATCAGCGACCACGATGGGAACTTTTGATCGTGGGAAAGCGACATATCAGCACTATTGGTGCTATATATAGGAACCTAGAATCGATCAACGGTCAGTCTGGGTCCGGCGAGGCAGCGATACGCGTCGAGGAGGAGATGAGTTCAGCACAATGCAGGAAGACATGTTCCAGCCTAACCAAAGAAGACAAACAGAAGAAGAAGAAACGAACCCGGCCAAGCAGTTGGAGACTGGAAGTCGACGATAATTGGTAAAAAGGTAACCCGATCAAGCAATCGGCTACCTGGTAAGACCTGAACCGTCCAAGTAGACGACAGGCAATTATAAACGTCGAACGAAGGAGTAGGACAAACTAAAAGTGGAAGAAGCTCCGAAGAATCCTGCAGCTGGACCCAGACCCAAGAAATCAAGTGTAGTAAGTGTTAGGAAGCTAAGAATGAGACAAATTGTTTTATGCACAACAAATAATAACAAGTTGAATTGTATTATGACTAAGTGTAAAGCCAATAGCATAACAAATAATAATAAGTTGGATTGTATAATGACTAAGGATTAGCTAAATTGAATTAGGAATGAAAAAGTAATGCAATAAAGAATTATTAGAAAATATAACAATCAACTATGAAATAAAGATATAAATTAATAATAGAAATTCTACATTTCAATAAGGGAAATTGAAATGTAGAATTTCATAACAATCACAAGTTTATTTTTTGTGCCTTTTTTGATTTCTTCTTTGATGCTGCCGTAGCTCTAAATGTCCAGTGCCGAGTACTGGACATTTAAGGGTTTTTCAAGGTTTTTTTAAATTCGTTTTGATGCAAGCTTTCTCTGATTTGCGTTTTGTCCAATTCGGCGCATATTTACGACCGATATGCGACGTTATCTATATATTTTTTTCAATATAATACCGCTATTTACTTATATTTTGGCAAATTTTCTTATTGTTCCACTCTAGGTGCTGGTAGTTCCTCTGAAACTTCTTACAATGACACCAGAACGAACGTCCTACTTGGTCGCGTTCGCACGCTACACTGATTTATAATTTTACACAACGCTTATTAACAACAATCATGGGTACCTAATGTGCACTACCCCGATGAAGTCACGCGCAAAACAAATGCTACACGATAAATACGTATAGGCATGATATATCCGTTGTGACCCCACCCATTGTTATCGCATTATTAGCCTTGTAAATATTTGCGATTGCAATCTAACGGTATATTGTACCGCAAGAAAGTTTGACTGGCTGTCAGTGTACTTAACGAGCGAAAAGACGTTTCCACGTCAAAAAAATTACAACAATATTTTCGTACTAATTTGCGCTTCACCCCTAGGTTCATAAGCATTCGTTTAAAAGATCGCGGCCATCACGCATATTCTTTTAGCTCTCTGAGACTGTCAGAGGAAAATTACGTGTAGCTTGCTCAAAATAGCTTTTTTCTCATGTCTATATAATTTAATTATTTATTAATAAATAACATTTAAAATTCAAACGTATTTCATAACACAGAAATCTGAAATCATCCAAAACATATGTTTATGAATCGAGGGTTTATTATCAAACTAATAATTACACGGATTATGGAGAGTAGCGCAGTAACAGAATAGATGAATCACAAGTTCATTGTTTTGCGCCGTTTTTTTTATTTCCTCTTCAATGCCGCCGTAGCTTTCACACTTGCTCGGCACTAGACATTTTTGGTTTCTAATATTCCTTTTGATGTGCGGTTTCTCCGATTTGAGTTTTCCACAATTCGGTGCATATTTACGACTCATATGAGACAATATCTTCCATTTTTTTCCATTTTCTAATTCATACCGATGTTGGCATAATTAGGGGAGCAAAAGAAAAATCGATATTTTCAACATTTTCAATTTTCCGGTTAATTTTTTTGTTACAAAATAGTCACATCTACTAAAGTTAACTAAAGTAAAAGTAAAGTAAACTCCACAAGATCATTTTTTTGAGAAAAATTTAAAAAAAATAGGATTTACGCTTTTTTCCATTATATTCTAATGCGCTTAATTTTTAATTTAATAGAAAATTTCCAAAATTAATATCGCGTATTGCCTCCACGGGCTTTTAATAGAGCTTGTATTCGATTACTCATAGTTTCAATGAGCTGTTTATTAACTCCTGGGACAAATCATCCCACTCTTCCACCAAGGCCAATTTTAACTCCTCAGTATTCCTGGGAGCTGGATTACGCTGCCGAACTCTCCTTCCCAGAACATCCCAGACGTGTTCTATTGGATTCGTGGCTGGTGATCGTGCTGGCCAGTTCATTTGAGTAATACCAACCTCTTTAAGGTAGCTACTTACTATACGTGCAGTGTGGGGCCTAGCGTTATCGTGGATAAAAACAAAATATTCGCCTATATATGTGGCAAAAGGCATAACATGGGGTTCTAGGATCTCTGCTAAATATCGGAAGCCGCTAAGAGATCCATTTTCGATCATCACTAATTCTGTGCGGGCTCCCAAACATAACTGACCCTCCGCCGTATGACACAGTTTTTGTAAAATTTGTTTGGTTATATCGTTCCCCTCCAAATCTCCACATCCTTTCCCTTCCATCTATGAAATTTACGCAAAATTGGCTCTCGTCGCTGAATAAAACACGGCTCCACTTGGTGGTCCAATCTCGATGCTCGCGAGCGAACGCTAATCTTGCAATACGGTGAGATACTTCGAGTTTTGGTCCTTTGCCGGGACATAAAACCTTAGGCCAACTTCCGTTCACTCACATTTACGTTTCGGGATTCTTGCAATGCATTCCGGGTCTGAACAGCTGTTTGAGCACGATTTCTTAGCGTCTGCATGGTAACAAAACGGTCATCTACGGCGCTGGTTGCCCGATTTCTGCCTTGTCCTCGCCTCCGCACGTAGGATCCAGTCTCCCTATAACGTCGAACAACGCGATGAATTACCGATGTTGATACACTCATCGCGCGACCGACTGAGCGGTATGTATGCCCTTCCTCGATCATCGTTACAGCCCTAGCCACTGAAGTTGCTGGTAAATCACTCATTTCGTATCAGGATGATGTGCACTATTTAAAAGTGAACTCCAGAATGAGCCACAGTCATCCTAGACGACGTCCAACAATGTTATCATCGGAATCATTTAATATCGCTTTATGCCCAAAAAACAAAACTCGTCCTAAATGCCCCGTTAAGCCTAGTGAACTTTGAACGTCCTAGCTAAACGCTTTCTCACGATACACTCATAACTAACTTAACGCAACGCTAATAACAACAATTATGCGTAGGCGCTTACACTAGTCCGATGACGACACTGGCAAAAGCAACGCCACACAATAAATACGTACAAATATGCTCCATCCACTGGTAACGTCGGCCGCGTACGCCGCCATTGTGGGATTCACGACGATACTCCTAGAGTCCAATACCGGGATATACTTTACTCCAACGAATGGAAAATCATCATATTCTACTATCTGACCAGCTTCCATACTGAATCCACAACGTAAGAACTTTAGTTTTCAAGGCCCAAGAAGTATGTAACAAAATACAGAAGGGAGCCGCTAAAACTCATATTTGTCATAATATTATAACTCAATTAGTTCATCTTAAAACCCAGATAGCGAATAGGAACGAACCATAACTAACTCATTCTACAAAACCGAGAGCCCTCCCTAACATTGTCGAGAACATTTCAAAGGGAACTTTCGGATCTCGTGACAGACTCACAACAAGGGTAGTTCCACCCTTCTTTAATACCTCCCTCCCAAATCGAGGAGCTTCTAGCGGAAATGCAATCCGAAATGCCTAACCAATATACTTCTCCAATCGAAAAGCATCAAAACGCGTTAATTCAAGTCTATAAACTTATTACACTGGCCGCTAGGATCATCAGCAACAACATTATCTTAGAAATGAAATTACTCCAGCCTTACAGGGAAACGTACCAAATCGTCAAAACTGTTCCTCTACCAACCGTTGTTAATGAATTTCTCTGTTACATACAGCCCTCATCTAATTTTATCCTTCCAGACCTAGGCCGAGAACAGCGCCTTGGAATATTTAAGGAAGAATTAAACCAGTGTCGTACAACAGACCAAACCCAATTTTTTTGTAAAACATCCGCCCCACTGCTCTATTCAGGGATTGAACCCCATAATTGTGATATTAGCCTCATGTTATTCTCCAGTGTAAAGTGGTTTGCTCAGAAAATGATACCTATTGGTCCGCCCTATCTCAGTCAAATATTTCATTATACTCAATAAAGACACCCCTAGTAACCAACGTAATATACAAGGACGAAACGGCAAAGGAATAATGTCCCTACAACCAGGTTGTTACGTGAAAAATAACAAATTTATTCTCCATGCCCAAAATGTTGAAAGTGTAGAAATTAACGGCAATCTACTACCATCCTTCAACCTTACAGACTTATTGCTAACGGACCCAATTAATAATAGCTTACCTCTAAATAAAACGTTATTAATCCCTGAATTCAATTCTCCTACCCGTCATGAAGTACAAGCTCTCTCAGAGTCCATAAATAACCTAAATTGCGAAGAGTCTTAGCCCCTCCAAGATCTGAACATACACCTTGTGCATCATTAAACTATCCCTTATTTAATAATTGCAGTGATGGTTGGATACTTTCTAATCTCTCTTTATGTAAAAAAGAGACAATCGAATGGAAACGTAACTATACCCAATCCAACGAATTTCCGTATTACCTGAAGGAGAACTAAAAGCCAATTTAGGAAACATAGGGTCTAAAACCGTTCACGGATCGAAATAAGCAGACATACTCCTTCTCTGCCCCCTCCTGAATTGAAATGATAAAACGTCTTTGCCTCGACTTCCAAATGTTACAATTTTCGAATGCCACTAACCCTTCTCTTTTTCCTCTTCCCTAGGACTATCGTCCTAAGCACGACGTCAAACTGCCCTAACCAAAATTTTGCTTTCAACGATGGTAAACTGTTTTAGTGTTAGTCTCTTCGCTCTTTTGCAATGTTCCTTTTATTAATGGCCAAGGCCACATGCCTTCTGCAGTACCAGCGGAAACTCACTACCCTGTAGGTCACTCTTGATTTTGTCCCTCTTCTTAGCCTTTGCAAAATCGTTTCTCTTTCTTCAATCAATTCTCCTATATTTCTTATGATTATTTTCGCATACATTAAACACGTAGTATGGTTTCAAATCCGACTTAAAAAGTTACTTTCTTTAATTTAGGTACTTACACCCAAATCCCTTTATGATAAAACGAGATAAAGAGAGTGCAATGGGTGATGTAAATGAGATTGGGAACGCTACCTGTTCTGTTCAAGATTTTGTCCATTTATCATTTTAAACAGAACCAGAACCAATAAAATCAATTATTAAAGCCTCACAAAATAAAAATAAAAGAGGATCACCCCAAAAATAGGGACCGTTTGTATTAGTCTAAGATACGTAAGCAGTTAAAAGTAAGAATCCTTCCAAAAAAAAAATACTCTGTATATAAACAATATTGTTTTTTTTTACTCTAAAAATCGTTTGAATTGAGACATTTGTGAAAAATTTTTGTTACTATTGAGCCGAAACACTCGAAGCACCGAGTTGAACAAAAAGAAATTGTAAAACACAAATGTTGTGTTCGAGTAAATCTATAATAAACTTTTACTATATAACATTTTTTTATGTCATTGTTGGAATTGATAAGGGGCGGGTGAACTTTTACCGTTCCTAACCCAAATCACAGTAATGTAATTATCTCTTATAAAAGAAACTGTAAAACACATATGTTGTGTTAGCTAAGTCTAGAATAGCTAAATATTTTTTTTTTTTTTTTTTTATCGAAGCTGTAAACCACATACTACGATACGGGCTACGATTTCTGGAATTTTCATAAGGTAATTATGGCTCTCTCTATTACTATATAAACCTACATGCGATGTATTCCGACCAACTTTATGTGATGAAAACGTTGTTCAATCATTGGGATATGAGGATATACAAAATTGTATTCCGAGAGACACGGCTTTGCCTCCAAAAAGAGTCTCTTTTGTGGATAACTTTTAGTATATTAAAGAAAATAGGGTAACCGTATCCAAGTCATTTATGCATTTTGAAGGTTAAAAATAAATTATCAAGATTTTGAATATCTTACAATGAGCTCATTTATCTAGTTTAACTTTAGTTTATTAACTTTATGTGTCGACAAAATATAAAATTTTGTAACGAAACTCCTCCTCGACCGTTTGTTCAATCGATCTAAAATTTTACATACAAATAGTATATTCGACGGTGAGTGCTAACATCTATCTTTTGTTACTAAATTCGCGAAAAAAATCACTAGGCTTCTAAGTTAACAGTTTGTCTGATAAACGAACCAAAATTAGTACGAGATTTAGATTTTATATATTTAGAACGATCACTGCGTTTTTTTCCAAGAATTCCAAAATATACGGGAAACGAAATACAATTTCGACAAAAAATTGCTGTCTTTTTAACACTAAACGTTAGTTTGCTTGTATAAATGAAGCTATGGTATTGATGTCAGGTATTGAGTTTTCGCGTGCTCGATCCAGAATTAGCTTTTACATAAAGATCTTAACACAGGCACCTGATTGTTCCAGGAGCTTTCGCCAATTCGCTGTGGGGTATCGGAAACTTTGAAGAGAAAATTTATTTAAGTTTACTCAAACCGTAGCAAGTGGATTTTTACAGGTTCTTGAAAAATAGTATTTGAATTTATGAATTTTGAATCATGAGACAAGAAAGATTGAACAATTTTCTGTGGTGCTTTTCCGGTAAAAATTTGAATTTTCAACGGTTTTTTGCCAGTAGCAGCTAAACGCAGCTTCTTAGGGTGTTCGTATGTACAACTGACCCCCATTATTTTGTCATTTTCTACCTTTTTTTCAAACATTATTTTTTAAGTGCATACAAAAGATTGGAAAATTGATAAAATTCAGATTTTGAATTTTTGACGTTTTTCTGTACGTAGCGACTAGCCGAAGCTTCTTAGGGGGATCATATGTAGAAGCAAATCTCTTTATTTTTATATTTCCTACCTTTTTTTCAAAGATCATTTTTCTCTAAATTCAGTTTTTAAAGATGTGTATAAAAAAGATTGGAAAATTGATAAAATTCAGATTTTGAATTTCTAACGGGTTTTTGCCCGTAGCGGCTAAACGAAGCATTTCACGGGTTTTTTTATGTATGACCGACCCCCATTATCCACAAATCAATAAAATCTAATAGTAGAGATGAATTAATCGAATGAATTACTGAGAACTGTTTCATAACTTCAATATATAAACTTTTAATCATCAAAATTAAACACATAGATTCACATATATTATGAAAAACATAATACTAAATATCGCATGATAACAAAATGCCATGATTAATCAGAAAATGTTAATTTAAGTGATAGGAATCAAGTAATTTAAAAGTTTACTTTTGATCAAATGCCGTGTTCTGGCTTGCCAATACTAGCTAGTTCGGTGTAGTGGGGTGGGATCTTTGCTCGAAGCTGACCACCGGATCGACTACAGACAAAGATTAACACGTCCTCTAGGTCCGTGCCGACGTGCAGTCGCGCTGTTCCCAAAATATAGGGCAAGAAAGGGGGAGGTAAAACGGAATGAGGGGGAGGTAAACGGAATGATTCTACCAAGACCAGAAAAGGAAAAAGTATGTAACAAAATACAGAAGGGAGCCGCTAAAACTCATATTTGTCATAATATTATAACTCAATTAGTTCATCTTAAAACCCAGATAGCGAATAGGAACGAACCATAACTAACTCATTCTACAAAACCGAGAGCCCTCCCTAACATTGTCGAGAACATTTCAAAGGGAACTTTCGGATCTCGTGACAGACTCACAACAAGGGTAGTTCCACCCTTCTTTAATACCTCCCTCCCAAATCGAGGAGCTTCTAGCGGAAATGCAATCCGAAATGCCTAACCAATATACTTCTCCAATCGAAAAGCATCAAAACGCGTTAATTCAAGTCTATAAACTTATTACACTGGCCGCTAGGATCATCAGCAACAACATTATCTTAGAAATGAAATTACTCCAGCCTTACAGGGAAACGTACCAAATCGTCAAAACTGTTCCTCTACCAACCGTTGTTAATGAATTTCTCTGTTACATACAGCCCTCATCTAATTTTATCCTTCCAGACCTAGGCCGAGAACAGCGCCTTGGAATATTTAAGGAAGAATTAAACCAGTGTCGTACAACAGACCAAACCCAATTTTTTTGTAAAACATCCGCCCCACTGCTCTATTCAGGGATTGAACCCCATAATTGTGATATTAGCCTCATGTTATTCTCCAGTGTAAAGTGGTTTGCTCAGAAAATGATACCTATTGGTCCGCCCTATCTCAGTCAAATATTTCATTATACTCAATAAAGACACCCCTAGTAACCAACGTAATATACAAGGACGAAACGGCAAAGGAATAATGTCCCTACAACCAGGTTGTTACGTGAAAAATAACAAATTTATTCTCCATGCCCAAAATGTTGAAAGTGTAGAAATTAACGGCAATCTACTACCATCCTTCAACCTTACAGACTTATTGCTAACGGACCCAATTAATAATAGCTTACCTCTAAATAAAACGTTATTAATCCCTGAATTCAATTCTCCTACCCGTCATGAAGTACAAGCTCTCTCAGAGTCCATAAATAACCTAAATTGCGAAGAGTCTTAGCCCCTCCAAGATCTGAACATACACCTTGTGCATCATTAAACTATCCCTTATTTAATAATTGCAGTGATGGTTGGATACTTTCTAATCTCTCTTTATGTAAAAAAGAGACAATCGAATGGAAACGTAACTATACCCAATCCAACGAATTTCCGTATTACCTGAAGGAGAACTAAAAGCCAATTTAGGAAACATAGGGTCTAAAACCGTTCACGGATCGAAATAAGCAGACATACTCCTTCTCTGCCCCCTCCTGAATTGAAATGATAAAACGTCTTTGCCTCGACTTCCAAATGTTACAATTTTCGAATGCCACTAACCCTTCTCTTTTTCCTCTTCCCTAGGACTATCGTCCTAAGCACGACGTCAAACTGCCCTAACCAAAATTTTGCTTTCAACGATGGTAAACTGTTTTAGTGTTAGTCTCTTCGCTCTTTTGCAATGTTCCTTTTATTAATGGCCAAGGCCACATGCCTTCTGCAGTACCAGCGGAAACTCACTACCCTGTAGGTCACTCTTGATTTTGTCCCTCTTCTTAGCCTTTGCAAAATCGTTTCTCTTTCTTCAATCAATTCTCCTATATTTCTTATGATTATTTTCGCATACATTAAACACGTAGTATGGTTTCAAATCCGACTTAAAAAGTTACTTTCTTTAATTTAGGTACTTACACCCAAATCCCTTTATGATAAAACGAGATAAAGAGAGTGCAATGGGTGATGTAAATGAGATTGGGAACGCTACCTGTTCTGTTCAAGATTTTGTCCATTTATCATTTTAAACAGAACCAGAACCAATAAAATCAATTATTAAAGCCTCACAAAATAAAAATAAAAGAGGATCACCCCAAAAATAGGGACCGTTTGTATTAGTCTAAGATACGTAAGCAGTTAAAAGTAAGAATCCTTCCAAAAAAAAAATACTCTGTATATAAACAATATTGTTTTTTTTTTACTCTAAAAATCGTTTGAATTGAGACATTTGTGAAAAATTTTTGTTACTATTGAGCCGAAACACTCGAAGCACCGAGTTGAACAAAAAGAAATTGTAAAACACAAATGTTGTGTTCGAGTAAATCTATAATAAACTTTTACTATATAACATTTTTTTATGTCATTGTTGGAATTGATAAGGGGCGGGTGAACTTTTACCGTTCCTAACCCAAATCACAGTAATGTAATTATCTCTTATAAAAGAAACTGTAAAACACATATGTTGTGTTAGCTAAGTCTAGAATAGCTAAATATTTTTTTTTTTTTTTTTTTATCGAAGCTGTAAACCACATACTACGATACGGGCTACGATTTCTGGAATTTTCATAAGGTAATTATGGCTCTCTCTATTACTATATAAACCTACATGCGATGTATTCCGACCAACTTTATGTGATGAAAACGTTGTTCAATCATTGGGATATGAGGATATACAAAATTGTATTCCGAGAGACACGGCTTTGCCTCCAAAAAGAGTCTCTTTTGTGGATAACTTTTAGTATATTAAAGAAAATAGGGTAACCGTATCCAAGTCATTTATGCATTTTGAAGGTTAAAAATAAATTATCAAGATTTTGAATATCTTACAATGAGCTCATTTATCTAGTTTAACTTTAGTTTATTAACTTTATGTGTCGACAAAATATAAAATTTTGTAACGAAACTCCTCCTCGACCGTTTGTTCAATCGATCTAAAATTTTACATACAAATAGTATATTCGACGGTGAGTGCTAACATCTATCTTTTGTTACTAAATTCGCGAAAAAAATCACTAGGCTTCTAAGTTAACAGTTTGTCTGATAAACGAACCAAAATTAGTACGAGATTTAGATTTTATATATTTAGAACGATCACTGCGTTTTTTTCCAAGAATTCCAAAATATACGGGAAACGAAATACAATTTCGACAAAAAATTGCTGTCTTTTTAACACTAAACGTTAGTTTGCTTGTATAAATGAAGCTATGGTATTGATGTCAGGTATTGAGTTTTCGCGTGCTCGATCCAGAATTAGCTTTTACATAAAGATCTTAACACAGGCACCTGATTGTTCCAGGAGCTTTCGCCAATTCGCTGTGGGGTATCGGAAACTTTGAAGAGAAAATTTATTTAAGTTTACTCAAACCGTAGCAAGTGGATTTTTACAGGTTCTTGAAAAATAGTATTTGAATTTATGAATTTTGAATCATGAGACAAGAAAGATTGAACAATTTTCTGTGGTGCTTTTCCGGTAAAAATTTGAATTTTCAACGGTTTTTTGCCAGTAGCAGCTAAACGCAGCTTCTTAGGGTGTTCGTATGTACAACTGACCCCCATTATTTTGTCATTTTCTACCTTTTTTTCAAACATTATTTTTTAAGTGCATACAAAAGATTGGAAAATTGATAAAATTCAGATTTTGAATTTTTGACGTTTTTCTGTACGTAGCGACTAGCCGAAGCTTCTTAGGGGGATCATATGTAGAAGCAAATCTCTTTATTTTTATATTTCCTACCTTTTTTTCAAAGATCATTTTTCTCTAAATTCAGTTTTTAAAGATGTGTATAAAAAAGATTGGAAAATTGATAAAATTCAGATTTTGAATTTCTAACGGGTTTTTGCCCGTAGCGGCTAAACGAAGCATTTCACGGGTTTTTTTATGTATGACCGACCCCCATTATCCACAAATCAATAAAATCTAATAGTAGAGATGAATTAATCGAATGAATTACTGAGAACTGTTTCATAACTTCAATATATAAACTTTTAATCATCAAAATTAAACACATAGATTCACATATATTATGAAAAACATAATACTAAATATCGCATGATAACAAAATGCCATGATTAATCAGAAAATGTTAATTTAAGTGATAGGAATCAAGTAATTTAAAAGTTTACTTTTGATCAAATGCCGTGTTCTGGCTTGCCAATACTAGCTAGTTCGGTGTAGTGGGGTGGGATCTTTGCTCGAAGCTGACCACCGGATCGACTACAGACAAAGATTAACACGTCCTCTAGGTCCGTGCCGACGTGCAGTCGCGCTGTTCCCAAAATATAGGGCAAGAAAGGGGGAGGTAAAACGGAATGAGGGGGAGGTAAACGGAATGATTCTACCAAGACCAGAAAAGGAAAAAGTATGTAACAAAATACAGAAGGGAGCCGCTAAAACTCATATTTGTCATAATATTATAACTCAATTAGTTCATCTTAAAACCCAGATAGCGAATAGGAACGAACCATAACTAACTCATTCTACAAAACCGAGAGCCCTCCCTAACATTGTCGAGAACATTTCAAAGGGAACTTTCGGATCTCGTGACAGACTCACAACAAGGGTAGTTCCACCCTTCTTTAATACCTCCCTCCCAAATCGAGGAGCTTCTAGCGGAAATGCAATCCGAAATGCCTAACCAATATACTTCTCCAATCGAAAAGCATCAAAACGCGTTAATTCAAGTCTATAAACTTATTACACTGGCCGCTAGGATCATCAGCAACAACATTATCTTAGAAATGAAATTACTCCAGCCTTACAGGGAAACGTACCAAATCGTCAAAACTGTTCCTCTACCAACCGTTGTTAATGAATTTCTCTGTTACATACAGCCCTCATCTAATTTTATCCTTCCAGACCTAGGCCGAGAACAGCGCCTTGGAATATTTAAGGAAGAATTAAACCAGTGTCGTACAACAGACCAAACCCAATTTTTTTGTAAAACATCCGCCCCACTGCTCTATTCAGGGATTGAACCCCATAATTGTGATATTAGCCTCATGTTATTCTCCAGTGTAAAGTGGTTTGCTCAGAAAATGATACCTATTGGTCCGCCCTATCTCAGTCAAATATTTCATTATACTCAATAAAGACACCCCTAGTAACCAACGTAATATACAAGGACGAAACGGCAAAGGAATAATGTCCCTACAACCAGGTTGTTACGTGAAAAATAACAAATTTATTCTCCATGCCCAAAATGTTGAAAGTGTAGAAATTAACGGCAATCTACTACCATCCTTCAACCTTACAGACTTATTGCTAACGGACCCAATTAATAATAGCTTACCTCTAAATAAAACGTTATTAATCCCTGAATTCAATTCTCCTACCCGTCATGAAGTACAAGCTCTCTCAGAGTCCATAAATAACCTAAATTGCGAAGAGTCTTAGCCCCTCCAAGATCTGAACATACACCTTGTGCATCATTAAACTATCCCTTATTTAATAATTGCAGTGATGGTTGGATACTTTCTAATCTCTCTTTATGTAAAAAAGAGACAATCGAATGGAAACGTAACTATACCCAATCCAACGAATTTCCGTATTACCTGAAGGAGAACTAAAAGCCAATTTAGGAAACATAGGGTCTAAAACCGTTCACGGATCGAAATAAGCAGACATACTCCTTCTCTGCCCCCTCCTGAATTGAAATGATAAAACGTCTTTGCCTCGACTTCCAAATGTTACAATTTTCGAATGCCACTAACCCTTCTCTTTTTCCTCTTCCCTAGGACTATCGTCCTAAGCACGACGTCAAACTGCCCTAACCAAAATTTTGCTTTCAACGATGGTAAACTGTTTTAGTGTTAGTCTTTTCGCTCTTTTGCAATGTTCCTTTTATTAATGGCCAAGGCCACATGCCTTCTGCAGTACCAGCGGAAACTCACTACCCTGTAGGTCACTCTTGATTTTGTCCCTCTTCTTAGCCTTTGCAAAATCGTTTCTCTTTCTTCAATCAATTCTCCTATATTTCTTATGATTATTTTCGCATACATTAAACACGTAGTATGGTTTCAAATCCGACTTAAAAAGTTACTTTCTTTAATTTAGGTACTTACACCCAAATCCCTTTATGATAAAACGAGATAAAGAGAGTGCAATGGGTGATGTAAATGAGATTGGGAACGCTACCTGTTCTGTTCAAGATTTTGTCCATTTATCATTTTAAACAGAACCAGAACCAATAAAATCAATTATTAAAGCCTCACAAAATAAAAATAAAAGAGGATCACCCCAAAAATAGGGACCGTTTGTATTAGTCTAAGATACGTAAGCAGTTAAAAGTAAGAATCCTTCCAAAAAAAAAATACTCTGTATATAAACAATATTGTTTTTTTTTTACTCTAAAAATCGTTTGAATTGAGACATTTGTGAAAAATTTTTGTTACTATTGAGCCGAAACACTCGAAGCACCGAGTTGAACAAAAAGAAATTGTAAAACACAAATGTTGTGTTCGAGTAAATCTATAATAAACTTTTACTATATAACATTTTTTTATGTCATTGTTGGAATTGATAAGGGGCGGGTGAACTTTTACCGTTCCTAACCCAAATCACAGTAATGTAATTATCTCTTATAAAAGAAACTGTAAAACACATATGTTGTGTTAGCTAAGTCTAGAATAGCTAAATATTTTTTTTTTTTTTTTTTATCGAAGCTGTAAACCACATACTACGATACGGGCTACGATTTCTGGAATTTTCATAAGGTAATTATGGCTCTCTCTATTACTATATAAACCTACATGCGATGTATTCCGACCAACTTTATGTGATGAAAACGTTGTTCAATCATTGGGATATGAGGATATACAAAATTGTATTCCGAGAGACACGGCTTTGCCTCCAAAAAGAGTCTCTTTTGTGGATAACTTTTAGTATATTAAAGAAAATAGGGTAACCGTATCCAAGTCATTTATGCATTTTGAAGGTTAAAAATAAATTATCAAGATTTTGAATATCTTACAATGAGCTCATTTATCTAGTTTAACTTTAGTTTATTAACTTTATGTGTCGACAAAATATAAAATTTTGTAACGAAACTCCTCCTCGACCGTTTGTTCAATCGATCTAAAATTTTACATACAAATAGTATATTCGACGGTGAGTGCTAACATCTATCTTTTGTTACTAAATTCGCGAAAAAAATCACTAGGCTTCTAAGTTAACAGTTTGTCTGATAAACGAACCAAAATTAGTACGAGATTTAGATTTTATATATTTAGAACGATCACTGCGTTTTTTTCCAAGAATTCCAAAATATACGGGAAACGAAATACAATTTCGACAAAAAATTGCTGTCTTTTTAACACTAAACGTTAGTTTGCTTGTATAAATGAAGCTATGGTATTGATGTCAGGTATTGAGTTTTCGCGTGCTCGATCCAGAATTAGCTTTTACATAAAGATCTTAACACAGGCACCTGATTGTTCCAGGAGCTTTCGCCAATTCGCTGTGGGGTATCGGAAACTTTGAAGAGAAAATTTATTTAAGTTTACTCAAACCGTAGCAAGTGGATTTTTACAGGTTCTTGAAAAATAGTATTTGAATTTATGAATTTTGAATCATGAGACAAGAAAGATTGAACAATTTTCTGTGGTGCTTTTCCGGTAAAAATTTGAATTTTCAACGGTTTTTTGCCAGTAGCAGCTAAACGCAGCTTCTTAGGGTGTTCGTATGTACAACTGACCCCCATTATTTTGTCATTTTCTACCTTTTTTTCAAACATTATTTTTTAAGTGCATACAAAAGATTGGAAAATTGATAAAATTCAGATTTTGAATTTTTGACGTTTTTCTGTACGTAGCGACTAGCCGAAGCTTCTTAGGGGGATCATATGTAGAAGCAAATCTCTTTATTTTTATATTTCCTACCTTTTTTTCAAAGATCATTTTTCTCTAAATTCAGTTTTTAAAGATGTGTATAAAAAAGATTGGAAAATTGATAAAATTCAGATTTTGAATTTCTAACGGGTTTTTGCCCGTAGCGGCTAAACGAAGCATTTCACGGGTTTTTTTATGTATGACCGACCCCCATTATCCACAAATCAATAAAATCTAATAGTAGAGATGAATTAATCGAATGAATTACTGAGAACTGTTTCATAACTTCAATATATAAACTTTTAATCATCAAAATTAAACACATAGATTCACATATATTATGAAAAACATAATACTAAATATCGCATGATAACAAAATGCCATGATTAATCAGAAAATGTTAATTTAAGTGATAGGAATCAAGTAATTTAAAAGTTTACTTTTGATCAAATGCCGTGTTCTGGCTTGCCAATACTAGCTAGTTCGGTGTAGTGGGGTGGGATCTTTGCTCGAAGCTGACCACCGGATCGACTACAGACAAAGATTAACACGTCCTCTAGGTCCGTGCCGACGTGCAGTCGCGCTGTTCCCAAAATATAGGGCAAGAAAGGGGGAGGTAAAACGGAATGAGGGGGAGGTAAACGGAATGATTCTACCAAGACCAGAAAAGGAAAAACAAACATAAAAAAGAAAATGTACTCACCGTTAACTCTTCCATGTTGTACTGAGCCCTGCTCACATGTTTTCCCACGTGTTTTACTGTTTGAGTTCCAAAGTTACGGGGTCATCATTTAAGGAAAAGCACAGTTTGAAGCTCAATTTCATTTATTCGATGTATGTTACGATATATTATCATTTTTCTTACGTTAAAATTGTTCTTCTGTGTACAATGTATACAAGATCTAAGAATTTGAAGATGTTAAATAACACTTCTACAGAAAATTAATTTAAAATTATGAACAAAAAAATCACTGATTTTTGTATTCTTTAAGAATAATCACTATTTTTTTCTTTCTTTAAAGAGAAATTGAAATAAATGTATTCGAAAATGTTGCTTTGAAATTGATTTCACTTAAAAATTTGATATATCAATCCTTTTCGTCTTTGACAGACTTCACTTTTATTTACATTTTATATTTTTTAGAAGAAAATTTAACACGTTTACTCGGGTACAGCTCCGTCCTCGTTCACGACCAGCATCCAAAAGAGAACGATTCTTCTCCTCTGTCGTTGAGGATCGCTGAGGATCCCGTTATCCTTATCGGGTTGTTAGACTCCTCCCATCTACTTCCGTTGTGGAGTTGCCAGTGGTGAATTTTGGCTGCGGTCGGTCCATTAAATTTAAGCAATTTGCTCATTTTACTACAAAGCACTGCCATATATGAGTCGTTGACACAGGAGGTTCAAATGTCTGAAGTCAAGCACATGCTTTTCGCCTTTGAGACCTCTTCTTTTTTTGTTGTTAGGCTGGTCTCGTCAAGAGCGGGTAAATAATTGTTAGCCAATAACTATCGATCTGGTAGTTTGTAGGCAGGATTAAGTATTTGGGTGTATCCACGAAAACCTTTGCCTTCTACTATAGAAAAAGGTTGAAAGTCGTAAATGAAAAAACCCATCAAAGCATGGTCAGTATTTTTCTTTTCCACTGGCAAAACATTTTTTTTTTTGTCACAATATCGCGAAATAGGTTGTTGGACAAATCCGCTAGGTCCTGGGAGCTGTTCGGTTTCTTGACTTTAAACTATACTGCTAGGAACAGGGAGCGGTTCATTTCCTCCATTTTGTTCAGTGCTGCTAGCTGCAGGGATCGGTTCGATCCGTTGTTGTTGCCCACTGATGGCTCATGTCTTGATGCATGAGCAGCCTTCAACGGATGAAACTGCATGGCCGGGTGCTTCCTCTCCAAATGCTTTTTTAAATTAGTGGTGGATGTTCTGTAGCTAAGTTTAGCTTTGAATAACTTGCAAAGCGCAACTTTATCCCTACCGTCGTCTATGGGTTCGAAACAATTCCAAAGCGAGCTGATCCTCATTGTTGTGAATTTAACAATTATTATAAACAAGTATTTTTAAGTAATTATGAATAAAAACTATAGATTTTTCTATTTATGACTTATCAAAAACTTCTTAGTAGAATGCAAAACTGATTTATACGCGGAATGGCCCGTGTCCTGCGATTCGTTGCGACAACGGTTCATTCCGCGTATAAATGAAACCGTTATCGCAACGAGTCGCAGGAATAGAAAATCGAAGAAATAACAAATCGTTCTTATCTAACGACTTCCTTAAATTCGTTAAATGACCAGAAGGAGCTTCCATAATTGAATATTTTATCAGTGGAAATCAATATGCCAAAAGATTAGAGAAAATTAGTCAAAATGGGGATGAGCCTCCGGATTTTTAAGTTATACACAGTGAGTATTGTCTTCCATAAACCAAATTGGGGAAATACCAAAAATATAGTAAAAACATAAGAACTTCAAACATTTGTTTTTTAAATAGCAGATTTAAGTAACAGGAGCGCAGAAAATCGCATACGTTATTAAATTTTGCAGTGACAAATTATCATACGTAACTAAAATATCCAAGTGACAAAATATCATACGTTACTCAAATATCAAAGTGACAAAATATCAAGCGCTACCACGTTCTTTTGATAACATATGAAATTTTCCGAAACAATGTTACTTGAATAAAGTAGGATATTTGTAACTTTCATGATCTTCTCTGCTCCTGTTAGTTGAAAGTGGGATTTTGAAAAGAAATATGATGTTATATGTTATGATTTGTTTGTTTATATATTTGATATATTTTCAATAGGTTCTCCATAGAAAATATTGTAGTATACGTTACTAAAATATCGTAGTGACAAAATGTCATGCGTTACTAAAATATCAAAGTGACAAAATATCATATGTTACTTCAATATTGTAGTGACAAAATATCATACGTTACTAAAATATCACAGTGACAAAATATCATACGTAACTCAAATAAGTAATAACGCTTAAAATGCTTAAAATATTCAGTATTGTCTTTTATCTACAAAAATACGGAAGCATTTCAAAAATGCAACAAAAAGAAAACTTTTAAAACTATTATTAACATATTTCTTTCGAAAATCCTAAGATTTAAGCAACAGGAGTGCAGAAAATCGTGAAAGTTACATACAAAATCCGATTTCGTTACTCAAGTTACTTGAGTAGGAGGGACAGAAATATGTGTTCTGCTCAAGGGCGTGTTGTCTTCAAAACCCTCTGTATGTAATGAGGGTACAACTACAGATGGTTTTGGGGAGGGAGATTAGAAAAGACTTGATATGTGCATATATGCGTGAATAATATCCATTCGACATGGAAAAACAGGTTCTGGAATGGAATTCGGCTGTGTAACAGGATAATTGTAGTGCGATCAGAGCTTAAGATAAGGTAAGAAATTAAATTAAAATGAGAATGAAGTGGAAGTGACAAAGCAATGCTAGTTTCATGCCATGAGTCACTGTCACGGAAGTCAGAGTCACTGTGATTTTGTCACCGTGACGTGAAATATCACCCATCTGTAGTGAATGTGCTTTCTTCTTAAATAAAAACGGGGCGGGTGAACTTCTCCCCAGAAAGCAGCCCCGGTCCTAACTCGATCAATACCAGTAAAACAACGTTTCCACCATTTTTTTCATATTTTGCTACATCATCAGATGAAACAACATTTGGCAACGCGTCCAATGAATTCACTAGAAATTTTTCCAAACGTTTTTCTTCCAGCAAGACTTTAATTCGATATTTCCAACTTGAAAAGTTTTTGCCATCAAGCAACGAACCAACAACAGCTATTTCACAATAAGCAGCAACAACTGCGTCATACATATAACACCAAACGTTCGATACAACAGTATATTTTGCGTGTGATTTTATTAACACGAAAATCTTCCTTTAACGCAAAAGCACCATATAAGACTTTGGTTTTGATGATGTAAATCACGGGAGTTGAGTCGACAACCGAGGCAGACGTGTTCTCTAGGAAGGAAAAGTGGAAAAAAAATAAATAAAATAAAAGAAATTGACGAGTATCAATCGAAATGCAAAGAATTGAAGAAACATTTAAATTCCAAAAGGAAAAAGCGAAACAAACTCTCAAATTAAACAGTTTTTAGAACAGAGACATTAAAATGTACCGTTGAAACAGTGATGAACTATTAAGGGCAAATGGGTAAAGAGCTGCATGCGCAAAGAGTGAAGTACAAAGCGAGGGAGAGACTAGAAAAGTCACCGAAAAACCATTTCAAAACCCAGTGTTTCGGTATCTGCAGTATAATTTTGCTATTTATTCAGTTGAATGAAATTGGTAAAGTGAAATTGATGAGTCTAATTGAAATGCTAATAATTGAAGAAAAATTAAATTCCAAAATTAAAAAGTAAAAATTGACTCTTAAATTGAACAGTTTTGAAGCAGAGACGTCGAATGCACCGTTGAAACAATAATAGACTATTAAAAACAAATTAATGAAAAACTTCATGCGCAGAGAGTAAAGTGCAAGGTGAAGGAGAGACTAGAAAACCCACCAAAAGAACAAAAAAAAAAAAGTAAACAGTTTGAAGACGGAGACAGGGTTTCAACGGAAAACAGAGAGGCGATGGTGAATTCTGCTACCAGGAAAGCTTTCTGGATTTTGTGATCAATTCCAAACAGAAATCGAGTAAAAGTTAGGGTACGAGTGGAAGATTTTTAATTGAAAATTTTATTGGTGGATACAATACATATATCTTACTATACAATTTTATACATATTAGCACTTTGGATGAGCTAATGGCGGCAGTTCGTTTAATCCAAAAGAAGCTTGAGGAACAGAAAAAACTGATAAATAAAAATGGCGTAGAAGTCACAGAAAAGGTGACAACGAACATATATAAAATTCTAGAAGAAAAGTTTGCAATTTTGGATGAAAAACACGAAAACCTTAGGTTGAAGGTGGAAAATCAAGAACAGAATTTATAACGTAGAAAAACAAGCAAGGCAACGCAACCTAGTATTTTTTGGGCTACAAGAAAATGAAAAGTCCTATCGAAAATTGGAGAACTTCATGATTGACTTCGTAAACAAATTCTTACCGGTTATAATAGATTATAAGGACTTACAAGTTATCAAAAGAATCGGAAAAAAGACTGATAGACCACGACCAGTAGTCGTTACCTTTGCAACACTTGGCAGAAAGATAAGTATCCTTAAACACAAAGGAGCCTTAAATGACACGCCATATTATGTGAAAGAAGACTACCCCCAATCAGTCCTGCGAACTAGGAAAGAACTACAAGAGCTAGTCAAAGCCGAACGAGAAAAGGGTAACACAGCAGTAATCAAATATGACAAGCTTGTCATACTGAATAACATGTCTACAAACAACAAAAACAAGAAAAGAAATCTGTCAAACTCGCCGGAGGATGCCAAAATCATCCATACCGAACAGAGATCCCATGCCAACAAGAAGAATAAAACTCTCGCTTTCCTCACCAAGGAAAGATCTTCAAGCTTGACCGAAAACACACCAAAACCGGAAATGTTAAATTTCCTGATAACCAAGAACAACAGCCCTGAACAGAAGAAGAACCAACTGCAACACACAAAACACTTCTTCCAAGCCACCGTGGAAGAATACGATCAAAACCCTCCAGCAAAACCAAGGAACCACGTAACCACCAACCAAAACGTAGAATACAAGGGCCATCTAAGAGTTGGAACCTATAATGTCAGATCCCTAGCAGGACGACAAAAGGCATAAAAATAAACAACTGTTACCTAAGCCATCTAGGATTCGCAGATGATATAGTCATGCTATCAGACTCACCAAAAGACCTACAAATATGCTATGCTCACTAGACCAAGTAAGCTCGAAATCAGGCCTAGAAATGAATGTTACTAAAATTAAAGTTATGACAAACAGCAAGAAAACCCCTATCAACCTAAAATCAAATACAATAGAATATGTCGGCAGCTACATCTTCCTAGGTAAACAAGTCGCATTCAATAAAACTAACAACGAAGACGAAGTCGCAAGAAGATCAAGTGTAACGTGGATGAAATTCTGGTCACTTAAAAAAATACTAAAAGGAGACTACACGATGAACATGAAACAAATGGTAATAGATACCTGGATACTGGCCTGCCTTCTGTACGGTTGCCAATACTGGGTATTTACGACAAAAGTGAAGCAAAAGATCGTAACAACACAGAGAGCCATGGAGAGAAGTTTACTGAACATAAGGAAAACACACAAAATTAGAAGCGAAGTCATCAGACAAAAAACCAAGATAACCGATGCCCTTAAACAAGTCTTAAAATTAAAATGGCAATGAGCCGGCCACGTATCACGATATAAGGATGGTAGGTGGACAACTAAAACTACAGAGTGAAAAGGCCCACAAGGGAAAAGAAGGGTAGGAACACCAAGGAGGAGATGGGCCGATGACCTAGCGGAAACAGGTGGGAGCGACTGGCGGAATGTAGCAGGCGACAGGGAAAATTGGAAGAAAGCTGGAGGAGTCCTTCACCCGCGAAGGGGCCCATATCCCAACGGTTTAATCGACTCAATAATAATGAAAATAATAATATAGAACAAGGATATACATATCAACATAGTTTTTAAGGAAATAAAGCAGATACTTATAATTTTACAAGATATTAATAATAATAATAATAATAATATAGAATAAGGCTATACATATAAACGTAGATTACTTACAATTTACACAATAATATATAAGGAAAATTTGCTATCTATAAGAATGTCTTGTTAAGGGTTATGGAAAATGAGGGCTTTCTAATTCTAATGTTAATCATGGTGAATTGAATTCTGGGCTGCCATAACCTATAAGGTACAATAGGAACACGTTTAATTTTACAGCGGAAAATTATTGAATGTGCTTTGTGTGAAGGTTCGTTAACAAGTGAAGTCGTGAAGCGTATGTCTTCTTAAGTGTACAGTATAAGAAAGAGAGTTAGATTAGTATGTGTATGGTCGCAACCATGTTACAAATTGTGTTGCTGTCAAATTAGTCTACTGTCAATCGTTTCTTTTTAAAACCGGCACGATTGGCGTAGCTCACTCACTACTCTTGACTGAATACAAAACCCTCTGTAAGTATTGACAAGCCATGATGTAGGATTTGTTGCTGTGTGATGTGAGGCCGACATTTCGCGCCATTGTGTATTTTTTAGGTGGCGAAAGTGAATGCGGTCGTGTTATTATCCGGTAATTAAATTAATTTTAAGCTGTTTTAGTCGATAAATGTTAAAAATATGAGTTTTATGTTATTAGTGAATGTGTTTTTCATAAGAATTGATTAAAGTGTGTGTCGTATAATTTATGAAACGCATGTAAAATCAAATAAAATTTTGTCGGTGATACAAAATTTGACGTTTATAGTCTTGCCAACTGCGAATTTCACGCGGAAATTTTAAAATTAGTTATAATATGTTATTTTAACGAATGTTTTTTTGGTTTTAATTATTTCATTCATTTTATAATAATTTGCTTAATTTGAAAAATGTGATTAATTACTTGATTTTAATTATGTTTCATAAATTTAATTGTTTATGTTTTTCGCTTTTTATATATTGTTTTTCATGGTTATTAGGGTTTATTTTTCTTTTTCCTTTTTATTAAATAAAAAGAGGACCATCTCGAAGCCGGTGACACAAAATTTGGAATCTGGGCATCGAGGATACAAAGCAAAAGAAGGTACGTTAATTTAAATTTTTATATAGTGATAAATTTTTAATTTTTTAGGACGAGGGCAGACGGCTTACGGATTTTTTTTTTTAAACTTAGTTTTAAAGTTTATTAGTTTTTCTAATTTCTTTATTATTTATTTGATTAGAGTAGTGATTATAATTAAAAGAACATAATAATATACACACACATAACTTTCAAAAATTGATGGTTGTTGTTTACATAAAAAATGCCTCGTAAGTGTTGTGTTCCAAACTGCAATTCAAATTATGCCAGTTCTTTCTCAGAAAATGGATACGTTCCAATTTTTTCCTTCCCGAAAAACTCAGAACTTTCAAGTTTGTGGGTCAAAAGTATTCCGCGCGAACATTTTCAAGCCACACAGCACACCGCGGTTTGCTCCAAGCATTTTCGGGAAAGTGATATAGTTCGCTTTATTGAGATAGGTCGTCCCTTGAAATGCTTGCGTCTAGCAAAAGGTGCCGTTCCTTCAGTCTTTCCCAACTGTCCATCTTATTTATCTCAATTAGAACAAACATGTTCACGTAAACACCCAAATCTTCGTCGAAAAAGATACCGATGCTTTTCTAAAACGAGATCAAATCAACAGTTTTGAAAATTTTCGTGACCATTTTCAATCTGAACTAGATTTGAATGATTGGTTCTTCAAAAAAAGTGAGGACAGTCTACTTTTCTTCTTGATTGAAAATAATGAGACTGAAATTTGCGAATTCGCAATTAGAATATCGGTATCTAAGGAATTATTTGTTCAAGTTTTCGTAAAAAATTAAGAACTAACCGACTTTGATCTCAAATGGGTTTTACCGAAATCGAAAATGTTATCTCTTTGGTCACAATTACTTAACATCTTCAACAGATTCAAACATTGTAGAGAGGTTCCTCAACCAAATCGGCAAAGCCATTTAAAAACTGTTTTACTTAGTCTTGAAGCAGCATATGAAATTGATGACGATTATGAACACGTGGGAAAGTTGGAAATTTTAATTACCCAACTGAAGCATTTCTTCACGAAAAGAACCCGCTACCATTCTTCTTATATAATTATGTCTTTTGTCATATATTCCCATTCTGCCGCGGCGTACGATCTACAATATTTCGTAAATTTATGTTTCTCCCATGCAAAAGACATCTTCAAAGCATTTCGTCATCATTTAATATTACTCCTAATTTCAAAAGTGAGCACAACGATGAAAGGTATGTGGAACATGCCATTAAGTCACTTAGTAATGTAAACAAAGTTGTTGCATTACTAATTGACGAAATATATGTGGATCCTAGTTTACAATTCAAAGCAAATAATATAACCGGGTTTGCTGAGAACAATAGTGCACAATTGTCAAAAACCGTTGAGTCATTTATGATTCAATCCGTATATAGCAAATGTAAAGAAATAGTGCGTTTAGTACCGGTCCTCAATCCCACTGGTAAGCATGTGCACGAGCTTACTATTGAAGTTATCAAATTTGTGCAGAAAATAGGGTTTCAAGTTCAGGTTCTCATCACTGACAATAGCAGAACATATTCAACATATTCCGATCAAAATCTGAAAACTTTTTTGAAAATCCAGATTTCCCAAATAAGAAAATCTTTTTGCAGTTTGATACTGTACATCTTTTCAAAAACTTCCGGAACAATTGGATCAATTTAAATCCTAAGCAATTCCTCTATACTGGCTTTGAGACCGGAGAAATAAAAAGAGCTTCATTTGAGGATATTGTTAATCTTTTCAATCGCGAGAAGCATCTCAATGTTCGAAAGGCCTTTAAACTCAATTTGAAATCAGTCGACACAAATAATCTGGATAGACATCAAGTCTCTTATGTGGATAATATATTTCATGACTCCACAATCGCAGCTTTGAAATCTGAAGGCAATTATGAAACTGCGGAATTTTGTCAAATTATTCGCACGTGGTGGAATATTGTCAATGTAAAACAATTGGATAAAGGTATCCATAAAAGAAATGTCGACTGTGACCTTATTTCCAATGCAACTGGCGTCCAGGTTGATTTTCTTACCAAATTTATGTCTTGGCTCGACACCTGGAATCAGGTAGAAAATAATTTTGCTACATTTTCTTTCGATACTTATCAAGCTGCCATTCTTACGAAACGTTCGCTAATTGATATAGTTAAATATACTCTGAACGAGCTAAAATTAACTTATGTTCTGCTCGGAAAATTTCAAACCGACGACCTGGAAGGTAGATTTCGTTTATATCGTTCCATGGCTGGTTGTCGGTATAATGTCTCATATACAGAGCTTCTAGAATCGAAGAAGAAAATTCGTATTCATAATATGTTTCTCCACAAATGGCAAAATTTTCAAGAGCTCATAGCGGATTATGGAGAAAATAGCATACATGAACATGTTGACACCACAAATTTCCAATCAATTTTTGATTCGTCGTACCTAGCAACTTCTCAAATCGACCTTTCTGCCCATGTTTATGCTTGTGGATATGCCGCCCATGCAATCGAACGAAAATCCATTGCGCCAGGTGTACGTTTGAAATCGTAGAAGAGAAAGGTGTCCCCATAGATGACAAATATTTTGATGCTATGCAGCGTGGTGGTTTACGTGTTCCTTCAAGTAATACAAAAATTCTATTCCCATATGTGTGCTATTTTTCAATATATTATTTCGAATAAAGATTATTCAAAAATATTTTGGGGGACGAAAAATCAGAAAGGACTCCTGAAGGCCTTAGTATTCAAATCCATCCTTTCTGATAATTTCACCATAGATTTGGATCGTAAATGTGACTGCGGTATGTCAAATTTTGAACTGTTTTCAGAAGTATGCTCGCCGTTAAGCAATATTTTATTAAATTTTGTCAAATCCACAAATGACAGTTCGAAATCGAACAACACCCGCAGACTCAAAAACTTCAATTAAAATTAGCCCGATTTAAGCATAATCACTACTCCAACAAAAATTTATTGTGATGTTTTTTTATTTATTTATTTTATAATGCTTTTTGTTATTATTGGTGGTTCGTTGTAATAATTTTATATTGTTATATAATCTCTGTTATGTAGTTTTTTGTTAATTTATTTTTTTTTTCATAATTTAATCATGTTATTGAATTTTAATAAAAATTGAATTGTACCTATAAAATTAAATTGTTTCTATGAATTGAATTGTTTCTATATTTGTATATATAAGCTATTATGTATATATTGTTACTTTAATATTTTCAATAGTTTGACTTTTGTATATAATCTTAATAATTGTTCCTATAAAATTAAACTTTGTTATTGAATCTTAATATATATGTTTAAATTGTATTTTCCGATATAAGTATAATTTACATTTTCTTAAATAAAAACATTCAATAAATTAGTAAAAAAGTGTTTTTCATTATAAAATATATGAGTTTTTAAAAACTCCCGCCATGAAAATTTCATTTTTCATATGAAATTTCATGTTCTCCGATGTTGCAGTCACTTGCCCTATGAATGTGGTAGTAGGAAAGTCTGGTTCATGGCTTGTACTACTATTGAGGGTTTTGCTGAATACGAAACATTAGGTCTGTTCGTGTACGTGCTCGGAACATATTGCAATATAGAATATGAGTTATTCAGCATCTGTTCAGTACGGTTTTCAGCATAAATAATTAGCTAATGTGAGAAGACAGAAACTCTCTGAACAACCGGGGAGAAATGGGTACTTGTAATACACCCTTACTTCAGAAATTTGTCTTTTTTTATTAACGTTCAACCCTTGCGAAGCGATGAGTGTGCATGTGAACGATCACGGCGGTATACATTTACGCGTATCACCACACAGTAACAGAATGTTAGTTCATTCACCTTAACTCCCTTTGTTTGAAATAAGAATTGCCACTTTATACTGTTATTAAGTGGTTAAGTGGCAAGATCAGCAGACGAATTTTTATCACTTAACCCTCACGATTTTCTTCTCCGAAATTTAGTAGCGTCAGTCTAAATATTTCAATTGTTGTGATCGCATCCATTTTAAGGAATATATTATATTTTCATATAAAAATACTCAAGAGTCCGAAAATTCATAACTACAGACTAACGAATGTCGTGCCCCAGGTATTATATTTGATTTTTGGTAAGAAAAGCAAGTCAGTCCCGTAAAACCAACTTTGTTGACTGTACCCAAATGCTTGATAAATGTTGCTCTTTTTTGGAAACATATGGACAAACAGGTTTCGAACAAACTAAAGGAACAGCAACTGAATTAGCATTGTACTCGACTAAGACGCATTGAACGTAGACCGTTTGAAGAGGCTCTTGATGAACCAATAACTGACAAAGAAAAACCTTGATGCTGAGTTTTCTTAATGCCTTTTTGGATACCGTGCTTATATCTACGAACGAAAGATTTCAACAAATGCAAGATTTTTTGGCCACGTGGAACTTCTTGTTTAACATTAAAAAAAATCAAAATAGAGAACGACTAAGGCGATATGGTTCTTTTTTACAAGAAAAATTTACGGCCAACTAAATCAGACATTGATGGAGAATTGTTGTGCAATGAAAATTCACCAACTCAATCATCGATCCAGGATCAGAGATATCATTTATTTCCAATGAAATAGTTAAGAGTAATCATCTAAAAAGGAAGAAATCGTTGACCATTATCACAGGGATAGGTGGATCAGAGGCAGCAACCACCAAAGGAATTGTGAAGATAACACTCAAATCTTTATATTCACAACATCGGGTTACTATCTCTGCACACGTCCTAAATGAGTTAACTTGTTCATTGCCTTCATTTTCGGCCTAGCCTCAAGACTGGCCACATTTGACATCGTTACAATTGGCAGATCCAAATTATTTAACGCCTCGACCAGTAAATATAATTATAGGTGCTGATTTTTATGGGCAGATCATCAAGCCTGACATAAAGACCTTATGAGAGGACGCACCAATTGCTCAATCAACAATTTTTGGATTGATCATCATTGGACCAGTAACAGAGAACGAAACTAATAGAGTACAAGTATATCATACCTCGGTTTATTCATGAAATAAAGAAATTCAACAGCTTCATACAAAATTCTGGACTTAAGAAGAAGTCAACTTAGAAAGCAGCCAATTGTTAAATCCAAAAGAAAAATAGTGCCAAAATCATTTTAAGGCAACACATGAGAGAGACCATGCAGGACCATATATAGTACGAATCCCCTTAAAGTCATAACCATTGTTTTCTTGGAGAATCATGCAGTAAAGTATATCATAGTCTAAAGCGCATGCTGTTGAACTCCTGTCTTTTAGCGTGGTACTATATATATATAGCAAGAATGCAAGTGAAGTAGTCATCGCGTAATTGTGCGATGTACAAAGTGAGGCACGAGGCAATGATCACTCAAGCAGAAGGCGCCATCTGTGCGCAAGAACACGAAGCTCTTCCCAACACAAGCTAAATAGATCGTCAAAAGATAAAGAGTACGGCACTGAGAGACATATTATGAGAGAATATATTGAATTAAATCACATGAAGAGAGCCACATCATCATAAGAAAGATTATCAAATCATAATTATGAGAAATCATCATGAGAAAGATTATCGATCATGTCTTCGTTATCATGGAGTGTTGAGAGCAGACAAAATCACGAAAAAACTTAGTGTTCAATACAGGTACAGGCAAATAAGAGTACATCCAGAAGATTGGGATTTATAAAGAATCTTATGGATCGATGAGAGGAACAACATAGTACCATTTCAACTAGCAACTGTAACTTACGGGACCAGATCAACGCCATTCTTGGCTATTAGAACACTTCTTCAGCAAGTTGAAGATGAAGGTTGAAAATACCCAGCTCTGCATGGTGGGCGGATTTCCCTTAGCTAAATGGCACGGTAACAGCTTGCATTTGGTCAAGAACATTGCCACAAGTTTAACATCAGCACAAATCCATTCATTTGAGGACAGCGGCACTAAGTTATTAGGCCTGTCGTGATTACCAAGTAATGAACTGTTCAAAATTTCATCAAAGCATTTATCGACACTCAAGGTGTTGTTCGAGTAGGAGCCTCCTACTAGAAGGGAGATTGCAACAATCACATCTGGAGGAAAAGGCCATACATCCAGCAATTTTGCCCAAATCATCACCATTCACAGAGTTAATCATAGCAGATGCACATAGAAGAACATTGCGTGGTGGCACACAATCAACGTTGAACCACATAAGACAGCACTATTGGATTCTAGGTGGTAGAATCCCCATCAGAGCATTCATTCTACGCTGAAAGAGATGTGATCGTTTCCGTAGAATGCGAGCAATTAGTGGGTCAATTGCCGACATCAATTGTATTCCGTCTGTCGTGTAGACTGCGCACATCCATTTACACTAAGAACATGGAAGGCACATGGCGCAAAAAAACAGGAAGGATGGTTGAGTATCTTCGTTTGCTCCGTCAGTTCAGCTATGCATCTGGAAGTTGTAACTGATTATTCCACCGACTCGTTTATTGCACCTTTTGGACGGTTCACTGGATGCAGAGGAATTTATTCAAGGATCAAAGGAGCACTCATCAATAGCAAAGACAAATGATGGAACTACATGGAAGTTCAACTCTCCAGCAGCACCGCACATGGGAGGCAGATGGGAGTCAGCAATTATATCAATAAAGCATCATCTCAACAATTGGAGATACTACTCTGAAAAGTTTCATTAGTCCAGATGAAACTCTAAGCAGTGTTAAACTCTAGACCTCTTAAGCAGCTAACAGAAGATCCAGAGGACTTATCAGCATTAACTCCGGCACAATTTCTTATAGGAGAACCTGTCAACACAGTTCCAGAGCCATCTTACTTAGAGAAGAACTCATCAAGACGGCAATTCATTCAACAGAGACTTCAATATTTTTGGGGAAAATGGTAAACAAAGTACTTGCAACGGCAGTTATCAATTGCAAAGTGGCATCATCCATCACATAGAATCAAAGAAGTGATCAAATAAATGGGCGGTTGCAAGAGTGATCAAAGCTCATCCTGGTAAGGATGGATTAATCAGAGTTGTAACATTACGAACTGCCAACACAAAAGTGACGATTCCTATATCCAAGCTGGCAATCCTTCCATCATCATCATCATCAGACCTGAGCAACAGGGATCATTTATCGAGTTGATGATGGCGGGCGGAATGTTCAATCCAGAAGAGAAAACCAACTGTGGCTACACTGTAAGTAATTACAATGTAGTCACACTTTAACTCACCCATGTCCATGCCCATCATAGGAAATGCGTCGCACTTTGATATTCTTATCAAATGGCGTGTTCATTTTTCAGTAGCAAATCGAAATTTAATATTTCTGGCCTGTGATTTTCAATCCCTTAATCATAAATTTTTAGTTCAAGTAAAACCGTCAAAAAGTTCGAATCGCTCATTACCAGAGTAAAGTCCATCACTTGCATCCAACAATCATAGATTCAATTCAATTCACAGAGCTAAGTGCAAATCATTTCAAGATGTGTTAGGAATTGTAATATTTACACTCAAGGTGTTGTTTTTTATCACAGACAACACGTAGCTCGATGCTCACCACCCGAATGAAAGTGAAGTGTGCCGCGATGCAGCCCTCAGCTCGCCGACCCCACAGCGAACACCGCTCGTGGGCACAGCAGTTGTTTACGCCGGTGTCGGCGAAGCGATGGCGACACTGAGGGTTGAGGGTTCGCCAGATATGAAATAGTTCCGACAACACAAACGAAATATTTGTTAAAAGTATTGCCTTCAAATGTGCGTAGCATTGTGTTTTCATACATGACTGCGTTACTGTTTGTTTAAAATTTCAGATGCAACTGATAAATGGTAGCGACGCATTCATGTAGACGTCATTTTCGCAGGAACTGAAACTGAAAGTTATGGGAATCCCTCCAGTTGCAGTTTCAGTCTCAGTGTCAGTTCTTTGTCTCAGTTTTGCCATTTAATTTTCCGTTGAAATCATATTCGAAATGAAACGCAACTGAAACTGATGCGGATATGATCGGCTAAATGGGGCTTTAAAGTTATGTGTTAGTTTCCTTTCAATAGTGCATCATCATTTTGGACAGTTGTGGACGTCATTAGTGGAAAAATTGAACATGATAATAACATGAGGAATAGGTTCATTATTTCTAGATAAAAATCAAATTAAAGACTAATTTAATTTTAACTATAAAAAAAATAAGCACATGTATAGCCCATAAAATTGTAAATATCTATATATCAGCCCACTTAAATAACAATTTTATATAATTTTGAAACTTTTCCAAAAGTCGTTTTTATATTTGTCGTCCTAATTTGTCTCTTCAAATCAACTTTGTATATATATAATTAATTCAAATTCAGCTGAAAAGAGGACTGACTGCGTGAAGGAAATTTATCTGGAAAATTTTTGTCTGAAAACCGATCTACTGAAGTTCTGTAAGAACATTAATATGATTTATTTTTTAAGTTATCTGTATTACCTTGCAGCATTTCGTATCACATCGTTCTGTTCCTTAGTTTTACGTAAAATGTTAAAAATAGCATTGGTGTAATCAATTACATCTACAGCAAAAAAAACCAGTTTGACTTCCTTCTGATGTCTCAATGATGTCCAGCAGAGATTCTTTGTAGGTGGGGACTTCGAATTACTTTTGATGGAAATGTCAGTGACATTTGGTTCAGCAGCGATGGTTATAGCAGTTTTATCCGACGTGCGTATGGTAATCTTGCCGGATTGAACTTTGATGATGATATCAGCGCCATCCGGTTCAGCCTGGATGGTCACCGCGAGTTTGGCTGCATCATCTCCTGATCGTCTGTGGTTTCCGGACATCGTGGGAACCTGGTAATTAGTGATAGGTTTAGCTTAAGTAATCTATTCTCTTATTTTTTCATTATTATTTTTATTGTTATTGTTATTATTGTTATTATTATTGGTATTATTATTATTAGTTTCTCCTTTCGATCGCGGTTGGTCATGGTTCGCTGGGGGTGGACCCCATGCCGGTTGGTGCGGGTCCAGGGGTCGTTGTATTATTCTCATTTCCCGTGAGAATCTGATCTCTTCTGGGGATCGTTACCGGCATAGATACGATTTGCACTCGTCGTGGGCTAGGTTGTGAGGGTTGAGGTGGCGTTTGACAACTCGTATTTCTGCAATTTTTGTAGTTACATTTCACCACGATTAGGGCTATGACTACTATTAACCCTCCCGTTACTCCGGTTGTGGTGTGTAGTTGGATTTTCCGGTACCGATTTTGCTGGTTTTCCGTGATTTTAGTGTCCAAGTCGTCTAGTGCCTCACTAATGCCTTTGAATTGGTCATTTACCGCTACTGGATGCAAGATTACCATCCGCGTTTCCGTTTTTCGAGGTTTAATCGGTACTTGATATCTGGAAAAGTCTACGGTCAGCGGTAGAATTTCTCCGGGTTGATGCATATTTAGTGACTGTATTTCCGTAATTCGGTATGGTAGCGTGTATTCAGCTAGATGGTACACACATTTATGCTTCAACTCCACTATGCCCAAACCAATTAGTTGATAGGTTTGTTCTTGGCTCTCACATTGGCTTATGCGTGGGGTCGGTTGTTGTACCCAATAAAGCCAAGCGTTATCCTGATGCATAGGGATTAGCACGGGTCCCGCGTTTATCAATACGCGTATCTGACAACCAATCGGTATTTGGTCAGTGGTTCGGAACAATGCTGATGTGCAATCGGTGCGTGTTGGTTTCGCTAGAACTGGATCGCCATGGTGACAAACTCTGTAGGTAGTGTTCACTTGGATGCATTGACTTTGATAGTCTAATTCAGTTAGTCCGAAGTTCTGTTGGGACCTACTGGTGTTTAAGAAATATGTGGTCCCGATGTCGTACACGTAGTATGAGTTGTGCCCTGAATCTATCGCTGTCGTGTATATCCTGTTCAAGGTATATAATTGACCTTCCAGTAATGGTAGTTTGACCTGTATGAGGGTGCCTCCCGGGCTTTGTTCATAATCTACTCTGGCAATCTTTTGTAGCGTGATCTGGTCCATGAATGTGTTTGCGTGATCTGGTCCATGAATGTTTCTTCCCTGTTGGCTTTCAAGTGCTTTGGCATACTTCCAGAATTTGTCTGGTTGGTAGTAGCAGTGGGCTAAGTTCCCGTCGGTTTAGTGCTTCCATGACTATAAATAAGTCCGTTATCTCTAAATACATCTGCTGTAGTTCCGCTATCATCAATAGTATTACTCCGTTGAGGTCTAGGCGTACGTGTATTACGTGGAGTTGGTCGGAATGCTTGTCTATTTCCCCTATCTTGGAGTTGATAAGCTCGACCTTTTGTGTCAACTTGTTTTGCCTTATCGTCATCTCTTCGTTGGCTTTACTCATAGCCTTTAGGGGGGTTTTCATCACTGTGACTTGCTGTTTTGCTAAATCCAAAGTGGCTTTCGTGTTATCTTCCAACTCTGCTAACTTCTGATGAATGTGTTCCAAGTCTTCGCTGTCGATGGTTCCGAAGATGCTTTTCATTATTTTTCCCCCTAAATTTATCAGTCCTCGCTTGGTTCGACCGTGCGGTGTTAGCGTTTAATCTGCCTTGTCCATAAGCTCGCGTATTTGTTTCACTCGTTTCCTGATTTCACTTTGCCAGTGATAGCAATACTCTTCCCCGAAAAGATTCCCGTGTTGTCGCAGAGGTGATGGATCGCGGTTTCACATTCTGCGAGGTATTTCAGGTGTAGTTCCCACGTTGGTTTTGGTAAACGGGTTACGATGGTCCAATGGTCGCGATAAATCTGCACTTTTCTGAGAGGCTCGAACACTACTCCTTTACGAGTAATCGGATGTATCTCGACCGGTGCTGGTTGAGTTGTGCCTCCCAATGTCAGAAGCGTGATTAGAAGGAGCATTTCTGGAAAGACAGAGCTGGTTTTAGTGAAACAGTTTTAACCTGTTGTCATGAACGCGTCGTTATCGTTTCCCTATCATTATAGTACTATTGACCGGGCTGTTTATGGCTACCACTTTGTATAGCCCTACCCAGTGTTATATCAACTTATTCTTTTGAGCCGCGTTTCTGAGTAGTACTTGATCTCCTAGGTGAATTTTCAGCGGGTTGGTCTTTTGGTCGTAGTATTCCTTCGACTGAATTTTACCCTCTTCCAAATTCTTTCGGGCTGTTTGGTAGGCTCTTTGGAGCTTATTTCTTAGGTGTAAGAAGTAGTTCTCATGGTCATACACAGGTTGTGGTTCTTTCTTTAAGTTGTTGGGCAGCGAGGCGGAGAACCCGTATAAACAGTCCATGGGTGTTAGTTTTGTAGTGGAGTGCATGCTGTTATTTCGGACGAACATGGCTGCCCGTAAATGCTCATCCCAATCCGTTTGGTTATCATCAACGAAATTCCGCAGTTATTCTACCAAAGGCCTATGGGATCTTTCTAATGCACCGTTGGCTTGTGGATGATACGGCGTTGTTTCGAGTTTCCGTATCCGGAATAACTTACACACTTCCTTGAACATTTCGGAAGTGTAATTTGCGCCTTGATCTGTGATTAATTTTTTCGGTATCCAATACCGACTTATGATTTCTTCTACAAAAGCTTGGGCTACTGTTCTTGCCTCCATATTTGGTAACGGTACGACATCCATGAATCGGGTGAGATCATCCTCAAAGCTTAGAATGTACTTGTTTCCGCGAGGCGTTTCTGGTAGTGGCCCCACTAGATCCATGTAGACCTTGTCGAACGGTTGCTGGGCTGTGTCCGTTATGACCATCGGCTCCTTATGTTCTCTGCTTAATTTGTTTAGCTGGCACTTCTTACATTTCCGGATATACTTCTTGATGTCTTTCAGCATTCCCTTCCAGCTGTATTCCACTTTTAACCGGTGGTAGGTCCTGAAGACTCGTTGATGACCTCCCAGAGGTGCGTCGTGGCAATCTCGCAGTATAGTTTCTATATCCTGCGGGTCTGTTAAAATTTGTATGGGTGATCTTCCTCGTTCCTGTATACTGTTTGCTGTATACTGTTTGCTTATAGATTCGGGCTGTTCGCCCGTGGGCGGTTCCTCCGCTTCTACTACTTCTTCTGGTGTTTCTCTTTGTTCCCTCGCCTGCCTTCGTGTGATTACCAACACGTCGTAAGGAATCCTACTTAAGGCGTCTGCGTTATTGTTTTTGCGACCCTCCTTGTATTCTATCTCGAACGTGTAATCGGACAGTTTGTGCCATAATCGCAATATCCTACTTGTGGGGTCTTTTATTCTTATTGCTCCCTTCAATGGTTTGTGGTCCGTAAATACTTTGAAGGGTCGTCCGTACAGGTAACATCTGCAGTTTTTCACTGCCCATACTATGGCTAAGAGTTTCCGTTCTATGGTAGAGTAATTCCGCTCTGCCGCGTTCAATGTTCTACTCGCATAAGCTATTGGCTTCTCCGCGCTGGTTTGACCCTGCGCTAGGACGGCCTCTCCGCTCGCGTCCGTGTATAGTTTGAACGGTTCTTTGAAGTTTGGGTATCGGAGTACCGGTGGGCTTATTAATTTCTCCTTGAGGTTGTCAAAGGCTTTTATGCAACCTTCGTCCCAAACGAATTTCACGTCTTTGCTTAGGAGTTTGTTGATGGGTGCCGCTATTTTAGAAAAGTCCGATATGAATCTCTTATAGTAGTTGGCTAACCCTAGGAACGATTGCACTTGGCGAACGGTTTTAGGTGTCGGAAAGTTTTTGACACTGTCTACCAGACTCGGATCAGGCTCTACCCATTCTGTTGTGCATTTGTGCCCGAGATATATAATCTCTTTTTTCAAGAAATTGCACTTGTCTACGTTTAACTTGAGATTATGGGTTCTTAACCGTTGTAGTATTGCTCGTAATTTTACTTGATGGTCAGTTAAATTCCTGCCGTATACAACTATGTCGTCCAGGTACACGAAGCACTGCAATCCTTGTAAACCAGTTAACACATGGTTCATGAGTCGCTGGAACGTTGCTGGTGCTCCTTTCAGTCCGAACGGCATTCGTTTAAAAGCGTAATGCCCGCAAGGAGTACTGAACGCTGTTTTATCCTACCGGCTGCGCCAAATTTATGTGAAGATTTTCCCTCGACTCTTTGTACAGTTGTAGGAGAAAACCTCACAATTGCTCTATTTCAGTGGAGTACACTTCTGAACACAATTAATTATTCGATCGTCAGACAACTCTAAGATTTTTATACATTTATTCATCTTATTTATTACAATATACAACTTCCTCTTAATCTAAATTTGACTATTATTACACGCTCGCTGTGTTGTACCTGGCCAGTTTCTTAGCCTGGCGATACCGTCTTTGCTCGTTATGCAGTCGTTGGAGCTCTGGCTCTACCCTCGCTCGCTGCTCACGACCCACAGCCAGAAGGATTCGACGTCACGTCTCCTCGATGTCCGCCCGGAATCGCGCCTCTTTGCCCGTCCGTTTCTTTCGAGGTATTTCCGGTACCTCCGGAGTGGTTCGCTGGTTCGACTGCCCAATTTTCCAAATTTTCCAATTTCACACTGCGTTTCCCGAAAATGCATTTTCGCACATTCCATTTTGTTTTTCCCGCAAAATGCATTTCCGCACATTCCATTTAAGTGGGTCAATTCGGTCGTTCCACTCGACATTCGGTCACGTTGATCGTTCGACCTGCTGCTGCCCTCTAACGATGACTAGTTTAACGAATTTCTAGTACGTTTAGTACTGATTTGTACTAGCCGCCTATTCGTATTTGTGTACTAGTCTCGATCGTGACATGTGACGTTTCAGTGACGTGACGTGTAGCTGCCATGCGGATGATGGGTAAGTCTTTGGTCTTCTTATTAGTAATATCCTTTCTTTTTAGGATCTTTTACTGTGACAGGATGTTCATCACACTTTAACCAAGTAGTGTGAAATATTGATACCTTATTGCTTCAACCCAATGTCTTTTTGTTAAGCGCACAAGCGATGTATTTTCCTCATTGAAAGAAAAATTTATAATTTGTCGTTGTTGAATATTGTTCTTGGGGAAGCATCCATGTCTTCTGCATATATTACTATTTTCATCCTATCGAATTTCGCCTGTAAGAAAAGACATGAATGATATGAATCATGAATGTCTTACGTGACAGAATGGACCTTCTACCTGCCGTGAATGAACAGCACACTAAAGTCCCTGTTCTCCTCCACTGCCTGCATTGGATGGATGAAATATAACCACTGCGATATTTTTGTCATTTTCACGAAGTTTCTTGTTTTTGAATAATATATACGTTCTAAGAGAATATATGACAACAAATTGAGCTGAGCGGTCGAGATATATGTAGACACTCTGCTTTATAGTTACTGTGGTAGTGTAAAATTAGGTGACAATTAGTCCAAATGGATACCATTTGTGAACTAATTAGATAGAACCATATGCAACCTATATGCAAAAAACGTTTGCATGTTTAAGCGTAATCGGGCGGTTTTCGGGTTTAAACGATACTAATAGTAAGGGTATTGATTTCACTTCGTAAACTCTTCGTATTTGTCGTCAACGTCGTATATCGTAAAGTTTACGAAATTTCGTGTTTTTCCCCATACAAAAACGAATACGAGATTTCGTAAATTTTTCGATGGTAAGTGTCGTATTTGGCGTATTTCGTATTTCGTATTTGCTGTCAGATGTCAGTTTGTGAATAGATTCTTATTTTTATTTAAATATATTTTTGTAGTAATTAAGTTAATTATATTAAAAATACATAATTAAAAATTTTAAGTTAAAACTAGATGATTTTACTTGATCCAAAATTAAAAGCTCGCAGACAGCTTTGTCGTGAGGGAATTTTAAAATTTTCTGCTTTTCAATCGTTTTAAGCATTGTTTTAATTCAAAAAATTTAATAAAATAAAAAATTTTAATTTTGAAACGACAAATGACATAAAAGAAAACAGTTTGGGGTGTTCACCTCAATTTTGTTTACGACCTTAACGAACTTACGAAGTGAAATGAATACCCCTAGTATTTCTATTATTGCATGATAGTATTGTTGGAAGTATTAATATTAATACGCATGTTCTCTTATACTATTGTAATTCATATCATCCTGGCATTTTATCAAAAGTAACTTTTAAATTACATACTTGATTCCCTTTATATTTAATAAACTTTTAAATTACTTAAATTAACATTTTCTAATTAATCATGGCTTTTTGTTATCATGAGATTTTTAGTATTATGATTTTTATAATATTTGTGAATCTATGTGTTTATTTATGATGATTACGAGTATATATATTGAAGTTTTGAAACATTTCTCAGTAATTCATTCGATTATTTATTATTGGATTTTATTGATTTATAAAATTATGACCAAGAATCTAAATTTTGTCATATTTTGTAACTTTATATGAACACATTGTTAAAAACTCGCGATAAAGAAAAGTAATGTATCAGAAAATGTTAGAAAATGTCAAAACAATGGGGGTCGGTTATACATATGAAACCTCAAGAACGCTTCGATAAGCCGCTATGGGCAAAAAACCGTTAAAAATTCAAAATCTGATTTTTATCAATTTTCCAATCTCTTACGCATATCTTTAAAAATTCAATGAAGAGAAATATAATGTATGAGGTAACGGTAGAAAATGTTTAAGTAGTTGGGGTCGGTCACTACCGGCAAACAACCCTTATCAATTCAAATTTCCACGGGAAAAGTGCCCTTTAAAACAGAAGAAAATTGTTTAATTTCTCATTTTCGGAATCTTTTATGTTCTATGATCTTAAATTCATAAATATACTTACTATTTTTATCGAACCTATAAAAATCCACTTGCTACGAGTTAAATAGCCCAAAATAGAGTTTCCCTTCAGGTTTTCAAATTCTCAACGGCGAATTGGCGAAAGCTCCTGAAAACAGCTTTCAAAATCGGGTGCCTGTGCTAGGATCTTTACGCAAATTCTGATTCTTGTTCAAGTACGCGAAATCTAATTACCTAAGATTAATACCGTAACTTTATTTAATCAAGTAAACGAGCGTTTTTGTTGTTTGCCGTATATTTGGGAATTTTTGGCAAAAAACGCAGTGATCGTTTTTTACACATAAAATATAAATTTAGATTTCCATGACACAAACCTTCGCACTAATTTTGGTTCGTTCATCAGAAAAATTGTTAACGAAGAAGCTTACCCCTAGTGATTTTTTTTTCGCGGATTTAGTTACAAGAAATAGATGTTAGCACTCACCGTCGAAATTGCTATTAGTACACACATAAAATTGAAATCAATTGATCAAACGGTCTCGGAGGAGTTTGGTTTTAAAAGTTTCATATTTTGTCGACGCATAAGAGCTTCGCTCGCTCAGCTCAAAAAGTTGACTCTGCAAAACATTTGAAAAAGTTGTAAACATTTATTGAAATCGCAAACATGTTAATGTGGAGAGAACATATAAGCTTTTCTTATAATACTTGCAGTCCTGTAAATAATCTTAATTTTTAATTTTTTCGTAAATAGCATCTTCGCAAAACTGTTTACAATTTTTATCTGCATTGTCAATTGATGACAAGTGGAATATCCTGGAATGAATGTGGCATAACACGAAAAAAATCAAATGCCAAAATATTTATATGACATTTCCATATAACATATCCCAAGTCCGACTGACTGCGTCGGAGTCGGCTGCCAACTCGGCAGCACGACCTCCTGATCCAGACTGACTCCACGACTAGAGAAGCCCCGCCCCTACCAAAAGACTGGTGCCCGTATTTAAAATAAATATTACAACGGACACCAGTCCCATGAATAGAAACAAATCCACGAAAGACCAGTTCTTTGCTTTCAATTCAATTGTTTGGCAGAATTGATCGTTCGTGAATTTGAGGGCGGGCGGATATTCCTGGGAACAACGGATGATTGTTCATTCCCAGCGAATCAATAGAGTAGCAGAACGGCATCTGTTCCGGTGTATTAATTTTTTGTAGGCAGATTCGGAGGATCCCGTTCTGCCACGCGAGTTTTGTTACCACCTTCTATTAACTTCAAAAAATAACTTTGTTTTTGATATAATACACCTTTCTATTTAAAATTCATTTAACAAGTTTAATTTTTGCGAATTACAAAACAAAACACGCTTTTTGTGAATTACAAAACAAAAATAGATCCCAACTCTTTAGAGTCGAAGTTGTAGGTTTTGATTTAGTCTTAAGACTAAAGACTTAATTAATTGTCTTAACTTTGAATAGTCTAAAAATTCTTACATATTTTGTAAAAATTGCATCGATCTTCGATTGAAGTTCAATCGAAGTTCATTGCCTTCAAAAATTGCATATATTTTTAGAATTGCATATTTTCAATGAAAGTGAAGTTCATTCATTTGTTGAGAAGGTAAGTGTTTTTAATTGACATTTTGTCTTTGAGGTTGAATTTCTTTATGAAATTCTCCCAAGACGTCATGTTTTATGGTGTACTTGTTTTATTAATGTTTCTAAGAGAACATAATGTAACTCACGCGCGTGAATTTTCATTTTTCATTTTAATTTTTAATTTTAATTTTGTTTCAGTGTTTGAAAGTTTATTTTCATAACACTCCATCCTCCTAGGGGAAACAGAATTTTTATTTTTGAAGAAAAAGAAAAATTTTGTTAGGGGTAAGTTTTATTCTTGTGTCTACGTTTATCAATTTCTAGGTATATGCTATTTACTATCTATGTTTATGTACATGTTTGGGTTGGTAGATGGGATACTTTTTTCTCCTTTTTCTTTTGTTTGTTTGAAGTCCATGTTTACGGACGATTACGCAGTCAAACCAATTTAAACAAATTCCATCCCTGGTAGTCGATTTTTGTTTCGTGACACTCGGTAATTCGGTTTTAATTTTAAATATATTTAGCAGGGATAGAAGGAACAGAGTTATTTAAAGTTTTATAAGTGTGACGCTATAAGAATAATGTGGGGGTCAATTTGAAAAAAAAAGAAAATATAGTAAGATACGGAGTGACAATTGTTAACCGAGTCAACCATACTTAAAAAAAAAGCGAAACCACATCTGTCGAAGATTGTGCAAAAGAAGAGGAGAACTGCCCAAACGAAAATATTCACTAATGTTTGCAAATCGAAAATTGAGTGAGTAAAAATTTAGAAGACGATGGAATTCGAGATAAATAGTAAGGACTGTTGCTTTGCTTATACAATTTTGGTAGAGCTCATTTAATGTAAATTGTAGGGATTGTAGATTTGCTTATACGATTTTGATAGAGTTCATGGAGGGGATAGGTATGATTTTCTTATAAGTTTGTTAACCCAAATGGAACATTCACTTTAATAATTATGGAGAACCCGAGGGCTGACCAGAAGGTTCTGATCACAATAATTATAAAATAGAGAGTATTACATTGTTAGACTAATTGTTGGGATGTTTTCAGACTATTTGGAATTACGAAGATCCAATTAAAAGAGCTTACGTAGTTTCTTGTTCTACCTCTTGGATCCCCTACGTTATTTTGGCTACGTCGGAGCATTCTAGATTTCGATGAACTACATTAATAACTTTTTTTGACGTAGATAAGCCGTATTACCCTGTTGTTAGGAACAAGGACAACCAATTTAGTCAGTGATTGCTATGGCAATTTTATTGCGCAATATGACGCCTGGTTGGTTGTCTGTATTATCGACTATTTCAACTCTGGCCAGGTTACAGGTGATGTCAGTCTCGACCTGGGCCTTGAAATAGTCAGAATATGTCTTGTTTTGCCTAACAAACAGGATTGTGATCTTGGCCTTAACTCTGCCGATGGTAGAGTTAGGGTAGATTCCTCTTGACTTGGAATTTCGGACGTATTCTCATCTTAAGGAATGTGGTAGTTCACATATTGTAAGAAAGAATCATTGCTGGGAGCTCCAAGGCTTTTCCCCAGTTTCAATGACTTTTCCTCACTTCGGTGTGTACGTCATAAGTCTTCTTTAGGGTCATAATTATTGGGACTACGATTTTTGGTTTCAGATTATGAATTTAAAATTTCGATTGAGATTGGACTTAGATTTCGGGTTAAGATTTCTGTTTTTGACTGAGATTTAGATTCGGATAAAATAAGGATTTGATTGGATTTGGGTTAGATTAGATTTTTATTATTGATTTTGATTTAGATTTAGAATTCTAATTGCTGAATAAGTTTTTATGGGTTGACACAGATTTAAGATTTAGATTTAGAAAGCTTTAGTATATTGATTCGTTTTAGTTTTACATTTTAGAGTTAGAGATTTTTTCTTTGATTTGATTTTGTTTTACAATGGTTTAGATTTAGATTCAGGTTGAGTTTAGATTAGAACTTGATGTCGATTTAAAATTGTTGTCTTAATTTTGAAATACGATTAGATGCTGGATTTCGATTTGGATTTTGAACAAATGTTGGATATATGAATTTAGAGCTTAGGTTTCGATTAAGTTTGGAATTTTAAATTTGGGTTTTGATTTTAGATTTAAAATACTGATTGAGATAAATTTTATATGTACATTTAGATTGGACTCAGATTTGGATTTAGATTTAGAACTTCGATTAGGGTTGGGAGTCTTGTATTTATTATATTCCTGCATAGACTTGTTTATTATTGTTAACAATTGGGTGCCTCCGTTCGCGTTTTTTTTTTTTTTTGGATTGAAGGGAAAAACATTAAAAATTATATCTCATTGGGGTCGTTTAATGGTTACCTTTTGTTGGTCGTCGAGGGGTAGTCTTACCACGTCTTCACAAACCTTTTTAGACGTTTTATAAAGAGATCCTTGCTAAAAAAAATTATAGATTCTAGAAAAGGTTCAAACTTTTCCTAACGCAGAGCAGGAAAAGTTAAGGAAAAGGAAAAGCAGAGCAGGAAAAGCAGAGCTTTAACAGTTTTCTTTTATGAATATCTATCCAACCTCATGAAAATTTTCCTGTTATTTTCCTTTTATATATATGTTTTGGATTCAAAACTATTTTAAGACTATCAAAAACTATAAAATATATATAACATAATTTCTGTGTTATCTTCATGATAATGGAATACAATATATTGACCATAAGTCAACGTAAATATTATAATATAAATTATTTTATTAGGATACCCCTTTACAACTTCATACAATTTTTCTTAATTCTAGGTATATATATATATATATATATATGAACAAAAAAATTTCATTAAATTACACTTTAATTAATTTTAAGCATTTTATTTAAATTTTGCACTTCGAATTTTTAAGCGTTTTATTTTTAGATGTTGTACATAATTTCACTTAAATGTTTTAAATAAATTAAAGTACTAAATGTTAAAAATTTCAACTCATAATTCCTTTAACGAATTCACAAAGTTACTTTAATAAATTTACTAAGATTTCTCTTCTAATTTTTAAGTATTTTAATTAAAATTTTCACTCCAAATTTTTAAGCGTTTCATTTAAGAGGTTGTACATAATTTAATTTTTTGCTAACACCGGACAGCACGACGTCCTATCCCAAGTGCTACTGACTGCGTCGGAGTAGGCTGACAACTCGGCAGCACGACCTCCTGATCCAAACTGACTCCACGACTAGAGAAGCCCCTACCAAGAAACTGGTGTCCGTATTTAAAGTAAAAATTTCAACGGACCCCAGACCCATCAATAGAAACAAATCCACGTAAGACCAATTCTTTGCTTTCAATTCCAGTGTTTGGCAGAATCGATGGTTCGTGAATTTGAGGGCGGGCGGATATCCCTGGGAACAACAGATGAATAGAGTAGTAGATATTAATATTTTTGTAAGCAGATTCAGAGGATCCCGTTCATGTTGGAATGTTGGCATAGAATCCCAAATGGCATATTTTCTCTTATGCAAAACTAAGTCCAAACATGTCAATGACTTTGATTGCTAAATTAGTGTCATTAATATCGATCAACCATTTTTACAGAATCGAATTTCAATTCGAATTCTTTGTTGACCAAGTCATGGCATATTCGTTCATTATTTGGAAATAGTCTTGAAATAATTAAATTAAGTACATTTACCTCAATGACCTATATTTATTTATTGGTAAGTTCATAATTTGGTTTTGCTAGAATAAGCAATAATTTTGATATAAATATGGGAATATTTGGTTTAATAGTATAAACTTATCACTGAACACGATAGTTTGACTCAAACAAACTGTTACTTTTAACAGAGCATCGATCTAAGGGCATTGGAGGAACGCTCTCCCAATAAATAAAACCTCCATTTAATGAATAATAAATAAAAATATCAAAATAAACAATTAACGTTTGGAAAAATTTCATGGCGATCCTTCCGACGCGAAATTTGGAGAAGATTCTGAAGATTTAAATTTATCAATTTGAAACATCAAAATCATTCTGGTATGAATGATCAAGCGCCACCTACATTTGAAGCACATCAATCAGCAGCAGTAGAAGTCCATCAACCACCGCAACAATCAACGCAATACCTGTGGTTTCAATACCGTTATCTGTCTCTGCCATTCCCAAACCGTTAACAATAGAAGAATATAGAGCGCGGCAGAAAAAGAAGACTCCTGAAACACCAGCACCCATAAAGAAGAAGAAAAAACGTGGTGGTAAGAAGTATCAACTGAGGAAGAAGCGCAAAGAACTGCACACGCTCGTCGTATTTGCAGAGGGCAAATTTATAAATAAAATACTGCATCAATTGAAGAACCTCAAAAATAGGAAAGCAGATAAGCAAGGAAGAAATAATCAATAATAACAACAGCGCGGCTGCAATCAACAACGTCGATTATAATAATATATGTTTACATGTAATTTTTATAGTGCTACTTATTTTAGTCGTTTCAAAAATTAGTAGTTATTATAAGAAATATGTAAAGAAACAGCTTATTAGAGCAGTACCTTCATCAGTTTAAAAAAATGAACAAAAATACAAAATATTTTGATAAAGCACATCGAAATAACTTATGTTATGAACTTTAAGCGATTAATTGAAATACTTGAATATTTCAAGGAGAATCCCAATTGTGAATATACACAAAAATACGTAGATGACAAGTTAAGTGAAATAAATAAAATCTGGCAAAATATAGCTGATTCTGAAGATAGTGATCGTCTCATAGAAGCCAAGCCAAAATTTGATGAACTAGCAACAAAAATCAAAGCATACCTAGTAGCAAAAGCTACTGAAGATGCAGACGAACCAAAAACTAATGTTAGGGACCATTCAAAAGGAAATATTACGGACATCGCGAACTTTGATCTAACTCAGGCAGTCAAAATCATATCGGAGTTTGATGGAGACTATAACAAATTAAATAATTTTACTAACCTTTTAGAGTCCTATGAACAAAGTTTGATAGCAGCGCATAGGCCACTTTTATTGCAATTTGTTTTATCAACAAAACTTAGTGACAAAGTTAAACATAGACTTATTTATTTTGATACAGCACAAGATATTGCTTCATTAAAAAAGAATCTCCAAGCGGCTTATAAGCCAAGAGTTAATTCATTAAGTTTACAAAATGATTTAGCTGGGGTTTCTCAACTAAATAAAACAATTATTGGGTTTGCTTCAAAGGTAGAATCTCTGATAGCAAGTTTAAATGATCTACAGATTTCGCAACAAGGAGAGCAAATGAGAGAGCTGAAAGTCAATCTAAATGACCATGTAGGTCTAAATGCATTTAAGCGGGAATTAAAAGAACCAATTAAATCGGTAGTTTCACCAGCAAGACCTTTCGCTGAAGCTATACAAATAGCAACCGAAGCAGAAGGAGCATCGCAACAACAAAACCACGATGTGATGCACTTCATGGCAAGGAACCGAGGAAACGCCTACATAAATAGAGGTACCTACAATTTTGATACTGGGAATAATAATTTCAGAAGAACATACGCCAGTGGAAATAACAATTACAGAGGTACGAATTTTAGGGGAAATAATGCTATACACAGTCAATATAATAACAGAACTAATAATTACAACAGGAATACAGTAACTACTCGCTCGTGAAACGTAAATGTCCCGGGGAAGCGAAAGCCGGGATGTACAAGAAGACAATGATTCACCTGAAAGGGAATCAATATAATACCAACTATGTTAAAGTACACTTCGATAATAAGATTTTAATGTTTTTAATTGATACAGGGGCAGATATCTCATTAATTAAGGAAAAGAAAATATACACTAAAAACCAAATTGATAGGGAATATAGTGAAATCAATGGAATCAAACGAGAAGTATCAATTGCCAAATGTTCCGTTGTATTAGATTTTTCGGTAGATGGAAATAGTATACGACATAATTTTTATGTAGTTGATGATAATATAAACATTAGGGCAGATGGAATTTTTGAGGTAGTGATTTTTTAATTAAGTATAACTGCAAAATAGATTATAAAACGTGCGCACTTACTATTCTTGTTAATGAAGATGAAATCATAATACCGATGTATATGGATGCCAAGAGGGTGAGTAATAGTTCACCCAAGTATAAAGTAGTAAATACTGCAGATCTCGACGCAAATGAAAATAGTACAGGTTGCTTTAAGAAATTAAATAACAAAGAGAGATTCACAAAAATTAAAAGTGAGTTAAAAACTTATAGGTCAGATAAATAATGAATAATTTCTATGAACAGCATATATTAGTTGAGGATAAAACACCTGTTTACATCAAGAATTATAGAATCCCTCAAACGCAGTTAGAAGAAATTGATAAACAAATTACTGAATTAAGGAACACAGATATTACAGACCAATAATTCCCAGAGCTAAGTGCAAATTATTTCAAAAAGTGTTAGAAATTGTAATATTTAAATCAATAAAACCTGTTGAAATCTCAATACATAAAAACAAAAAGGGAACATTAAATTTTAAGTCCCATTTAGACGATCATATCAGTTTCCGTTTTATACCGCGTTTACACCGACCAAAATCTAGTAGATTTCGTGAGATGATTTGATAAATCTCCTCGCCTGTTTACACCGCCAGTGAGGAGATTTAGTTTGACACTTCGACATTTTTCATGTGAAATTGTAGTGTTTTGTGGTTCTGTTTTGCTTCAAATCTATTACAAAACTATCTTGGACAATAGTCCATGCCTTCCCTTACCTCTTTTGATTTTTTTTTATTAAATAAAGTTAAAATTTTATATAAATTTTCAAAATCAAAAACCGCGCCACATAATGATATTAAACCTCGCGCACAACAACCAATTGAACTCACTTAGGATACGTCGAAAGAGTACTAAATTGTGCTAAAGGACGTAAAATGGCAAAAATGATCACCACTAGATGGTGCCACTGAGGTGATTTAGTGTGGATTTCGAATTAATCTACTCCCGAGAAGATTTCGAAAATGTATGGTAAATCTTGGCGGTTTCAGCAAGATTTCGGGCTAAATCTCCTCAAGTCGCTTAATTTACTAGATTTCGGTCGGTGTAAACGCGGTATGAGTGTGTGTCCGAATTATTCGGAGTGTTACATTCATCATTCTGGTCGTGGATGTTGAACGAGTAACATCTCTTGTTTTTTGAGTTTTAACCATTTTTATGAGTTTAAATCCAGCAGGGAACATTAATTATCTGCTAGAGAATGCAACTACATCATAAATTTGGATATTAATGTATAGCGAAAAAACTATAAATTAATATTATTACAAAAACTTTATTATTTTAATATAACTCAAACAAATCCAAACGCAACACGTAGTTCCATGCTCACTACTCGCATCAAAGTGAAGTGTGCTACGATGCAGCCCTCAGCTCGCCGACCCCACAGCGAACACCGCTCGTGGGCACAGCAGTTGTTTACGTCGGTGTCGGCGAAGCGATGGCGACACTGAGGGTTGAGGGTTCGCCACAAATGCACTAAGTTTTCAAATTTATGCAAATTATAAGACACATATTCACAACTTCACCTCACGAGAGCCAAACAAAATATGATATCTTATGATTGTGTTTGTGAATTGTACCAAATTTTGGCTGGCTGGATTTCGCGATTTCATTCACAGATGTGAACCCTAGCTAAGGTGACTCAAGCCAAAACATTTGCCGACGACGTTCATATTTTGAGACACGGAAAACAATTACAAGAAAACAGCAATAAAAAAAAAATTTTATCCATTCTTAGATAAAAATGGTATTTTAAGGATCGGTGGAAGCTTACGGCATACTAATAATAGGTGCGTTTGTTTTGAGTTCAGAACAGTGTGAAACTTTGTAATAAAAGTAAAATTTGACACTGCTAGCGTTCCACTCTGTTCCGTTGTAACTAACACGTCAGGGTAAAGTAAGAACAAAATCGTCAAACACTCATATGTACTTTCTCATGATAAAATGGAACAATTTGGTACTGTAATGTACCACATGATGCAGCGCAGCAATGAGCGAAGCAAACTAAACTTTCCCATTCGGACCGAAGAAACAGAAAAGGTTTTAATCCCCTGAGGCACAGAAAAGGTTTTCTTTCCCTGGTCATCCCATTCCATTTCATTCCCGTTCCATTCCCACGCTGACCGCTGTTTGGCTCCGCCTCCAGTTTCCCACGCTGTCCATTGACCGATCGTCTGGAGACACTCCCACCTACAATGCGATCTGCAAACCAATGCAGATCGATCTGACCTCGTTAGGTGTTGCCTCATCGAAAGAATTCCGATGGGAAAGTTTGAGGTGACGACACTTTAGTGCTGCGGTAGCACTGCAAAATAGGTATAAGAACCCCGCAAAATTCTGATAGTTAGTCAGTAAGTAACTTACAGCTGTAAGCTTAGTGAATTAAATAAACTTTATTTATCCGAATAATTTTTCCATACTTCCCAGTAAATTGCCTCTCTTTCCATTCCAACGGGATCTGCTTGATCAGAGCGGAACCCTGCGGAACCATCCCTCGCGTTTTCCCAAACAATCAAGGAGGAATCCTACAGGTACTACACCAAACTTCAAAACAAACGCGGGACTTAGTACTAAAAGTACAATTTAGTATTCCGGAGCAGTTCGGAACTCAAAACAAACGGATTTATTGCATAAGATCAAAAGCATCCAATCATCTTACCGAAAACCCACCATTATATTATACGCAGTAAGGCGAAAAATTCGGTCGCAATGAAATCAATCGAGTCATACATCAATGCACACAATGTCTACGTAACAGACCACATATTTCTTCATATATAATGGGTGATATGCCGAATGAGAGATTCACTCTGACAAGACCTTTCTTCGACACGGGTGTTCGCTATTGTGGTCCTTTCGTTACGAAAGGAAAGAATTTCCGCAACAGATTCATCCCACGACTAGTTTTGTCGGAGCTAATAATCGTCTCAAGGATCCTTACAACCAGATCACAAAACTAAAGAACATCAGCAAAAATTCACCGATATTTAACGAACGAAGGAATCATTTGGAAATTTTTGCCTGCTCGTGCTCTAAATTTTGGCGGCCTTTGGGAGGCTGTCGTTAGATCTTTCAAACATCACATGACGAGAATACTTTGCGAAATTCTTCTAACCATCGAAGAATTAAAGACTTTAGCTATCGAAATTGAAGCTATTTTAAATTCCAGACCACTTACAACTATTCCGTCAGATCCGAACGATCCAAACGCCATTAAACCTGGCAATTTGCTCATTGGAGACTCAATCAACAGTATTTCTGATGTTGACTGGTCTAACACACCTAATAAATTAAATTATGACAAGAAATTCAAAAATTCAAACAAACATTTGGAAGAGATGGTACAAGGATTATTTGAACGGTTTATATATACGAAATAAATGGATGAAAAGTCATCACAACATTGAAATTGACACGATCGTTATTGTAAAAGAGGACAATCTTCGACCATTACACTGGCCCATGGCTAGGATACACTGGCCCATGGCTAGGGTCATCAACACACTGAATCTCTCAACGGGGGGAATCTGTTACGTCGTGTGACTAAGGAGAGTGTGATGATCCTTTTCCGTAGAAATCCTGAAATCCTGAAAAGGGATAAGACATTATTTAAGAACAGTCAAAAATACTTACGACAGGTCGATCTCCCTAGCTGTTGATATCTGTCAAAACACAACGTGGCGACACTGTTATGGCAATGATACTGCAGTGTAAATTATGGCGTCGATACTGCAGAAACGATCATGTAAGCGCAAGTTACTCGCGACCACCAGCAACCGCTAGATGGCGCCACCAGAGCGGAAACGCAAACCGGCAACACGGCAAACAAAATGATCAATGACCATCGATTGAACATTGATCGGAAAATTCTGCACATTCAACGGAAAGTTTTCCGATAAATATTGAGAAAATGGCCACAGAAAGTCGGTCTGAGGAATCGACTACCATAGGTGTGACCGTGGTAGGACGCAACACAACTCTAAATAGGCGACTTGGCTGAATTGGACAACCCCGGAACGAGTGGCAGAAAACCAGTTAACTCTCTTGGACTTCGACGGAAAAGGGAAACTCCTGGTGTAGAAGCAAGGTTCAGGCGATCGATTGAGAAGGCCAGACGGGATCTCATGTTGGCTGTGGGAAGCCAACAAAGAGCGCTTTTAAGTAGGGAGTTGCAGAGACTCCACAACGAACGTATACGCTATAGGAAGGAGAAGCGTTTAGTAAAAGGGGTGAAGCGGACACAAGAACCAGACAGCACACAGTCGACATCTAATAGCCACTAGGCGACGTAGTTGTAAGCAAGAAACTTGTAGTTATTGTAACAAGAATAAATAAATGTTGAATAAATAAATGTAACCGGTATCCAGTAGTCGTTAGTTGTCGTAGTTGTAAGCAAGAAACTCGTAGTTATTGTAACGAGACTAAAATTGTAACTGGTGAAATAAGTATTGTACCGCCTGAATTCTTCTTTTGAGATTAAAAGTGTATCTGAGGTATTGTTGTAAGGTTTTACCATACAACGGTAAGAAATACAACATCACAACAGTTATTTACGTCGTGTAACCAAGGAACCAATTTTTGTACTACCTTTTTCCAGTTTAGTGTTTCGATGGGTTTGGCTTGGCTTGGGTTGGCGAAATTGGAGTGTGTGCTTAGTGAACTATTACTTAAGAACAACATTAAGAATAATCATGTAAAATACATATAACCAGTGTAAATAAGAAATACTATGAATTCCCTAAACTATTTTTATAATTTCAACCCATAACAATTAGTTAGCAGCAACTCTGTGATTGTATTAATGTTAATGTATGTAAAATCATTCTTTGTAAAGATATTTTCAATTCGGTTAAAATCTCAAAACCGCACTTTCATCAATGCAGAAATTCTTAATAGTCTGTCTAGACAGGAACGACTATATATGAGCTCCGATAAAATCTTGAGTGATGGTTATAGAGAGTATAATTAATTTCCAGTAGAATTTTTACACTCACTTGATGTCAGTGGGCTCCCGCCCCCACAAATTAATTTTAAAACCAAATTGCATACTTTCACTTATTCGTAATTTGAGTACAGGAAATTGCTTGGCTAGGATGGCACACGTATGCGTTTACTTCATATGCATAATAATTGTTTAGATTGTTAGATTTTAACAGAAGTGTTTCGAAACAAACGTATTTTGACATCACAAATACACCTTAATTATCCAGGTACACTTCCCCTTTTAGTTTCAAAGATCTCAAATTACCATCGTTTTGGCTTTTGCGATGACAATTAATAAATTCTAGGGGCAAACATTACAAAAAGTAGGAATCTCAAGCAAATAACCTGTATTTTCTCCCCATCAATTGTATGTTGTAGCCAGTAGAGTTAGATCGTCTGAGGGATTGCGTGTCTATATATCTGAAACACAAGGGCAAGGTCATTTGGCAGGAAATGAAATAATTTTTAAAAAGAGTATATATTTTGAGGATATTTTAAAATCTTTAAAATCCACAACCGCATCCGCAAGGTTTTTGATAGTTATAGATAGGGCGTTGTTCAACATAGGTGTACCTTGACGAGGAGAATGTAGATTAAATCATTGCTACTACAGTCTAAACTAAATCACTTCTGTACTTACAATGCTACTGTATATGGAGCGATCATATACTATTCGAGTGAGCGTAGTGAACGAGGGGAGTTGGGGAGCGTTTATGAGCGTAGTTGATTCCGCGTATGTTTTTGATGAGGGCTTTTCCGGTACACCATACCTTCTTAATAACGCATATCCATTCTTTCCAAGTAGCTTTATTATCATCATTCTCGTCAAAGGGCACTAAAAACCCAATTCCAGTTGGATTCGAAGCATGCGCCATTTTGACTTTCTGGAACTAAATGTTTCCTTTCTTCCGCTAATTGACCACTTAACTAGTCAAGCTCTTCTTTACTTGCTTTATCTCGTCGCCACTGTAATATATTTAAATGAAACCCACTGATTAATATAAATACATATATTCAATAGTTCGATTAGGAGTACGTACGACTCAGCCGGCCTTGTCGATATCTGGTTACCAACTGCCAGCATGATTCGCTTTCTTGAAGATCCTTATAGCCTAGACAGATTACAGTGGAACCACATATATAATTTGCAGTTTAGTGAAACTACCCAAATTTTTTTCTGTTTCACCAATTTATCGTGACAGATTATATCCACTTTATCTGCCAACGAAAATGGGCAAGAGACTCTCTTGCTAGGCCCACGATTTTGAGAATGGAACTATATAAACAAGTAAGAATAAAACAACTTTTGTGTTACGAAAACTTCCAAATTTGTTTCATTTACAAAGTGTTCGTAAAATGAATTTCCAAAATTTCCTAACTTAAAATTGTGTTTTTGTTGACATTTGAACATATGTTCGGTATTCAAATGTCATTTTCCCTTCTTCTGAGATTTTTGGGTTTAAAAGTTCATACCAAACATGAATTTAATTACTACACTATTTTATTTAACTATTAGTTTACAATTAATATTACTTATAGACTTAATATTGGGAAAGGTTACTAAATATTTATCAAAATACAAAATCTTCAATATTAATCAATACTGAATGAACACTTAGAAGGCAGACACGACACACTTTGAGAAGGTCTATAGGAGACTGAGAAGAATAACTATTTATCAAAAACTTATCCTGACTTACTAAAATCCTAACTACTTATAATAAAACTATACTTTATGTATATGGTAAATGTGACTGGCACATGTTGAAAAATTTCACTGAGTCCTTTGTACCTAAAAACACATATCTTGTTACACTCTTAAGAAAGAGTTTTCCTAGAAGGTAAATATTTCGTTTTAAAACAAAATTAGTAACGGAATTTTACCTTAACAATGTCGACGCACTAAATGCATGTTTCCAACAATACATAGGCATAACGATTACGAACGTGAATGTAGGAAGCCTGAGAAAACACTTTGATGAACTGAGTATTCTCTTGAATTCGCTATTCAAAAAACCGGAAATCATCGTATGTTCGGAGGTTTGGAGAATCTTCTACCTTAATGAATTTAGCATTGAGGGATATAATACATACTGGACTGGTGAGGGAGTTAACCAGGTAGATGGTGTAGCTATGAACGTCCTCAAATGTCTACATGAATCAAGCAGGGTTATTAATATTGGACACAGTAATGCTATATACACAGTCATTAAACTAGAAAATGGTAAGAGGCTTGGGATAACTGATGTTTATAGATCGCATAAAATAAATAAATACGAATTCATTCACAATCTGGAGTAGCATATGATTATGTGTAAATACCTCGACATGCATATTCTCCCTGGTGATTTTAATATAGACATACTACAACCAACAACAGAATCTGACCTCTACCTGGATACTGTTCCAGAAAATGGGTACATTTCAACTATTAACAAAATAACAAGAAAAACGGAGAATTCAGGATCTTGCATTGATCATATTCTGCTTAGATCAAATGAAGAATCAGTGTTGAATTCATTTTCCCTAGAACGCAATCTATCAGATCATAATATATCGTTCTTGTGCATGGACGCAACACCGGCATCAACGCTAAAAAATAGTGTGCATAAAAAAAGGCTTAACTTAAGATAACTAGTGGCAAATTATGTCTACTACAAATTGGGAGGATATATCTATATATAAATAGGCGACATGTTTTTTTGTTATCCCTTTTATGAGGAACCAAATCGACTTACCAGGATACAAATTATATCAATTGAAAGATTCTATCTTCCTCTACTTGCAGCAATTATTTTTTTTTCTTAAATTTAATTATAAATACGTTTAATTTTAAATTGAAATTAAAAAATTCAATGGGATAGTATGTGTGAATTGAGCACACGTATAGCGTAGATGATGCTTTTGGGAAGAATGTGTGCGTGTGAATGTTTTACTTTTTGCCTGGAAATATGCAACCATATCTGAATTTTTGGTTTGTGTCCCCGATACATAACAAGTACTAAATTAGTCGAAAATCAAACCAAATGGATCAATCTTCTACTGGTGACACAAACCAAAAGAATTAACATATAATTGCATTCCTCTACGAAAAAATTAAAATATAGAACATACTAATTTAACATTATCATTTGCATAGATCATACGTTCGACTGAATAAACAACCATTTATGCCAAATACGTGCATTCTTTTCACTCAAACCTAATATCTATTCCAATGATAATGTGAGGGACAAATGCAGCCATATCACAGACAATATTCATATGTTCATTCTTTTGTTTTTTGCCTGGAAGAAGGCCACCTGTAATGTTATGTTACATTTATTTATGTTAGTTCAGTAACAACACATTTATTAGTTTAATCAATATTCAATAATAACTTTATTAATCCAAATTAGTAACATTTAATAGTAACTCGTAGTTGGTTTACCAGCTGAAGAACAACGACTGACGCTACGATCACGTCACTCCTTTTATATCGTATGTCTCGTGCATACGATCAGTGTTGCCACACTGTTGTTTATGTTACATCCTCCCCTTAAGCTTTTCATAGGTTCAGTTTCTGTGGTCGCTTAACTTTCCTTCCAGCTCGGGTCTGTGTTAACTTCTCAGCTGTTGGTGTTATCGATTGATTTTCCTCCTGGTTATTCTTTCGATGACCACTTGATTCTTCCTTCTTACTCAAGTTATTTAGTTCGTTCTTCGATGTACTGTGTTGCTGATTTTCATCCAGTTTTAATTTGCTCTCCTCATCGATACTATTCTCTTCAACTTGAGGAATGATTATTTTTGGTTCCAATATATCAGCCTTGGTTTTGTGAAGTACTTCTGTGTTTCTTCTCCATACTTTTCCGTCCGTGGTTTCAATAATTACAGATCTTGGTGAGTACTGCTCCTTAACTTTAGCTCCGATCCATTGCTTGTTGCCAATTTGAACACGTATTTTTTCCTCCTCTTTTAATTCCGATGGGTTTTCCGTGTTCCTGTTTCTATACTCTGCTTGTCGACTTCTCAAACGTTGTAACTCTTGAGGTATATTATCTCTCACTTTAGGTTTGAGTTGTGACACTGTCGTTGGCAGCATCGACCTTGTTGTTCTACTGAACAATCGTTGTGCTGGTGATCCTAGACACTCGTTTCTTGGTGTATTACGCCAGTTCAATAGAGCTAATTGTACGTCTGATCTGTCGAGACTGCACCTTCTCAACATGTTTTTTGCGGTCTGTACAGTTCTCTCTGCTAGTCCATTTCCTTGATGATGGTACGGACTTGACGTTGAATGATCAAATTTCCACGAATCTTGAAATTCTCTGAATTCTTTTGATAGATATTGTGTCCCGTTATCAGTGGTGAGCTTTTCTGGTATTCCGTGAGTAGCAAACCAATACTTTAATTCGATTATCACTGCCGACGATGTGATATTCTTTAAATGTTTGAAGTCCAAGAATCCTGAGTAGCTGTCGTATATCACTACATATTGCATGTTTTTGAATTCGAATATATCCGATGCTACTATCTGCCATGGAGCTTCTGGTACCTTGTCTACCATTACATTGCTTTTTGTGTTTGCTTTTTGCGTTTTCTCACAAATGGCGCAGCCGGTGACCATTTTTTCTATGTCAGCGTACTGTCCTTTCCAATACAAGAGTTGTCTAGCTCTACTGACACAACTCTGAATTCCAAAATGTCCTTGATGTACACTTTTCAACATTGCTGGTATTTCAGATTTGGGTACAACCAATTTTTCTCCCTTCATTACCAGTCCATCCATGTATGACAGTTCTTCCTTGAAGTTGAAGTAATGTTTGATTTCATTTGGCATTTCATCTATTTTCTCTGGGAATCCCTCAATAATAAACTTGATCAGTCTCTGGAGCTCTTGATCCTCTTGAGTTGACGACACTATTCTTTGTTGTACATTAGTCGTGCACGGTAGGAGTATCATCACGTGGAGGTTTTCTTCCGCTGTACTTCTTTCTCCCTGCAATGTACAATCTCTGCTTAATATGTCTGCTAGACGTATCTGCTGACCTCGATTATATTGTACTATAGGCGAATATTGTATCACTTCCCATAGTATTTTCTTCAATCTTGCCGGTGAAGAGTGAATGCTTTTTTTAAATATCGCTTCAAGGGGTTTATGATCCGATTCTACTATCAACTTCTTGCCATATACGTATTCATGAAATTTCTTGCAACCAAATAGTATTGCAAGTGCTTCTTTTTCTATCTGCGGATAGTTTTTCTCTGCACTAGTTAGTACTCTTGATCCATATGCTACTGGTTGTCCATCCTGTAGTAACGCTGCTCCTAAGCTTTTACTACTCGCGTCAACTGAGAGTGTGACTGCTTTGTTTACTTCATATAACTTCAGTACAGGTGTTGATGAAAGTACGTTTTTAATTTTTGAAAATGCCCTAGTATGCTCTTCTTTCCAGACAAATTCAGAGTCTTTCTTCAACAGTTCTCTCAAATCTTCTGTCAGCTCCGACATATTTGATATAAATTTTCCCAAGTATGTTATCATACCCAGTAGTCGCTGCAGTTCTTCTCTATTTGATGGAGTTTTCAGTGCTTGGATTGCTTCAATTTTACTTGGATCTGCTTCCAAGCCTTGGTTTGTAATTATATGTCCCAAAAACTTAACCTTCTCTTTATTGAATACGCACTTGTTCTCGTTTAGTTTGAATCCCGATTCATCCAATATTTTTATTACTCTGTTTGTTAGTTTTTCTAACTCTCCTTTCGTTGTTGCGTGAATGAAGATGTCGTCTATTGCTACTTTAGTGTTCTTCACGGCACTTAGTTTTGATGACATTATTTCCTGGAACACTTCTGGGGCTGACGAGATTCCAAATGGTAATCTTTTATACGCGTAACGTCTCCAAGGCGTTGCGAATGTTAGATATTGTTGTGTTCTCTCACTCACCTTGACCTGCCAAAATCCTTTTTTGCAGTCTAATACTGTGAAATATCTTGATCCTGCTATTTCTGCCGCAATTTCATCCAGGGTATTCAGCGGATAATGACGTCTTTTTATATTTTTATTTAGATCTGATGGATCAACGCAGATTCTTATATTTCCTTTTTGTTTCATCACTACCATTGGCTTACCACTGGAGTTGGCATTGTCATTGGTCTAATTATATCTAACTTTACCATTCTCGTTAATTCCTCTTTAACTTGGTCTCTTATGGCAAATGGCAATTTTCTGGCTGGATGTATTTTCAATTTTGCATTCTCTATGAGATCAATATCGTACTCGTAATTCTTTAAACATCCATGTCCTTCAAATATACGTTTCTTTTCCTTGTTTTCTATTGCCTGTACTCTGATCAATAATCCAAGTTTTTCACAAGTTATTTTACCCAGTATCGGTTCGACTTTTTCATTTACTACTTTAAATGTAATCATATCTTCTTCTTCTTTCACTTTGCAGTGTATGTGCATTTCTCCTACAACTTGTAATTTGTTATTAGTATAACTTATCAAATTTTTTGTAACCGATTCTTTTAGAGTTGATCCAGTCCTCTTCGCTATCGATATGGGAAGTGCATTGCACTGTGCTCCAGTATCCAATTTTACTTTTATTTTAGTTTTTCCCGCTTGAATTGTTTCGTACCATTCATTTTCGTTGTCTTCCCTGATATTTTTATTAGCATTAACTCTGCACAATTTATATTCCTCTTCATTTTTTGGGAACTCATCCAGCATGTTTACTTTATTTCTAAAACTTTTTCTCTTGCTGATTTCACTCTTGCACAGTTTCGCAAAGTGACCTTTCTTTTTACATTTTCTACACGTTTTGTCGAAGGCTGGACATTCCTTCCGACCGTGGTTTTTTCCGCATCTTTGACAATCATATGTTTCTTTGTTCTGAACATTTATTTTTTTCTTTTCTTTGATCACTTGCACTTTGTTTAATTCATCGCCTTGAATCTCTCCTAGTTGTTTTGAGGCTTATTCACTGGATTTACATAGCGTTATTGCTCTCTCTAGTGTTAGATCACTTTCAGTTAGTAATTTTTCTCTAACATTATTTGAATTAATTGCAAATATTATTTTGTCTTTAAGCATTTCATCCTTCATGCTTTTAAATTCACAAGTGTTCGCTTGAGTTTGAATTCTCGATAGAAATTCATCAAATTGTTCTCCTTCTTTTTGTATTATTTTGTAGAAGAGAAATCTTTCAAACGAAACATTTACTTTTGGCATGAAATATTCCTCGAATTTCTTTTTGATTAATTCAATATCTTGTTTCTCGTCACTATTTAGATTAAAGTTATTATATGTTTCTATAGCATCCGGTCCGATTACTGACATAAATGTCGCAACTTGTACTTCTTTTGGTTTTTTCTTTAATTGAATGGCTGTCGCATACCATTCAAACTGTTGTAACCAATATTTCCAGTTTGTTGCTTTATCTGCAGTAATTGTTAGGTTATGTGGTGGCTTCATCCCGGCTACCGCATGGTCCGATGGTTTGATCTCTTTGTTTTCTGTTTCAACAATTTTTTTTTTTTTTTTTTTTTTTTTGCTATAGAATGTCTTTTTACACCATGTAATGTACTTCTCACAACATGTAATGTTCTTCTGACACCATGTATTGTACTTTTGAGAGCACTTTTGATACCGTGTAATGTAATGTACTATAATGTACTTCTGAGAGCACTTCTGACACCATGTAATGTTATGTTACATTTATTTATGTAAGTTCAGTGTTGCCACACTGTTGTTTATGTTACACCACCGTTGGCTAATAAAATTGCATTCTTCCAGACAAAAGCCAACACAATGAACATATGGCCACAGACAATAATATGGATGCATTACCACAGACAAATTTAAAGCCATCGTTTACTTATACCATTGTTTTTTGCTAATTTGATAAAAATAAATGCAAATTTTGTTTAAAAAAATATGGAAAATCACAATTTTACAGTTATTTCTAGAAAACGCGAAGTTATCTTTCACGAATATTTATGGAGAGCGAACGAAAGTCTGAATTTTATCATGTTTCCCAACTTTTATATGGACCCACATTTAAAACATAATTTAGAGAAATATGATATATGGCCAAAAGTTGGGAAATGAAAAAATAATAGGGGTTGGTCATACCCCCTAGAATGCTTGATTTAGCCGCTACGAGCAAAAAACTGTTTAAAATTGAAAATCTGAAATTTTATCATATTTCCAAACTTTTGTCTGCTCGCCCTTAAAACCTCAATTTAGAGAAAAAAGAAAAGGTAGGAAATGAAGGTTGGTACGTTTGTACGGAAATTCCAGATATATTTTATTTACAATATACAATTTATTTCCCACAACTTCATAATTTAGTTAAAAACCACATGATCCACTTTTCACAAAGCTTTTCTAAGGACTTTTACAATACAACTCAGGGCAATGTTAGATGCGCCGTGTTAATGGTATAACAGTTGACTTTCGTGGCCACTCTTTTGACAACCGTTATGCTGTTCCTTAAAATCCATATCTTTTAGCGAAATTTGATTGCTACTTAAATGTGGAAGTTCTTGGCATAGATTAGAGCCTAAAATATATGTACAAATATGTTCATAAAGGATACGACTGTGCCTCATTACAGTTTCGAAGAGTTTGGGGTGGAGTCTAGGGCAAAGTTTATATAGATGAAATCGATAGCTTTTTGTCCGGTCACTATGTTGGATCTACGGAAGATAGTTGGCGCATAAATGAGTATCCAATGCATTACCAGTCACGTAATATATTATAGTTCGACTTGAATGTCACTTGCCCCATCGGCCAAATGCAGTCTTTAGGGAAGGAAATGTTCAGCAAGCTCTTAAAAATCACAGAAGAACAAAATTGACTGCATTCTATGAAATCAATCGAATTAGTTCTTCCGAGTTTCTATATACAGAGACGCCGATACATTATATTTAGGTAGATAAAGAAAAGAAATCGAAAAACCTCAAAGAGGAAGTAGTAGAGCTATTGCTACATTATTTTATGTTTTATGTTGAGATGTTCCATTTGAGGCTATTTTGCTTCATGTTCGAGGTCCCATCAGGATTTGGGTACTGTTGGGAACATTATTTACTGCACATTTTCAGCACATGCACGACGTATCGCATGAAATGATGGAGAGTGGCGTGAATATTTATTAGAAGTAAAAGAGTGTTAGTCCTCTCAGCAGTTAAGAGAGTTATTTGCCATATCCTATTTGTGGTATGAACGTTCCTACAAATGCATTAGATTTGTGGAATGAATTCAAAATATTCATGTGTGAAGACGTTTTAAGAAATTCTTCAGAAAATGATTCATATAACCGTGCTTTATTAGCTATTTAAGAAATTTTTTTCAGTAAACGATTCATTCGGTACTTCAACTAAACTTTTCGGATATAAGACTATTTTACTCTGTGGAGATTTTTGACGAATATTGCCACCTACATCTCACGGTACACGTGTACCACTTATTCAGATAGCACTTATTGCATGAAGTACATGGTCCAAATTTTCAAAATTCCACAAAATAACTTTTACTCAAAACATGAAAGCTTTACCTCATGAGATTGAATTCGTTGAATTTCTTAAATCTCTTGGTAATGGAACTTTACCCACATTTCCAGATTACAGCCAAGATGTTATTGAAATTCCTACCCATTAAGTTAGCTGCAACTTCGTGATTCCAGATACTTATGGCAATGTATCTGAAACCATAAAGTCTAACGATATTCTCACTTCGGTTATATTAGCACCCAAATATGAAGGCTGTACTTTCATTGATGCAGAAATCTCTAACAGCCTGGCCGGAGAGAAACGAATATATTTGAGTTCCGATAAAATCTTGAGTGATGATCATAGAGAGCAAAATAATTTTCCCGTAGAATTTTTAAACTCAGTTGATGTAAGTTGGCTCCCGATCCCACAAATTTATTTTAAAAACCAAATTGCATACTTTTACTTATTCGTAATTTGTGTACAGGACATGACTTGCTTGGTCAATGGTACACCTATTCGTTTAGTTCAAATGCAAAAGAAAATTTTTTGGATTGTGAGATTTTAGCAGGAGTTTTCCGAAACACACGTATTTTGACACGTGTGACGTATTTTTGCCTTTTTCCTTTCAAGAAACTCAGCTTCCCGTCATTCTGGCTTTTGCGATGACAATTAATAAATCCCAGGGGCAAACGTTTCAAAAATCAGGAATCCTACTCAAACAACCTATATTTTCTCATCGTTAATTGTATGTTCTAGCCAGTAGAGTTAGATCGTTTAACCGATTGCGTGTTTATATGTATTTCTGAAACCAAAGGTCATTTGGCAGAAGATGAAAGAATTTTTACAAAAAGTATTTTGTATGAGAAAATTTTAAGATCTTTAAGATCCGCAGGAACTCGATGCAGCAAAATTTGAGTGGGATAAAATGCAGCAGGAGAAGGAATTCCAGCTCAAGAAAAAAGAATTGCCATGGAGAATCGACAATAATAAAAATTAAGTTTAATTAACGCAAATTAGGTTTTTTATTTCAAAGATTTATACAATATAGAAATCTTATGCTCTTCTGTAATATCTAATTATTTTATACAAAATTTAGTGCAATATTTTGGCGAATGAGTTGCCCTTCTCGTAAAATCCCGCTGGAACCCTCAATAGAATTTGGTCGTTCAGAATCTTCATCCTCATCTTGCACAGCTTCTATTTCGAGGATAAACATTTGCTAAAAACATTTGCTCTTCGAAGAATATTATTTAATACAGCGCAAGCGTTTATAATCCGTCCGGCTCTTGTTGGATTATAATTAAGTATATTTCCGGAAGAAATGCATCGAAACGTGCTTTATAAAATACCAATGCACCTTTCAACCATGCACCGTGTCTGTTTGTGTGCAATGTTGTAACGTCTTTCAGATTCATTGGATGGATTACCGTATGGTGTCATCAACCATGGCTGAAGTGGAAATCCGCTGTCGCCTAAAAGCCAAAAATTTCGTTTTCCGTTATTATACGCTGTCTTTAAAAATTCCTGCACTGCAGAGCGACGCCAAATGTATGTATCATGAGACGTTCCCGGAATCTTTGCAATAACGTATGTTATTAAATAATTTGGATCGCAAATAAGTAGCACGTTGATCGAATGTCCCCCATTCCTACAGTAATAAGCATGTTCCACATCAGCCGAAGGCGAGATGATTTTAATATGGGTTCCATCTATTAACCCTATTATTCCGGGGAAAGAAAATTGCTGATAGAGTGCTTGTTTAAAACTTCTTTGCTCAACATCATCAGGAAATCGCACATATTCCAAGCAAACCTCATTCAGTATGTCTGCCACTTCATGTATGCATCGATGAACCGATATTTGAGACATGCATGACAGAAAGTCCGGCCTATAGTTTGTTGAAAATTGCCCACTGAAAAAATCTAAGGGCACATAAAAATCTTAGGTGTACCGGAATCGCCGACGGTATTTCATTTGTAAGAAAATTGGGCTTTAATTTCTCTAAAACTTCCAAACACAAGTTTCGAGGCAGATTATACAAGTCTTTGAATTGTTGTTCCGTTGTATTGTGAAAAGGGTTTTCTGTATCCCTTAGATTCCGTCTTACTAATAAGAGTCGCCTCCTAGAAATTTAATTAAATGTTTATAATGTGCACAAAAAAATACACCAAAAATAATATGTTCACCTTCTATTTCGCCGCAGTATTCAGCGAATGATATATAGGTATACAAGATCCATATCCCTATGAGTTCTCACGTTTGTTTGAAATAATATTATTCAATAATGTCACTTAAACAATAATATTTATAACTATTATTATTATAATACGAAGAGTATTATTTTAACACGACTACCAGACAGCTGGATCGAAAATACGTTCAGTACAGCGAATTCATTCACTCATTCTGAATCGCTCTTTTGGGAAAAGTGAACATCGTGTCTTTCGGTGAATTTTGGTTTTGGTGTTCAACGGACAGAAACTCACCGATCCGGAATCTGGGTTCTGAATTGAAAATGTTAAGTGCAGATTGTTATTTTGGTACTTTAAAAGATCGTTTGATAAGAGATTGCATTGTTGCTGGTATAAATGATAAAAGAGTAAAAGATAGACAATTACGAGAAGGTCGTTTAACTATGGAAAAGACTACTAATATATGTAAAAGTGGTGAATTTTCAGACCAGCACGTGAGAAAAATTTGAAACAACAAAAGCCGTTTGCATATATAAACAAGCAAAGCGGAATTTCAGAGAGTCACTACGGTCGAGCAGGCAACGACGGGAGAGTTCAGAAAAAAAAGTGAAGTCATCAAGAGGTCAATCAGCGACGCAAGATTCGAGTGAATCGAAACCAAACGGTGGATGTCAACGTTGCGGTTATAATCATCGTTACAAGAATTGTCCGGCGTACAATAAAGACTGCAAGAGGTGCAGTAATAAAGGACAAAATGTGTATAGATAAATCGAAAATATGTATAGATAAAAATAGTCGATATAAACTCTGAGAATGAATACGATAATTTGGACGACCTTTTTTGCGATTGGATTAGTGTAGATTCTATTGATGCGCATGATGAATGGGTTCAAAATGTATATATATGAGATTCACAGAAAAAAGTACATTTTAAATAGAGCTCAGTGTAATATAATACCTGTTAAAAAATTTAATATTAAAGAATGTTTAAAGTGTAATGTAATCCGGATAGCTACCAAGATCACGTGTTGTTGTTGGAATACATTTAAAAAAATCTATTACGTTCGTGATCCAAATGGATCTCGTGCATAATAAAACACGGCTGTAGTATTAAAGAATTATAATCAAGAAAAAATGAAAACGATTCGTAAAGTAATTTTGAATTGCCAAATTGGCAACATGGTAAAAACAGTAGAATTGGAAATTTTTTATGGCAAAAGTGTACCTATCTTTGGTTTAAAAACCTCAATTGAATTTAATTTGATAAAAAGAGTTAATCCTAAAGAGGAGGGTAATTATGTTGAAATTTCAAATGCGATTTCAGTAAATAAGGAACGTGTAATAATAAAGAAAAATAGAGATGTTTTTAATGGGTATGAGAAAATAAAATATTATCAATATAAGATTAAATTAGAGGAAGGAAGCGTATGCAAAGTTGAACCTTGTAGACATGTGCCTTTTAAATTACTTAATAAATTGAAACTTGAAGAATGGAAACTAGAATTAAAAGAATGGAAACTGTTGGTTTTATATCTTAGATCATAAAGAACAGGATATGACATCTTATCGAAAACTCGTATACATATAGGCGCGCACCAGCGACATCAGCGTACCAACGAGTTAATGGTGAACTTGAAACCCTTTTCTAGACGCAACCCACCAGCTCAGGCGCACATTTTCCTTGATAACATCAAAAAATTCAATTTATAATTTACAGGTTTTTAAACTAGATTTTTATTCACAATAGGTGTAATGTATTCTGCAATGGCCTCCTGCATAGTTTTTTTCAGTTTCTTTAAATTTTAATTCAGAAAATTTGCTTATCAAATCATAAGCACGCACCTTTTTCATCTTGGGTCACACCCGTTTCCCATTTTCAGCTAGCGTGGGAGCCTACTGGTGTACGAAAATTGAACTTGAACTCGTTTTTTATCAAATAAAAATCTGTGTTGGTGATGGTTCTTGTAAACAAAGTAATTAATAACTGTCAAAACGAAGTGAAATTCATTAAATTTTACAATGTTTTTCCGGAAAAATCTAATAATTTGATCGAAATAAAATAATATTAAGTGCAGTGCAGTGATGGTTAAAATATGGGAAAGTGACAGTGACAAATTCACGGAATATACTCATAATAAAAATGTAAACATAAAGTGGTTTGCAAAGAAATGGATTTATTATTATTTTCCACAGGACGAAAATTTTGCAAAGTGATATTCAATGTTTTCTGTAATTATTTTAATTGTTTTCCAAGTGAACAACATTGTTTTTCTAATTAAATTTCAAGTTTGGTAATAAAGAACATTGTAAATGACGCATCGGTTGTGAAATTCGTGTCAAATCCGTGCAGTGGAGTAGTAGTATGAAACTTTTATAAAATTGTATATTGAAATTTTTTAATAGTTTATTTTATAATTAAGAACATGTAACATAGGCGAAATTTGTTAGTAAATGTTTCTAAAAGAATAGATTTGTGTTTTTCGATTATTTGTGTCAAATTCTACTTGTTTTATGGTCGGGTACAGAAATTTTCCGACGTCAATGCATTTCGTTCAAGTGTGGTTGTAAATTTTGTTAGGTTGCGTTAAATTGATACGCTCATCTGTCATCGTGTCATATCCTGTTCTCTATAATCTAAGTATTATATCAAAGGTTGAAAAACAAACTGATTTTGTTAACTCATAAAACATTGATCCACAGTATTTAAATTCTTGCATAAAAAGAGAGCATATTCAACTTCCTACAATAGATGAGATTGCAGTTAAAATAAAAATGCAAAATATTTCACAAAACTTGATGCGGGTAAAGCGTTTTGGTAAAATTGAATTTGTTAGCCGAGCAAAGAGAGAGAAAAATATCATTATCTTAAGATGACTTTATTTCAACTAACTCACGAAACAAAATTAAATGTACTCTACTTAGTTTTAGTATTGAGAATTAGGGTGTCCAATTATTATTCTAACAGACTTGTCTGATTATACTAAGGAGTTAACAACTTTTAATACTCCATTTTGGAGATATTATTAAAACAGACTGCCTTATGGTATAAGCTCTAGCCCAGAAGTTTTTAGTCAGATTTTTGAAATATATTGAAAATGTAGGCATCTATGTAGATGATGTGTTATTTTGGGTAGAGAATAAAGAAAAGTTATTCGAAAGAATGGATAAAGCTTTTCAAAGAGCTAGAGAATGTGGTATTAAATTCAACGCAAAGAAAAATGATTTATAGTAACTAAAGTGAAATATTTGGGCCATAATCACTCGGCAGATGGTATAGAAATAAAATACCACCTAAGTTACAACAAATGAGAATCAGCTTGAATAATTTTGACTTTGAATTTAAGTATGTACCCGGTAAAAAATTATTTCTTGCTGATCACTTGAGCAGGAGCTATTTAAAAAATACAGATGAAGAAAAAATTGAAGCATTTGTAATGTCGATTGAAAAATATTTAAGTGTTTCTGATATACGAGTGATTGAATTAAAAGATGAGACGAATAGAGATAAAGAATTGCAAGAGGTCTTGAAATACGTAAAAACTGAATGTCCTGTAAACAAATATGAGGTATGTGAAAGTGTAAAGCTATATTTTTCTTTTAAAGAAGATTTGCCTACATGTAGTGGCTTGTTACTAGAAAATTCTTGTATAGTTGTACTCAAACCTGTGAGGAAATTAATGCTTTAAAAAATACACTATGCTCATTTTGGAAAAGAGAACTGTAAAAGATTAGCCAGAAAAACTGTATTTTAGTCAGGAATGTCAAAACAGATTGATGATTTAGTTGGTAATTGTTCTATTTATTGTAGTTATCTTAAAAATAATTGTCAAGAACCCATGATTGAAAAAATAATACCAAGAAATCCTTGGGAAATTTAGCCTCTGACATGTTTTATTTTTTTGGCAAAAGGAACATATATTATAATAAAAGATACATACAGTAAATTTATTGATATGCAATATTTGAATAATTTTACGGCAGAGACTACTATACAAGCTATGACAGAATTTTTTGCACGTTATGGAGTACCGAAAGTAGTGTATTCCGACTCGGGTTCTCAATATGTTAATTTTGATTTTAAAAATTTTTCAGAGCAATGTGGTTTTAAACATAAGGTAACTATTCCAAAACTTCATCAATCGACTGGATTAGCAGAGAGACATATACAAACTCTCAAAAATATTTAAGAAAAAACTATTCAAAAAGGAAAGGATAAGGAAATGGCTCTATTTCAATTGAGAAATATGCCTATTGACAATAGTGGCATTACATTATTGATGTATGGTAGAAAGATAAGAAATATTATACCAGATAAAAACGATGGCAAAGTAGATGTTGAGCGCAGACTCGTTTGTTTGTGCTTTAATACATCAATTCAAGTGTGTCACCCAAATTGATTTTTCTCTGAACTCCTTTTCAAGGGGATAATTTTAGGGATCAATCGAGGTGTGACACCAAGACTGCTTACAGATGTGCAAAAGTCTTAGACCGATACACCAAGAACGAAGAACGAAGTGAAAGAATTGAGTTCTAATTAATAACTGATTTATTTATTCCAATCTGCATGAATTTATACAAAAAAAGTGCGACAGATGGTAAATTGTCGCTTAACAACTAATTTTAATCAAGGTATTCAGTGGTCTAAGATAATTTAATTGTTTCGAGAACGAATTCACAATTTGATAATAAAGCACTAGGCAACGGCAATGGCATCTCTGGAAAGGCGATCCGCTAGGTGAAGGTAAGTTCAGGTCCGATTATAATTCGCTGATGGGACAAAATGGAATTTTGCAAGTGAGTAGTACAATGTGATAAGAAGTTACTTAGGCATCGGGTATAGTGAGGTAAGGCATTTGTGAACAGTAGAGTCAGGTAATTTTGATAAAGATTTAAAGGATTGTCAAATGAAACAAAAGAAATATTTTGATAAAGGTTCAAAAGCTCTTAAAGGCTATAATGTGGTGCATAAAGTTAAAGTACATAATGAAGGAAAGAAAACGCCTCATGAAAGTGGTATCATTGTAGATAAACATCAAAAGCCGTGTTTTATTATGCACAAGATCCGTATGGATCACGAACGAAATAGGCCTTTTAAATGTATTCCAACAACAACACGTGATCCGGATAGCTACCAAGATCACGTGTTGTTGTTGGAATACATTTAAAAGATCTATTACGTTCGTGATCCATATGGATCTTGTGCATAATAAAACACGGCTAAGATCCCAGAACTTACAAACTAAAAACAGAACAGAATACGGTAATAATTCGTAATCGGAAAGATCTATGAAACATGATCTAGATATAGAACTTGAAGAACCGACAAGGGTCTTGAATAATCCTCACAATGTAAATAATGATTGTATGAATCAAGAAAATGTTTGTCATGATAGTAGTAGCCCTTTATGTAACTCTGATAGTAATGTAACTATTGATAAAACTCCTCTAATGACGATGAAATCGGAACGCATTATGAAGAAACCTGAATATCTTAAAGATCATGTATGTTTGATAAATGTCATGTTAAAAGAAAAGTTAAGATGTATTTAAAAATAAGAAATAGAAAAAGGGAGATGTTGTGAGTAAACCTTAAGATATACACAGTTCGGTGGTAGAGGCCGAAACAGTTCAGTGGTTTTAAAGGTACACTGTATGAGCACATACTCAAGGGGTTAGTGATGAACTTCCTGTGAACAAAGATACATATTGCTGAATTGCAGCCCACCTTCTTTTATTTATAATAACGCACATGACATAACATGGGCTGTTAACACCCGACGCACGCAGGATTCTTGAAGTCATGGAAGAGAAACGAGCACGAGATTTAAGTCTTACTCAACAAATTTTTTTCAAATTGCTGCATGCTGCTAAAAAGCGTTTTTTACAGTTACAGTAACAGATTAAAATTGTCACAAACTTAATTTTCCATCTAATATGATCGTTGATTATAACATTAGGTCTGTTCCCGTACTCGAAAATCGTACTACTTTTACTACATTTGAGTATTTTGCGTTCTCGTTTAAGAGAAAATAATGAGAAGTATAACAGATTTACTAGCGTCATCACTTCACCCACCTTACTACTTTTTACTTCAAAAATTTGGTGTAGTAAAAAGTTGAAAAACTGTCACATTGTATTATTTCATATATGCAAATTGTTAATTTGATTTTAAATATGTTTTTATATAGGTATTTTGGAAATTTATAAGTAAATTAATAGTCAGTAACTAATAAATTATTGATTTTTGAACATTTTTTTAAGTTTTTTATTTTTAGTTTATAGACCATATCAAAATTTGACAGTTTTACTTCAAAATTATTGCAATTCTGTTCCCGTACTATTTTCCGTTATGTGCTCACTCTGTGAGAGTTACGCTCTTGGTAGCAAAATTTGTGAGAATACTGATTTTTACTACAAAAGTACGGGAACAGACCTATTAATTATAATTCGAAATTTATTTAGGAATGTGTCGAAGGTTGCTCAGTTATATTGTTTTCATTAACGCTTTCTACATTTTCGGAAGTTTTCAGTTCCATTTTTCCACACCTTCCATTTCTGCTTCAGATTCCTTCAGATTCAGATTCAAGGTTGACCATAAAACCATTGGTCCTCTTTGTTGCACATATATAATTGATTTTCCTATTCTCCTAGATTCTAGAAGATGTTTAACCTTAATTTAAAACGCGGCTTATATGTTTTCCTGGGGGTTAATTTAAAAATTCCAGCACTATGGGAAAAAGTGTTAACATAAATCCATACATAGCATTTCTTTGATATAGAAGCAAGTGAATAAGCGTAAAATTAGCTGTATAGACTGCTAATTTACATTGACTAGTTTTAGAGCGACCAAAATAAAACAGAAGGGCGGTTGTCAATCAAATCATGTACTCTGAATCGATATTATAATCATTACAACTAAGTTTATTAATTTGTAGCATGTCATTTGAGGGTTCAACCAAATTAAAACCATCTGACAAACTTTGTGTAACATGTAAATGACAAAAAATGTGGTTTGGCGAAAACAGATTCCTATATTTAGTTTTTTATGATAATAACTTGTGAAAAATTTTTTTCACACTGTGCATTCGAAATGGCAATGCACATTACACACTTTACAACAAAAAGTTAATTTTAAATGTGAAATGTAATAAACCACACCCTAGTACTTGTAATATACCACACTCTAGTACGTAGTATTAGATGTACTAAAGCTAAACAGTAGTAGAAGCGTCACTTGAACGAAACAACTAGGTCACCTAGTGGCTATTAGATGTCGACTGTGTGCTGTCTGGTTCTTGTCGCTTCTGGACCCCTTTTGCTAAACGCTTCTCCTTCCTATAGCGTATGCGTTCGTTGTGGAGTCTCTGCAATTCCATACTTAAAGATGCTCTTTGTTGGATTCCCACAGCCAACATGAGATCCCGTCTGGCCTTCTCGATCGATCGCCTGAACCTTGCTTCTACACCAGGTGTTTCCCTTTTAATATGCACCTCAGTTCCTCCCTGGCGTTCCCCTTTACCCATTTCTACATGATCCGTCTGTCTGGCCCGGTATTTTTCTATAGTTATAGGTCGTGGACCTGCGTGCGGATTCGGTCGCAACGCCTCTTGCAGTTGGCGGTCTCCCAATCGTCAATGTATCTATTCAATTAAGTTAAACGCCCATTGGGTTATTTCGAACCGTGTTTGGGACCTCAACGGTGAATGTTAGATTCATCCGGTTTTTCAGTTATTAAGTTTTTTCTCACCTAAGGTATTTTCTGTCAAAGTCCAAGAGAGTTGACTGGTTCTCTGCCACTCGTTCCGGGTTCGTCTAATTCAGCCAAGCCGCCTTTTTAAAGTTGTGTTGCGTCCTACCACGGTCACACCTATGGTAGTCGATTCCTCAGACTGACTTTCTGTGGCCATTTTCTCGATATTTATCCGGAAATTTTTCGTTGAATGTGCAGAATTTTCCGATCAATGTTCAATCGATGGTCATTGATCGTTTTGTTTGCCGTGTTGCCGGTTTGCGTTTCCGCTCTGGTGGCGCCATCTAGTGTTTGCTGGTGGCCGCGAGTAACTTGCGCTTACCTGATCGTTTCTGCAGTATCGACGCCATAATTTACACTGCAGTATCACTGCCATAACAGTGTTGCCACGTTGTGTTTTGACCTTAGATCATAGAGAACAGGATATGGCACGATGGCAGAAGAGCGTATCATTTTAACGCAAACTAACAAAATTTACTACCACACTTGAACGAAATGCATTGACGTCGGAAAGTTTCTGTACACAACCATGACACAAGTAGAACTGGACACAAATAATTAAAAAACGCAAATCTATTCTTTTAAAAACATTTATTTATAATAGTTCCCTATGTTACATGTTCTTAATTATAAAATAAACTATTAAAAAATTTCAGTATACAATTTTATAAAAGTTTCATACTACTACTCCACTGCACGGATTTGACACGAATTTCACAACCGATGCGTCATTTACTATGTTTCAAACTTTAAATTTAATTAGAAAAACAATGTTTTTCACTTTCAAAACAATTAAAATATTAAAAGAAAATATTGAATTTCACATAGGTAACAAATAAAATACTTTCTTCCTCTGAAGGATATAATTTGAACAATTTTTCCGACAATTCACTTCGTGTGTTTCCTTTATTACTGATATATTTTCTTAAAATGAGAATGTCACTTCACAAGACTATTACTATCACTCCAGTGTACTTCACTTTATTTTATTTTCGAGAAATTACTAATTTTTTTCAATGAAATCTATATATAAATAGGCGACATGTTTTTTTGTTATCCCTTTTACAGGCAACCAGGTGGACTTACCAGGATAAAGATTATACCATGCGAAAGATTAGTTTCCTCTATGTAAATCACCTAATTTTTTTTCTTAAATTTAATTATAAATTAGTTTAATTTTAAATTGAAATTAAAAAAATGCAATGGTATAGTATGTGTGAATTGAGCACACGTATAGCGTAGATGACGCTTTTGGGAAGAATGTATGCGTGGGATTGTTTTGCTCTTTGCCTGGAAATATGCAACCATATGTGATTTTTTGGTTTGTGTCCCCGATGAATGGCAAGTACTAAATTATTCGAAAATCAAACTAAATGGATCAATTTTCTACTGGGGACACAAACCAAAAGAATTAACATATGATTGCATGTGATTGCATTTCTCTACGAAAATATCATAATATAGAACATACTTAACTTACATACATACTTATTTAACATTGTCATTTTCATAGATCATACGTTCGACTGAATAACCAACCATTTATGCCAAATACATGCATTCTTTTCATTCAAACCTAATATCTATGTCAATGATAATGTGAGCGGCAAATGCAGCCATATCACAGACAATATTCATATGTTCATTCTTTTGCTTTTTGCCTGGAAGGAAGCAATCTTTTGCTTATAAAATTGCATTCTTCGAGACAAAAGCCGAAACAATGAACATATGGCCACAGACAATAATATGGATGCATTGCCACAGACAAATTTAAAGCCATCGTTTACTTATACCATTGTTTTTTGCTAATTTGATAAAAATATATGCAAATTTTATTTTAAAAAATATGGAAAATCACTATTTTAGTTATTTCTAGAAAACGCGAGGTTAGCGTTCACGAATCTATATGGAAAGTGAGCGAAAGTGTGAATTTTGTCATATTCCCCAACTTTTGTATGGACCCACATGTAAAAACATAGTTTAGAGAAATATGACATTTGGCCAAAAGTTGGGAAATGAAAAAATAATGGGGGTTGGACATACCCCCCAGAATGCTTGATTTAGCCGCTATGAGCAAAAAACTGTTAAAAATTCAAAATCTGAAATTATATCATATTTCCAAACTTTTGTCTGCACACCTTTAAAGCCTCAATTTAGAGAAAAAAGAAAAGGTAGGAAATGAAAGTTGGTTCGTTTGTACGGAAATTCCAGATATATTTTATTTACAATATATATGTATTTCCCACAACTTCATAATTTAGTTAAGAACCATATGATCAACGGTCCATGTGGTTTATTGAATCGTTTCCCCGTCTGTATCAGAGATGGTAAATGCAGCAAAAGCTTTTCTAAGGACTTTTACAATACAACTCAAACCAATGTAAGATGCGTCGTGTTAATGGTATAACAGTTGACTTTCGTGGCCACTCTGTTGGCAACCGTTATGCTGTTCCTTAAAATCCATATCTTTTAGCGAAATTTGATTGGTACTTAAATGTGGATGATCTTGGCACAGTTAAGAGCCTAAAATATATGTACAAATATGTTTATAAGGGATACGACTGTGCTTCATTACAGTTTGGAAGAGTTTGAGGTGGTGTTGATGGCAAAGTTTATATAGATGAAATCGATAGGTTTTTGTCCGGTCACTATTTTTTATCTACGGAAGATAATTGGCGCATAAATGAGTATCCAATGCATTACCAGTCACGTAATATATTATAGTTCGTCTTGAATGTTAATTGCCTCACCGGCAAAATGTAGTCTTTAGGGAAGGAAATGTTCAGAAAGCTCTTAAAAATCCCAGAAGAACAAAATTGACTGCATTCTATGAAAGCAATCGAATTAGTTCGTCCGAGTTTCTATATACAGAGACGTCGATGCATTATATTTAGGTAGATAAAGAAAAGTGATGGAAAAAACCTCATAGAGGAAGTAGTAGAGCTATTGCTAGATTATTTTATGTTTTATGTTGAGTTGTTCCATTTGAGACTATTTTGCTTCATGTTCTAGGTCCCATCAGGATTTGGGTACTGTTGGGAACATTATTTATTGCACATTTTCAGCACATGCACGACGTATCGCTTGAAATGATGGAGAGTGGCGTTAATATTTATAAGAAGTAAAACAGTATAAGTCCTCTCAGCAGTTAAGAGAGTTATTTGCCATATCCTATTTGTGGTATGAAGTTTCCTACAAATGCTTTAGATTTGTAGAATGAATTCAAAATTTTCATGTGTGAAGAATTTTTAAGAAATTCTTCAGAAAATGATTCATATAACCGTGCTTTATTAGCTATTGAGGAAATTTTGTTCAGTAAACGTTTCCTTCGGTACTTCAACTAAACTTTTCGGAGGTAAGAATATTTTACTCTGTGGAGATTTTTGACGAATATTACCAGTTGTATCTCACGGTACACGTGTATCACTTATTGAGAATTGCCTTACTTCACGTTCCGAATTTTCAAAATTCCACAAATCTTTAACAGTCTGTCACAGAAATCTTTAACAGTCTGTTCGGAGAAGAACGAAGTATATTTGAGTTCCGATTACATCTTTAGTGATGATTATAGAGAGCAAAATAATTTTCCAGTAGAATTCTTAAACTCAGTTGATGTCAGTGGGCTCCCGATTCCACAAATTTACTTTCAAAACCAAATTGCATACTTTTACTTATTCGTAATTTGTGTACAGGACAGGACTTGCTTGGTCGATGGTACACCTATTCGTTTAGTTCAAATGCAAAAGCAAGTTGTTTGGATTGTGAGATTTTAGCAGGAGTTTTCCAAAACACACGTATTTTGACACCACAAATACACCTTAATTATACAAGTACACTTCTGCCTTTTTCCTTTCAAAAAACTCAATTTCCCGTTATTCTGGCTTTTGCGATGACAATTAATTAATCCCATAAATCCCACTCGTTTCAAAAAGAAGGAATCTTACTCAAACTACCTATATTTTCGCACCGTTAATTGTATGTTGTAGCCAGTAGAGTTAGGTCGCTCGATCGATTACGTGTCTATCATTTGGCAGAAGATGAAAGAATTCTTACAAAAAGTACTTTGTATGAGAAAATTTTCAGATCTTTTAAGACCCGCAACCGCACCCGCAAGGTTTTCGATAATTATAGATAGGGCCTCATTCAAATGGATGTACTAATGGATTGCTACTACAGTCTGAACTAAAAAACCTTTTTATTTACAATGTTACTGTATGTATAGCGCTATGCGCGAGCTATTAGAGTGAGCGCAGCGAACGGCGGGGGTTGGCGAGCGTAGTGAGCAGGGGGCGTCCCCCTAGTACTATAAAATACATTAAATTTTGCTTTGTTTTGACATTTGATGTTCAATGTATATACAAACACTAACCCCACCACAGATTTTTATTTGATAAAAAATGAGTTCAAGTTCAGTTTTCGTACACCAGTTGGCTCCCACGCTAGCTGAAAATGAAAAAACGGGTGTGACCACAGATGAAAAAGGTGCGTGCTTATGCTTTGACAAGCAAATTTATTTTAAATTTTCTGAGTTTAAATCTAAAGAAACTCAAAAAAAACTATGCAGGGGACCAATGCAGGGTATATTACACCTATTGTAAATAAAAATCTATCTTAAAAACCTGTAAATTATAAATTGAATTTTTTGATGACATAAAAGAAAATGTGCGCCTGAGTTGATGCGTGTAATAATTTGCAAATTATTATAAAATAAAACCATAGCGTTAATTATTGTTTGACCACAATCTGTGTTTATTACTGTCAACTATGTTAGCCATATGAAGGTTGATGCTCAACTGCTATATCTTAACCATATACATGTAGTTGTCAACTTGAGTTGATGGGTGCGTTCACAGCACAAGTACAAATGTCAAGCATTATTACACGCCTTTTTTTTTTTTTTTATTAAGAGATGACTTTACTTATGTTATATTCAGCCGGACCCGACTCTTATCTAATGATATTAAAGGGTTAATAATCACTTCCAAATCACATAGTGACTTAGTTCCAGCCATATCTTTGTGGTGGACGCACTGATCGACCCCTGCGTGTTTTGTATTGTTCTGCGGTTGCAGTTAGTTCGCTTTCTGGTGTCTCAGTGACGTGTTCCACTTCTGCATCAGATTCCTCGCTACCAGCCATTTCATATTCGTCTGACGTCGGAGTGTCATCGTTATCTGTGGCTGGTAGATCAGAATCCTCCACATTACATTCATTGTCCCGTTGAATGGTGTTATTGTTATTATGACTAGTATTTCCGGCCTGTGGGACAATCTGAATTTCCTTAAGACTATCAGGGTTTTTTACATTTACTTTAATGTTTTCTTCAAAGAATAAGTCACTTGGATTGAAATCATTGTTTTTTGTTCTGGCGATGAACCGTCTGTTACGTCTAAAGAAATTGTTAAGACTATCCCTAATAATGTAAGATCGATCATTTACGCGCCCTACTATAGTTCCATAGTTCCATTCTCTTCCATTTTTTTTACATATGACTAGGTCACCCAAACCCAATACCGGTAACGATCTTGCACTCCTGTCATTATAGTATTTTTGCTTCTCGCGCTTTTCCTCTATCTTTTTCCGAACAGACTCCTCACATATGTTTTCTCTCTTAAGAAGTGCGGTCGAAATTGGCATTCTTGTTTAAACCACCCTTCCAAAGAATAGCTGCACTGGAGCTAATCCCATGCTTGCCACAGGTGTTGTGTTATATTCTAGTATTCTGTATTGATAATGCCCAGTTTCATATGCCTCATAGCACCTTTTAAGTATATTTTTGGCAATTGACACGCCCTTTTCCGCCAGTCCGTTACTTTGTGCATAAGTGGGGCTTGAAAATCGCATCACAATATTGTGCTTATCTGCGAATTTTTTGAATTCCGCGGATCCAAACGGGCTATTATCTCTGCGTATGATAGTTGGATATCCCATTTTATTGAAGTTATTTTTTAGCTTTCCGATAATGTGTCCCGATGTTTTGTTATTAACATGTTCCACAATCAGAAACCCCGAGTAGTAATCATAGACCGACAAGAAATCCTGTCCAGCATACTCGAATAAATCCATTGATACCAAATGGAATGGATAATCTGACATTTCACCCTGTACCAGTTCTTCCTTTTGTCTGTTGCGTGTGAATTTTTCACACACTGCACAAGATGTAACAATTTCTCTGATTTGAGCTTTCATTTTAGGCCAAAAATAATGTGCCCTTGCACGTGCAAGCGTCTTTTCGATTCCCAAATGTGGTGCGTGTATCCATTTGGCGATGTTATTTTGTAATCCCGTTGGAATTACCAATCTGTGATTTCGGAATAACAGTCCATTTTCAAAATGCAATTCAGATTTGTATTTGTGAAATTCCCTACCAAAATCATCAAGTTGATGATGGTTTGGCCAACCATTTTCCACGAAATTTACCACTTCTGAGTATTTTAAATCACGTTTTAGTGTTGAACAGTACAAATCATAGTTTGCTTCTGATAAGCAAGCCGATTTGGTGACGGTGTGAATGATTCCCATTAACTCTCTGATCTCTGATTTGTCACACAACTGTGCACGTGATAAACAATCAGCTATTAGCATTTCCTTCCCCGGTTTGAAGGTTATTACCATTTTAGGATATTTTAACAGTGACATGAACATACGCTGCAGCCGAGGTGTGACATCATGAATGTCACGTCTGTCCAACGTTTCCAACGGCTTATGATCGCTTTCCATTGTAAATTCTCGACCGTAGACGAGATTATGAAATTTTGTGCATGCGAATAAGATTGCCAATAGCTCTTTTTCAATCTGTGCCCATTTCTGTTCAGACTGGCTTAGTGTTCGTGATGCAAATGCGAACACTGGGTGTCCCCCCTGCATAAGCACACTACCAGGTCCATCCTTGGATGCGTCTGTTTGAATCACGACAGGTTTACTTGGATCATATGTTACCAATACAGGCCCAGAGGTTATGATTCCCAATAGGTTTTTCCACTCCTTCTCATGTTCATCTGTGAAATTGAATTCCACCTTATCATGAGTGAGCATGCGTAAATTTGCAGTTAATTTTGATAAACGTGGAATAAATTTTGCCAGATATTTGAAAAGGCCCAATAAGCGCATGACCTCATATTTGTTTTTTGGTTTTTCCATTTTTAAGATTGCATCCAAGTGCTTATTTTTTGGTTTGATTTGTCCTTCCGACAAAATGTGACCTATGAATTTAATTTGTGGCTTTTAATATTGGATTTTTTCTGGATTGAATCTAATTCCATTTGCCCGAGCACGCTCCAGGACAATTGCCATGATCTGATCATGATCCGTTTCGTTCTCTGCAGTTATACATACGTCGTCGAAATAGACCATTACACCCGGTATGTCTCCATATATTTGTATCATTTTACATTGAAACATTTCTGGTGCACAATTAATGCCAAATGGCACGCGTTTAAATTTGTATCTGCCAAATGGCGTCATAAATGTTGTTAGGTCAGAGCTATGCTCGTCCAATTGCATATGCCAAAAACCACTACACAGGTCAAGTACCGAAAACACCCGCTTATTGGTCAGTTTAGACGTGAAGTCGTCGATAGTAGGAATTAGGAAATGTTCGCGCTGGATACATTTATTCAATGGTTTTGGATCAAGGCAGAAACTCAAATCACTGTTTGATTTTTCCACTATTTGCAGTTGGGTAATTAACCGGTGATATTATTTCCTAATGTACCAATTTGTCAAGTTCGATTTTCAGTTTATCCAATAAACTCAATGGTATCCGTTTTTTGTAATGTAATGTGGGTTTGGAATTTTCCTTTAGCTTTATTGATACATTACCCGGGAATTTTCCAATTCCGCCAAAAAGATCGCTATTATTTTTAAGAATTTCATGCAATGTAGATGACGAGCACACAACTGTGCCCACATCCACTCGTTTAATTAATTCAAAGTCAATACACGAATCTAAACCCAACAGTGGCTCATGTGTTGAGAATTGATCAATTATTGTTGTTAAGCTGGCAATGACATGAGTAGTAGACATGATCTTAACATAGTTAAGTTGGCAAGAATTATTTAGTTATTTAGGACTGACAATACTTTTAAATGTCAGTCTGTTATCAAGTATGAAATTAAGCATGATGGAAGTGTTTCTTTTATAATTTTGTAATCCGAATTTATTGAATTGTTAGTTATTAATCCGTTGATGATTGTTGATTGATTATGATGAATAAATGTGACATTGAAGAAATCAAATAAGATTTTATATATAAACGTAAAGGAAAAACCTGAAACTTAATAAGTTCAAATAATATCAACAGGTTATGGGCCCAGAGTCGCTGTGAAAGGGTTTTTTCTTTTGAAAGTCAGGACAGGAAAGTGGACAAAGTAGTCCAGAACGTCACAACCGGCAAGGACATCATAATCTACAAAATTTGACGATATTGGAGCGGTCATCACGCAGCAAGGCAACGTTGAGCAACGAACACGCAAGTCGTTTTTTTTTTGTCAGAAAATTGTCACAAAAAGTTTGTAGTCATTTTGTTTATTTAAATATTGTTAGTAGTAAGTTGAATTGTTAAACCTTAAACAAAATGGATACTGTAAAGTCTCAGTTGGAGATGTTAAGTCAAGATAGTTTAGGAAATGTAAATTTCATCTCATGGCAATTTAAATTGAACCTAGCACTTAAGTATAAAGGTCTGTACGATATAGTAACGGGTGAAAAGCCCAAACCAGCAGATAATACAGTCGAAGCTTGGTTAAAGAAAGACGTTGAAGCTCAAACGTTGATAGGTTTAAATGTAAACAGTAAAATTGCGAACAAAATTGCAAATTGTGAAAGTGCCAAAGATATGATCGACAAGTTAGTTTGTCTATATGGTACAAAGACTGATGTAACTGTAGAAACGTCCCGAATCAAATTCTTTACCTTTGAATATGATGAAAGTAAGTCAGCTGTAGAAAATTGTATGGAGATTTTGGATCTCGCTCAAGAAGTGTCAACTGAAAAAGAATCTATGATGGAGAGTTGGATCATGACGAGGATCATGAGTGTGCTACCGTCAAAATTGGCACATTTCAGAACATCTTGGGATAATGTGACCGGAGCAGCAAAGAACGTTGAAACTCTCATAGAACGCTTGAGACTCGAGGACGAGCGACTAAAAGAAAAGACGACAAATGCAGAGGGCAGCACCAACAACGCTCTCATGGCAAGAAGTGAGAAACAGGGACAGTCGTCAAACAGCAAGCAGGACAAGTCATCGTTCACATGTTACAAATGTGGGAAGAAAGGTCACGTGCTCAAAGAGTGCAAAGGCAAAGCGTGTGATAAATACATTGCTTACTGCAAGAAGAAATACTCATGTAACATCTGTAAGAAGAAAGGACATTTCGCTAAAGACTGTGAATCCCGAGAAGAAGCAAACATGTCAACAAACGGAAAATCACCAAGAAAGGCTTTTTTGACCACAGCACTCTCGACGGTGGACAACGATCTTTCGAAAGACAAGGCAAAGTCATGGTATCAAGACTGTGGAGCCAGCCAACATATGACTTCTCACCGAGAGTGGTTTGTTCAGCTTGTCGAACTGGACGAGCCTATCCCAATTGTGATTGGAGACTCAACCAGGCTAGATGGTGTTGCAGTCGGGAACATAGAGATGGAGGCTTTTAATGGTCAAAAGTGGTATCCAGTTATACTGGAGGATGTTATTTACGCACCAAATCTCAACTTCAATCTTTTCTCAGTAAGTCATATGCTAGACAAGGGACATGTACAGAAGGCAAACAGAAATGAGTCAACATTTTACAGTCAAGATGGCAGGGAAATTGTGGCAATGGCAAAGCGCAAAGGAAATCTATACAAAATGATGCTCAGAAGAGAAGAAGAGACAAGTTTGATAACGATGTCAATCAAAACCTGGCACGAAAGACTAGCTCACCAAAATGTGAAGTATGTGAGGGACATACTGAAAAGGAAAGGAATTAAATATGTAGATGACTGGAATGATTATGTGTGCACAGGGTGCTCGTATGGCAAGCAACATCGATCCTCACACCCAATCAACCCCAAGACAGCTCAGCAGCCACTAGATCTTGTGCATGTCGATACTGGCGAGATGAATATTTCGTCACTGGGAGGAGCCAAGTATTGGCTCATGTTCAAAGATGACTTCACACACTACCGAAGCTGTTACTTTATGAAAACGAAAGATGAGGTTCCAGAAAAGATGGAAAGTTATTTGAGACTTATGGAAAACCAGCTAGAACGGAGGGTGAAAAGTTTAAGGTCGGACAATGGTACTGAACTAAAGAATGCAAAAACCAAACAGATATTGGACAAGTTGGGAATCTTCCACACATTCACGAATGTATATACGCCAGAGCAGAACGGAAGGGTTGAGAGAGAAATGAGAACGATTGTAGAAGCAGCCAGAACGGGAATACATGCAAATGAGTTGGACGAGAAACTCTGGGCAGAGGCAATGAACCATGCAATCTTTACAATCAATCAGACTGGAATCAGCAACATACCAGGAAAAAGTCCGGCTGAACTTTGGTTCGGAAGACAAATGAAAATTGAGAAACTGCGATCCTTTGGATGCAAGTGTTATGTGCTGACACAAAAACAGAAGAGAGGCAAGATGGATAGAAAATCAGAAAAGGGAATTCTAGTTGGCTATGACATTGATTCACCGTGCTATAGGGTTTATCTGAAAAATAAGAGAGAAATTATCAGCTCAGACAATGTAATCTTTGACGAAGAAAAGATGAGACTGAGGCAATGCATCGGAACTGAGACACAGACACTAGAGGACACATCTGAAAAGCAAGTAGAAAGCAGAAGTGTGACAGAAGAAGGAAATGAGAACTGGGGAACTAGAGGAAGTACTGAGGAGTCAAGTGACTATGAAAATGAGACACCACCACAAGAAGAGGAGTCAAGAAGGAGAATTCTGCGAGATCGTCGAACCTTGCAACCACCTCCGAGACTTAGGGATTGTGTTCTTGATTTCCATCTAGGAGGGAAGAGTGCACAAGTAGCCATGATTGGTGAAACGGAGGACATCACGGTGAGCGAGGCACTTAAAAATGAGAAGTGGAGACAAGCAATGCAGGAGGAGTATGACTCTTTAATGGAAATGAAAACTTGGAAGCTGGTGGACTGTCCAGAAGGAGTGAAGCCGATCACTTGTCGCTGGGTGTTTCGAGAGAAGACAGACGGGAGTCTTAAGGCCAGACTTGTGGCAAGGGGATTTGAACAAAAAGAGGGAGTGGACTATGCGGAAACTTTCAGTCCAGTAGCCCGCCATGCATCCATTCGCCTACTCCTAAGCCATGCAGCGTCAGAAAAAATGAAATTGGTATCCTTTGATGTAAAAACGGCATTCTTGTATGGGAACCTGGAGCAGGACATTTATATGAACCAACCAGAAGGATTCGACGACGGATCAAGGAAAGTATGCAAGTTGGATAAGAGTCTTTACGGGCTCAAACAAGCTCCACGAATGTGGAATGATAGAGTCACTACACACCTCGAAGAGAAGATAGGCCTCATAAACACAGATGATGATCCGTGTATCTACTACACCAAGGACAAGAGCATTATGCTCTCACTTTTCGTTGATGATGGTTTGGTAGCTGGCAAAGATGAAGATATAATATATAAACTCTTGGATGATAACCAAGGAATTTCAGATCACTTTCAGCAAGAAAGCACAGGACAAGTTAACGTATTTGGGCATGGAAATCAAGATTGACCAGAATGGCATCTTTGTGAATCAGCCTCGTTACACAGAGAAGATCTTGAGAAAGATGAAACTTGAGCAGTGCAACCCAGTATCCACACCAATTGAGCCAGGAATGATCACCGGAATGACAGATTTCAAGAACGACGAGCAACTACCGGCGAACAGCAACTATCGCGAGGCGATAGGAAGTTTGTTGTACTTGGCAACAATATCAAGACCAGACATTAGTTTCGTAGTGAATTATCTCAGTCGTTTCTGCAACAAGCCCATGAAGAGCCATCAGGAAATGGTGAAACGTGTTTTTAAATATTTGAGAGGGACCACGACAGCTGGAATTCACTTCGGAGGAGACAAAACACTTGTGGCTTACACCGATTCAGACTTTGGAGGAGACTCTGAAACAGGACAATCGACGAGTGGAGTGTTGGTGATGAGAGGAGGACCAGTAATCTGGTACTCACAGAAGCAGCGTCTGGTAGCGACTTCAACGGCAGAAGCCGAGTATCGAGCTGCAGTGTCAGTGATTGATGATGTGTGCTGGATCAAACGAATTGCACTGGAACTTGGTATCTTGGAAGTTGAGCAGCCGATCATACTGGACATCGACAACATGTCAGCCATACACATGTTACAGAACTCACACGATGGAAAGACGACCAGAGGAAAGAAGCACATTGAGATACCACGAAAGTACATCCAACAACACATCGGTAATACTGTGATTCTGCAACACATTGAAAGCAGCAAGCAGATCGCAGACATCTTTACCAAGCCACTCAAGAGAAGAATTTTTGAAATTCTCCGCTGTAAATTGATCAAGGAGGAGTGTTGAGAATTGATCAATTATTGTTGTTAAGCTGGCAATGACATGAGTAGTAGACATGATCTTAACATAGTTAAGTTGGCAAGAATTATTTAGTTATTTAGGACTGACAATACTTTTAAATGTCAGTCTGTTATCAAGTATGAAATTAAGCATGATGGAAGTGTTTCTTTTATAATTTTGTAATCCGAATTTATTGAATTGTTAGTTATTAATCCGTTGATGATTGTTGATTGATTATGATGAATAAATGTGACATTGAAGAAATCAAATAAGATTTTATATATAAACGTAAAGGAAAAACCTGAAACTTAATAAGTTCAAATAATATCAACATCATGACTGTCATCGACAACAAAAAATAGAGAAGTGTGTTCGGAATTCCGCGATAAATCATAACATTTAAGATTAATGAGACCAAATATCTTAACTTTATTTCCATTATAATCAAAAATCGGAAAATCTTCGAATTGTTTCCTTTTGTTTAATTGAATGTTAAGTTTTTTGATTAATCGGATTGGAATGCAGTTCACGTCCGATCCGGCATCCAGTTTGAATTTAATTGTTTCATTCCCTATTTTATATATTTTGGTCCATCGCCTCTTGTTACTTCCAGTCTTATACGAGTTTACTCTATAAATATTTTTTATTAAATTGCTAAGCTTATACGCTTTCCCATCAACAAATGTGCCTGTATCACCCCATTAAAACGAATGTGTTGATTTCCCTTGGTTGTTGTTATTGTTGTTGTTGTATTTTTGATGCCCATTGTTGTTATCCGGTTTCTTATTTTGATTCCCGTTGTTGCTTTCCATTTGTTTTCCTTTTTTTTTTCCTTTTCCATTTATTTCTGGAAATGTCCATGTTTTCCACATGCCTTGCAAACTCGTAAGTGCGATGGCGTAAAGACGTCACCACAATTATAACATCGACGGGTAACCGCATTGATTTCGATTGATGGTTGTTGCTGTGTGACGCTATGTACTTGATAAGCAGTGCTTTTGTCCAACAAAACTTTGTTTGCGTTTGCCGCTTCGAATGCCTTGCAAGTTTCGATCACATTTTGTAGCGCTTGGCTTTTTTCATCTAATAATTTTAACTGTAACTTCTTGTCATGAACGCCAATGATAATACGGTCTTTCAGCATTCGTTGTTCGTATGACACGCCACATGCGCACTTGAATTCACAAAACTGAATTTGTTTACGTAATTCAGTTTCAAAATCAGCAAATGCTTGCTTTTCATTTTGAACAACAGTGTTAAATTTGAACGATTCCATTGTTGTGTTTTTGCGTGGAATACAATATTGTTCAAATGCACTTAACACTTGATTCAATGTGCGTTGAACTGGCGGTGGTTGTTGTTGTTGTGTTGTTGTTGCCGGTTCATCCGTTGGTGCAACCGGTACCACTACTGCCGGTGACACATTTTGATTTATTTGTTGATTTCCAATGTTTGCGTTTCCAAGAATTCCCTCCGTTGTACCATCGTTTGGAAACAACGTGTTAAAGATTTCCATTGCACGAGGCCCAATTAGCCATAAAATGTTGCGATTTGTTTCTGTTCACTTTCTTCATTTTTACCCGTTGCCATCATGTACATAAGAAATGTGCGTTTCCAGCTGGGCCAGTGCTTTGCTAAATCCACACAATCTAGTTCAGCAGGTACACGGTCGTTCGATGTCATTTTCACACACAACTGGAGCAAAATACACCGAAATATTGATAAATATTGGAAGAGTTGTGTTTTCCGATGTTTAATTAATTACGATAATCAATTAATATTCTCCGATGGTCGACGATTATTTCGATTTTGAACGATGATTTCCGTTTGATTTAACTCACTTCACTCATTCACTATTATTCAATGCACGCGTTGTTGTCACAATGTTTGGCACGAACGATGAAGTTTATTTTCTACAAATTTCTCTTAAATTCTTTCTAATTATGAATTTTTAGCAACGAGAGCTACTTCTGACACCATGTAATAATTTGCAAATTATTATAAAATAAAACCATAGCGTCAATTATTGTTTGACCACAATCTGTGTTTATTACTGTCAACTATGTTAGCCATATGAAGGTTGATGCTCAACTGCTATATCTTAACCATATACATGTAGTTGTCAACTTGAGTTGATGGGTGCGTTCACAGCACAAGTACAAATGTCAAGCATTATTACAGTGGGTTGCGTCTAGAAAACGGTTTCAAGTTCACCATTAACTCGTTGGTACGCTGATGTCGCTGCTGTGCCCGTATATGTATACGGATTTTAGATAAGGTGTCATATCCTGTTCTCTATGATCTAAGGTTTTGACAGATATCAACAGCTAGGGAGATCGACCTGTCGTAAGTATTTTTGACTGTTCTTAAATAATGTTTTATCCCTTTTCAGGATTTCTACGGAAAAGGATCATCACATTACTGAGTGGACGCCTTAGAGCAATAGTGCAAAAATTAAAAATGATGGATGAAGATCAAATAAAAGTGCGTAAACTGAAAAACGCAGACAAGACGCAGACGTAATAGATTCCCAAGACGCTTATGATATTTTAAGTGGCGAGCTTAAGAAACCTGACCCAATTTCGCAAGATGCTGATGCAGCTGAGAAGACTACATATGAAAAGAACCTCGCAAAATGATCAAGGAAAAACGCAGTAGCGAAAAGGCATATAGTGACGACAATTGGCGAACATCCCATGCTTCACATCCTCGCGTGCAGAACGGCAAAGGAAATGTGGAACAAATTACACCACACATATGCAGCAATGAACACCGCAAATTGATTTGCACTGGAACAAAAATAGTAGAAGCGTCCCTTGAACGAAACGAGCAATCAGTCACAACCTAACCTCCATGAGATGAAGTGGACGTCACTACATTGAATTGTATTTACATTAAACAATCAAAACGTGCACTTATATATATATATGTATGAAACTATAACTTCTGAATTGGATTAAGTATGTATACATTGAAATAAACAACATTAAAACTTCGCGCTTTTAATAATGGTAACTTTAATAGGTTAGGACTGAATAGTTTTTTTCCAGTGTTACCTAATTTTAATAAGCAATGCAAAAAATCGTCGTCTATTTCGACAAAATTTTTCACCACTCCAGAGTGGAAATAGAAATACGTCTCGTACACGTCTAGGAGTATATCAGTGGACACAATTAGGAGTATATCAGTGGGACCGGTTTAGTACTTTCAATAGCAGAATGATACATTTTGGGAAATGTAAATTCAATTTGGTATATTTTCATGGTTTTTCACATTGTTTTGGTATTATTTTGTATATATTCTGAGTTTTTGTAGCAAACCTACAAAACTCGAAAAATATGAGTATGGCATCACTGTTCGTGTCGAGTGGGGCTCCAAATGTGATTTTCGCTTGTTGGTTGAATGTGTGGTGCAGCTCAAGCAGGCTGGTGTGGTGGTATTATGGTAACGAAAATCACCATTATCCGTTATGTCTCCCTCTGCCCTGCTTGTGCCTGGTGCCTGTGTCAGCACTGCCGGGCCAGTGCTTGCTCACCGAGCCATTTTCAATTCCTATTTCTATTACTCCTTACTCGTTTCGTATTAGTTGCCGTGTGGCTGTTTTTATTTGAATTACAATTATTTGAGTTAAAATTTTGAACTGAAACGGAGTTTCATTTCAACAAGTGTTCAGTACCAGTAATTTATTCATGCAAAGGAATTGTAGCTAACTGGTGAAAAAAAGTTGAAGTTAAATTTATTTTTATCAAACCAAAATCGCTGTCAGAATTATTTTTGTAAGCAAAGTAAACATGAAGAAGCCAAAGCGAAGAGAAATATATTGAATTTAGTGTTTTGTTGAGGAAAAGTGATAATTCAAGTTCAAAATAAAATAAAATAAGGTGAAGCTCAGTGATGGTAAGAATATTACTAAGTGACAGTGTCATATTGATCAGATATAATTAGTTATAATAAAAATGAAAACATGAACTAGTTTAGAAAGAAATGCTTCAATTATTATTTTTAACAGGACGACAGCATTTCATTTTTTAAGGAAGTGAAGTTCAGTGTTTTCTTTATTTATTTTTGTAGCTTTCAAAGTCAAAAACATTGTTTTACCAATGAAATTTCATGCTCAAAAATAAGGACCTTGGTAAATGACGCATCGATTGTGAAATTCGTGTCAAATACGTCCAGTGGAGTAGTATTATGAAACATTTATAGAATTGTAATCAGAAATTTTTCAATGGTTCATTTTATAATTAATAGACACATAGACAAAATTTATTAAGAAATGTTTCTAAATAAATAGATTTGTGTTTTTTAATTATTTAAGTCCAATTCTACTTGTTTCATGGTCGTGCTCAAAAATGTTCCGACGTCAATGTTTTCAAGTGTGTTAGTAAATTTTGTTAGGTTGCGTTAAAATTGCACGCTCATCTGTCACCGTGCCATATCCTGATCTCTATAATCTAAGCCGGTATCGGACATTAAAGACACGAATATGTTATTAAGGTGCGTACAGACGATCATATTTCTAAGGATAATGTAAACATAATATATTTGTCTAAATTTATTAATCTACACCCTATGAATAAAGCATTATGAATTGCATATAACTAAGGGATTTACCTCAATTAATTGAATAACTAATTAATTGCATATCTATGGTAAATCTACTTAAATTAACTGATGTACTAATGAATTACATATAACTAGGGGACTTACTTTAATTAATCTATAGCTTGCGAATATCATATATCCAGGCTTAATAATTAATTGTATTAGCTCATAATAAATTTAAATACTAAGCATAAAACTAAAACTTAGGTTAAGCATGCATTTGTTAACAACAAAAGAAATTCCTTTAAGTACATAAACCTTTGTAAATTTTTGTGGAAACAAAGAAAGAAATTTTGTATAAAATACTTGGTTTGAATAAAAGAATGCAGTCTGGATAAGACCGTAAATGGAAAAAGATCATAAAAGGTTTAAATCAGTCTCACAAACAAGCACTTCTGCTCGAGTGAGTATGCCCATTCGCAATCATCCAAAGGCAATCATACACATTGTTTACTAAGAACAAATAAATCATTAACTAAAATTACATGGCGAACCTGCAAATTCAGTGTCAACACTGAAGGAAGAACTAAGACAAGCTTTGAAGGATGTGACTGCTGGACCAAGGCAAATCCCGATCTCTAAATACAGGAAGCAGCAGAATAAAAACGAGTTTCAAGAAGTCAAGAACAGAAGAAGAGGAAAGCCATAACATTGGATGAGTATAGGAAGAGGCAGATTCAACAGCCGCAGAAAGACAAATCAACATCAGTAGAAAGGCAGAGGACCAGAGGAGGAAAATCAATGAAAATTAGGAAAGAACTACCAAATCTATATTTTTTGGCTAGTATAAGTACATGAAGAAAAAAATGGAGTTTTCGTCAAAGAAATAAATAAACTAAAATTGGAAAGCAAATTGTATGTTAAAAGCAAAAATAAAGCAAAGATACACTAAAATACAACATTACTAATTAAAATGGGCAAATCGGGTTCGAAAATAAGAGAAGAGTTAGTAATAAATAATAATGCTGGGACTTCTACATCGAATGTCGCAAATACTACTGAAAATAGATTCCTGGGAGACGTTGAATTAATTTTAGTAATGTTAGGAGTTTTAATTGGAGGATTTTTAATAATAAGAAAATTGAAAGAATATTTACACAATATTGTTAAAAGACAAATAGCTGTTCAGCATGTGTAAACAATGAATGAAATAGAAGCTGTCATTGAAAATATTAATAGGACTACGATAAATTTCACGAAAAACCCGAATAGAGTATTCTCCTCTTCTCATTTATTAACAAAGTTAACAGAGCTAAGAAGCATCAAACTTAAATTCAATACAAAATATTTAGAAATCTCTAATATTGATAAGGACGTAGCCATTAAAGTGAAGGAAAAAATTAATAAAGCGTATAACACTTTAGAACTTATTTTAGATAATAATATTAGAAAGACCTTAGAGAAAGACAAGACCAATCGGACTTCCTATGATATTTCACTTAGTTTAAAAGAAATACCTGAATTTCAGGGTGAGACGAAATATTTTAATAATTTCCCAAATTTGATAGAATTTTTGCTTCATGATTTGAAAGACAATACTGAAAAAGAAAAATTAATAAAATTTGTTCTTAAAACTAGACTCTCAGAAACAGTGAAAAACAAACTTTGTATTATAAGAGCACCCACAGATTTAGCTACTGTAAGAGAAAAGTTACAAGAAATATATAGAATTAATAAAACCTTATTGAAAATACAAACAGAATTATCTTAATCTAAACAGCGGCATAACACTCTTAGGGACTTTGCTAGTCAGGTTGTAAATTTGGTAGCCCAACTGACGATTCCATTGTTGTGTTTTTGCGTGGAATACAATATTGTTCAAATGCACTTAACACTTGATTCAATGTGCGTTGAACTGGCGGTGGTTGTTGTTGTTGTGTTGTTGTTGCCGGTTCATCCGTTGGTGCAACCGGTACCACTACTGCCGGTGACACATTTTGATTTATTTGTTGATTTCCAATGTTTGCGTTTCCAAGAATTCCCTCCGTTGTACCATCGTTTGGAAACAACGTGTTAAAGATTTCCATTGCACGAGGCCCAATTAGCCATAAAATGTTGCGATTTGTTTCTGTTCACTTTCTTCATTTTTACCCGTTGCCATCATGTACATAAGAAATGTGCGTTTCCAGCTGGGCCAGTGCTTTGCTAAATCCACACAATCTAGTTCAGCAGGTACACGGTCGTTCGATGTCATTTTCACACACAACTGGAGCAAAATACACCGAAATATTGATAAATATTGGAAGAGTTGTGTTTTCCGATGTTTAATTAATTACGATAATCAATTAATATTCTCCGATGGTCGACGATTATTTCGATTTTGAACGATGATTTCCGTTTGATTTAACTCACTTCACTCATTCACTATTATTCAATGCACGCGTTGTTGTCACAATGTTTGGCACGAACGATGAAGTTTATTTTCTACAAATTTCTCTTAAATTCTTTCTAATTATGAATTTTTAGCAACGAGAGCTACTTCTGACACCATGTAATAATTTGCAAATTATTATAAAATAAAACCATAGCGTCAATTATTGTTTGACCACAATCTGTGTTTATTACTGTCAACTATGTTAGCCATATGAAGGTTGATGCTCAACTGCTATATCTTAACCATATACATGTAGTTGTCAACTTGAGTTGATGGGTGCGTTCACAGCACAAGTACAAATGTCAAGCATTATTACAGTGGGTTGCGTCTAGAAAACGGTTTCAAGTTCACCATTAACTCGTTGGTACGCTGATGTCGCTGCTGTGCCCGTATATGTATACGGATTTTAGATAAGGTGTCATATCCTGTTCTCTATGATCTAAGGTTTTGACAGATATCAACAGCTAGGGAGATCGACCTGTCGTAAGTATTTTTGACTGTTCTTAAATAATGTTTTATCCCTTTTCAGGATTTCTACGGAAAAGGATCATCACATTACTGAGTGGACGCCTTAGAGCAATAGTGCAAAAATTAAAAATGATGGATGAAGATCAAATAAAAGTGCGTAAACTGAAAAACGCAGACAAGACGCAGACGTAATAGATTCCCAAGACGCTTATGATATTTTAAGTGGCGAGCTTAAGAAACCTGACCCAATTTCGCAAGATGCTGATGCAGCTGAGAAGACTACATATGAAAAGAACCTCGCAAAATGATCAAGGAAAAACGCAGTAGCGAAAAGGCATATAGTGACGACAATTGGCGAACATCCCATGCTTCACATCCTCGCGTGCAGAACGGCAAAGGAAATGTGGAACAAATTACACCACACATATGCAGCAATGAACACCGCAAATTGATTTGCACTGGAACAAAAATAGTAGAAGCGTCCCTTGAACGAAACGAGCAATCAGTCACAACCTAACCTCCATGAGATGAAGTGGACGTCACTACATTGAATTGTATTTACATTAAACAATCAAAACGTGCACTTATATATATATATGTATGAAACTATAACTTCTGAATTGGATTAAGTATGTATACATTGAAATAAACAACATTAAAACTTCGCGCTTTTAATAATGGTAACTTTAATAGGTTAGGACTGAATAGTTTTTTTCCAGTGTTACCTAATTTTAATAAGCAATGCAAAAAATCGTCGTCTATTTCGACAAAATTTTTCACCACTCCAGAGTGGAAATAGAAATACGTCTCGTACACGTCTAGGAGTATATCAGTGGACACAATTAGGAGTATATCAGTGGGACCGGTTTAGTACTTTCAATAGCAGAATGATACATTTTGGGAAATGTAAATTCAATTTGGTATATTTTCATGGTTTTTCACATTGTTTTGGTATTATTTTGTATATATTCTGAGTTTTTGTAGCAAACCTACAAAACTCGAAAAATATGAGTATGGCATCACTGTTCGTGTCGAGTGGGGCTCCAAATGTGATTTTCGCTTGTTGGTTGAATGTGTGGTGCAGCTCAAGCAGGCTGGTGTGGTGGTATTATGGTAACGAAAATCACCATTATCCGTTATGTCTCCCTCTGCCCTGCTTGTGCCTGGTGCCTGTGTCAGCACTGCCGGGCCAGTGCTTGCTCACCGAGCCATTTTCAATTCCTATTTCTATTACTCCTTACTCGTTTCGTATTAGTTGCCGTGTGGCTGTTTTTATTTGAATTACAATTATTTGAGTTAAAATTTTGAACTGAAACGGAGTTTCATTTCAACAAGTGTTCAGTACCAGTAATTTATTCATGCAAAGGAATTGTAGCTAACTGGTGAAAAAAAGTTGAAGTTAAATTTATTTTTATCAAACCAAAATCGCTGTCAGAATTATTTTTGTAAGCAAAGTAAACATGAAGAAGCCAAAGCGAAGAGAAATATATTGAATTTAGTGTTTTGTTGAGGAAAAGTGATAATTCAAGTTCAAAATAAAATAAAATAAGGTGAAGCTCAGTGATGGTAAGAATATTACTAAGTGACAGTGTCATATTGATCAGATATAATTAGTTATAATAAAAATGAAAACATGAACTAGTTTAGAAAGAAATGCTTCAATTATTATTTTTAACAGGACGACAGCATTTCATTTTTTAAGGAAGTGAAGTTCAGTGTTTTCTTTATTTATTTTTGTAGCTTTCAAAGTCAAAAACATTGTTTTACCAATGAAATTTCATGCTCAAAAATAAGGACCTTGGTAAATGACGCATCGATTGTGAAATTCGTGTCAAATACGTCCAGTGGAGTAGTATTATGAAACATTTATAGAATTGTAATCAGAAATTTTTCAATGGTTCATTTTATAATTAATAGACACATAGACAAAATTTATTAAGAAATGTTTCTAAATAAATAGATTTGTGTTTTTTAATTATTTAAGTCCAATTCTACTTGTTTCATGGTCGTGCTCAAAAATGTTCCGACGTCAATGTTTTCAAGTGTGTTAGTAAATTTTGTTAGGTTGCGTTAAAATTGCACGCTCATCTGTCACCGTGCCATATCCTGATCTCTATAATCTAAGCCGGTATCGGACATTAAAGACACGAATATGTTATTAAGGTGCGTACAGACGATCATATTTCTAAGGATAATGTAAACATAATATATTTGTCTAAATTTATTAATCTACACCCTATGAATAAAGCATTATGAATTGCATATAACTAAGGGATTTACCTCAATTAATTGAATAACTAATTAATTGCATATCTATGGTAAATCTACTTAAATTAACTGATGTACTAATGAATTACATATAACTAGGGGACTTACTTTAATTAATCTATAGCTTGCGAATATCATATATCCAGGCTTAATAATTAATTGTATTAGCTCATAATAAATTTAAATACTAAGCATAAAACTAAAACTTAGGTTAAGCATGCATTTGTTAACAACAAAAGAAATTCCTTTAAGTACATAAACCTTTGTAAATTTTTGTGGAAACAAAGAAAGAAATTTTGTATAAAATACTTGGTTTGAATAAAAGAATGCAGTCTGGATAAGACCGTAAATGGAAAAAGATCATAAAAGGTTTAAATCAGTCTCACAAACAAGCACTTCTGCTCGAGTGAGTATGCCCATTCGCAATCATCCAAAGGCAATCATACACATTGTTTACTAAGAACAAATAAATCATTAACTAAAATTACATGGCGAACCTGCAAATTCAGTGTCAACACTGAAGGAAGAACTAAGACAAGCTTTGAAGGATGTGACTGCTGGACCAAGGCAAATCCCGATCTCTAAATACAGGAAGCAGCAGAATAAAAACGAGTTTCAAGAAGTCAAGAACAGAAGAAGAGGAAAGCCATAACATTGGATGAGTATAGGAAGAGGCAGATTCAACAGCCGCAGAAAGACAAATCAACATCAGTAGAAAGGCAGAGGACCAGAGGAGGAAAATCAATGAAAATTAGGAAAGAACTACCAAATCTATATTTTTTGGCTAGTATAAGTACATGAAGAAAAAAATGGAGTTTTCGTCAAAGAAATAAATAAACTAAAATTGGAAAGCAAATTGTATGTTAAAAGCAAAAATAAAGCAAAGATACACTAAAATACAACATTACTAATTAAAATGGGCAAATCGGGTTCGAAAATAAGAGAAGAGTTAGTAATAAATAATAATGCTGGGACTTCTACATCGAATGTCGCAAATACTACTGAAAATAGATTCCTGGGAGACGTTGAATTAATTTTAGTAATGTTAGGAGTTTTAATTGGAGGATTTTTAATAATAAGAAAATTGAAAGAATATTTACACAATATTGTTAAAAGACAAATAGCTGTTCAGCATGTGTAAACAATGAATGAAATAGAAGCTGTCATTGAAAATATTAATAGGACTACGATAAATTTCACGAAAAACCCGAATAGAGTATTCTCCTCTTCTCATTTATTAACAAAGTTAACAGAGCTAAGAAGCATCAAACTTAAATTCAATACAAAATATTTAGAAATCTCTAATGTTGATAAGGACGTAGCCATTAAAGTGAAGGAAAAAATTAATAAAGCGTATAACACTTTAGAACTTATTTTAGATAATAATATTAGAAAGACCTTAGAGAAAGACAAGACCAATCGGACTTCCTATGATATTTCACTTAGTTTAAAAGAAATACCTGAATTTCAGGGTGAGACGAAATATTTTAATAATTTCCCAAATTTGATAGAATTTTTGCTTCATGATTTGAAAGACAATACTGAAAAAGAAAAATTAATAAAATTTGTTCTTAAAACTAGACTCTCAGAAACAGTGAAAAACAAACTTTGTATTATAAGAGCACCCACAGATTTAGCTACTGTAAGAGAAAAGTTACAAGAAATATATAGAATTAATAAAACCTTATTGAAAATACAAACAGAATTATCTTAATCTAAACAGCGGCATAACACTCTTAGGGACTTTGCTAGTCAGGTTGTAAATTTGGTAGCCCAACTGAATGGCCTGCAAATAGCAGAGCAAGGGGAAGAACATAGACAGATAATTTCAAAATAAAATGATCAAATAGGGTTGAACTAATCCAAACATGGTCTGCAAGGACGAATCAAATCCACTGTTTTCCAGCAATGCCAAAAAAATCTTCAAGATGCTATTAGAACAGAGCCAGTGAAGCAGAGGTTCCAAATAGACCTCAAGTGTTTCACTATTATAGCAGAAATGGTAGGAGTTCAGGTTTCCGTCCAAAACAAAATCAAAGTTATGGTTTTCGCAATAATTATCAAAATAAACCGTCCATAAATTAAAACTTCCGTAATAATAATTTCCGAAACCGCTCGAGAAACAATAATAATTATCGAAACAATAATGTAAATACTAGTAGTTGTAATAAAAATAAAAATAATAATAACTGGTTTAACCGCTTCTCTCATAATAATAACTCGGGAAATAATTCAAGTGACAGGGGAAGAAGGGTCAATGTAATAAACTCCGGAAACGAAGTAAGCCCCGAGAAGTCGGGGGACAATAGATATTGCCAATATATATAATTTTGACACAAAATTAACAAATTTCATTTCCATTAAAACCAATACAAATCAAACACATAACTCATTCCTAATCGATACAGGAGCAGACATTTCAATTATTAAACGAGAATGTGTTGAGAATGAGGACAGTATCCAAACAAATAAAAGATGTGTCATTACAGGCATTACGAACACAAACATGAACTCACTAGGTACCATTATTTCAACATTCTATATCAACAATGAAAAAGTTGCTCAAGAGTTACATGTAGTTGATGATGACTTCCCAACATTAACTGTCGGAATAATAGGTAGAGATTTTTTGATACAGACGAAAAGTATTATAAATTACGAGGCCTTTAGGATTTTTTTATACATTAATAATTCTGAAACAATGATATCCATTCAAACGAAACTACCGCAGTATTAATATATAAGGGTTCCTGCCAGATGGAAAATAATTCACCAATTGAATATAAAAGTAGACGTAGATAGCCTCGTACTTAGTCAAGTAATACAAGAGGGTATCTTTCTGTCAAATACTATAATTCTAGCAAAAGGGATACCTCATGTTCAAATATTAAATACCTTGGAAGAGGATAGAGTGATTAAGCAACTCACAATAGAAATAGAGCCGCTGAATGAATATTATATATGTATCATGGGTCAAGCAAAACAAAACAAAAGTCGTACTACAAAACTGTTGGAAGAACTTAACATCGATATTGGTGATAAGAACGCGAAAGCTCACATATTAGAAATCTGTAATAATTTTGCAGATATATTCCACCTTCCTGGTGACCTGCAATAACTTCTATGAACAGAATATACCAGTACATGATAAAACGCCGGTCTATATAAAAATCCACAGGTTATCTCAAGCACAGAAATCTGAAATGCAAAAACAAGTACAAAAACTTATAGATAATGATATAATAGAACCATCCATCAGTGCGTATAACTCACCACTTCTTATTGTTGTAATGGCGACTAGTCGTGGATCTTAGACAATTGAATAAAAAGATTATAGATGATAAATTTCCATTAACACGACTAGAAGATGTACTAGACAAGATAGGCAGAGCAAAATATTTAACAACCCTTGACCTGTCAGATTATTTTCATCACATACCTGTTAACAAGAATTCAAGACCATACACAGCATTTGCCACTGACAAAGGCCACTTCCAATTTAAAAGATTACCATTTGGCTTAAAAATTTCGACGAACGATTTCCAAAGAATGCTATCAATTGCCTTAGCTGGATTAGACTCAGAGGCATTTTTATATGTCGACGATGTTATAATATTTGGATGTAGCTTGAAACATCACAACAGCAATTTAATCAAAACATTTGAAAAATTTCGGAAATATAATTTAAAAATAAACCCAAAGAAATGTAATTTTTTACAATCAGAAGTGACATACCTAGGACATCTGATCACCAAACATAGTATACGCACAGATCCAAAAAAATGTGACACAGTTCTAAATTACCCGGTTCCTAAAAATTCTGATGAAGTTAGAAGATTCGTAGCTTCCTGTAATTATTACAGACGTTTCATACCAAATTTTGCGGAGATAGCAAAACCTCTAAATAATTTCTCAAAAAAAAAATGTCACGTTTTCTTGGACCAAAGAATGTGAAGCAGCATTCAACCTTTTAAAATCTAAACTTGTCTCATCTCCTATTTTGGAATATCCCAATTTTGATGCAGAACTTATTTTAACAACAGATGCTTCACAATATGCTCTAGGAGCAATTCTTTCACAAGGTATCATTTGTGTGGACCTTCCCATTTCTCACGCAAACCGTAGTTTAAACAAACATGAAGTTAATAAGCCAATAATTAAAAGAGAACTTTTAGCTATACATTTGGCAATAAATTACTTCAGGCCATACATTTACAGTAGGAAATTCACTATAGTAACTCACCATAGACCTCTAGTGAGCTTATTTACACACAAAAATCCGTCTCCAAAACTAACGCGCATATGATTAGATTTGATAAACTATGATTTCGATATCATGTATAAGCAAGGAAACACCAATAAACACCAATGCAGATGCTTTATCACGCATAAATATTAACTCAGGTATGCTTAAAGCCACGATTCCAACAGAAATTAATGTAGTTACGCGAAATATGTTGAAGAAAAATTATAATGATCATATCGTGGAAAGTAAACTTTCTCAAAGAAAAAAGCCTGATCAACTTCATTCTTGGGAATGTATATCTATTTAAGAAACACGGTATGTGAGAAAGTTGAAAATAGAGCTTAAAACGATTAATGGTGTGCCGGAGGTTATACTGAAAAAAATGAAATGATATGGAGAATAAGTGATAATCCGAGTAATGACTTAGGTCAACTTTTGGAGAAACTCATAAAAACCGAAAATTATAATACAGTAGAACGTCGATTATCCGGACTAATCTATGTCAGCCCTACTCCGGATAACGAATTTTCCGGATATAATAGAACGTCGATTATCCGGACTAATCAACGAATTTTCCGGATAATCAAAGCCATGGAATAAGAAGAATAAAACACGGTGATATTCACGTAATTTTGTTCAAATGCATGCACGTACATATAAATTTATATGAAAATACATGTCTACATGTAAAATAAACATTTTACAAAAAATATACATATGTATGTATAATGTACGTGCATACGTTAGTGTACAACATTTGCTTCCAAGATAATTTTCATTGAAATATAGAACAAATATGTATTGAATTTGAAAACAAACAAGCATGTTTGTGAAAAGAAACAACAACAATTTTTATTTATTGAAGCAATCGTCAATTTTTAATTGTTTTAATGTTGCAAGTTTCTTATGAGCTGCTTCATCTCGTAAGCCTCGTAGCAGCAATATCTTGGCCTGTCCTATTCCTATTTGTTTTTGCGCCCACTTGATTGCAGTCTCGAACGCTAAGACGGCATCACTGTGTGAAGGAACCAGTTCTTCTTCGATAAAGTGTTCGGTTTCTTCATTTCCTTCTAACTCCTCCTGTGTCAAATTTAAAATTTCATCATCGTTAGGGATGCAACATCGCTCTTAAAAAACATCGATATTAGAACATCGATATTTTCAAAAGTGAAACATCGATGTGGAAAACAGCGAAGTTTATGAACGATATATCGATTTTTTTTCGATGTTTCTTATCACCATTTATATATATATATATATCGAATAAATATTATTTTTTAACCGAAATGAAACAAGCAAGTACAATAATCGAACATATTTATATTATTTTAGAAAGTTTTTGTTTTTACACTTACTGTTTTAACAGAAAAAAAAACATAAAAGTATTAATTAAACATATTTTCATGTTTATTTTCTTAATACAGAATTTAAAAATAACAATTTTGACAACCTGGTGCCCAGTAAGCGGTTTCTCTCCTGGGTGATTGTAGCTCCAGCTTCTGAGAATAACCGCTCACTGGGTACCGAAGTTGCCACGATAGGCAAATAGATCATGGCTTATGACCATATGGATCATACCTTCATGGATCATATGAAGGCCGGGAAATAACCCCTTCATATCATCCCACATCTCCAACGCATCTCCTTTTGTAGGAGTAACAGGTGATGACATGAACATGTGGAATTCTGTTTCTGCTTTAGTTTTATCTTTCGTTTTATTTTTTATGTTGTTATGCGTCAATACTTTATGGTAACTCCATATGTCTCCTTCAGTATTATCGCCTTTTTCCGATTCGTCAGAAGAATCGTTTGCTACATTCGTTAGATTATTCGTTAAGTAATTGTTTATATAATTTATGATTTTTCCCTTCGCAGCAGCATCTTTAAAATGAATTAGCTTGAAACGAGGATCCAAGGCCATAGCAATAGCCAACGATGAACATTGCTCTAGTTTGTCAAATCTCTTTGAAACTTCCTTTTTAATTTCTGCTTATAATGAGAGGGTGCTTTCAAATGATGGTGAATATTTTTCCAGCATGCCCTGTAAGCAACTTACAAGAGGAATGACTTTACTCACTGTAATATAATTTTGTCCACAAATTTCTTTTGTCAATCTTTCAAAGGATTGCAAAAGTTGAATGATTTCGCGCAGACAGCCTACTTCACTTGAAGTTATCATCGGTGGTGCATCTGAACGGCATAACAATATCGCGCCAATAATTGAAACTAAGTCCATGAAACGTTCCAACATATAATATGTTGAATTCCAACGCGTACGAACGTCAAGTATTAGTTTGTTTGTTTGGCCTTCCTGCGTTCCATTCTCTCTTTGCTTTTTGCGCAGTTCGTCACTGGCATTGACACTACGTTTTATGAATTTTACAATTTCACGTACTTTGCTTATGATCGTAGATGCAACTTTAGATTTATCCAATGAATTCATGACAACTAAATTCACTGTGTGAGCAAAACAAGGTATTATTTTTTTTTCACCAAACATGTCTCTATTCACTTTCATAACCGTGCTGTCATTATCAGTTACTTTAGCTGTTACTTTATCAATTGAGATATTCCATTCTTGGAAAATATCTGTAAGTCTCTTTTGTACGTATTCAGCTGTATGTTTGTCAAACAATTCAAAAACTCCCAGATATCCACTCGCAAGCATAGAATTTTCTAAAAAGTGTATGGTGACTCCAACAAATGACTTATTTTGCATTGTCTCATAAGTTATGCAGTAATGTTCTGCTTCTTTTATATATTTCTTGAAAACTTCTGACATTGCCTCATATTTTTCGTCTATACGATTTTTAAATGTTTCTCTTGAAGGTATTTAATATAAAGGCACAGCTTCCTTCATAAGTTGTATAAATCCCTTTCCTTCTACAACTGAAAAAGGTTTATGATCCATGATGATGAAATTCACAATTGATTCGGTGATTTTTTTATGTTTGTTACCTTCAACATTTGATATGCTTTTAATATTACTAAATAATTCTTTTACATTTTGCTGTTGTTTTTGCACGAGTTGTATTGAATTCGTGGTTGTAACACTTGAGCTGCTATTAGAAGAGCTGGCTCTATCAGGAATATAATTGGAATCAATATCCGTAGCAGTGCTGGTACTTGTGACGGGTTGTTCAGTTTGAACTTCTTCGTTTATGTCATCACAGGTCTTCGTTTTCCTTTGAACTGGCTCGTCTAATAATAGCTCCTGATTAAACTCTGGATGTACCTTCTCTAGATGACCCCGTATATTAGAAGTATTACCTGACGTTTTCAGATTTTTATTGCAAAGTTTACAAATCGCTTCTTTGTCATTGCCGTTTCGCTTGAAATAATTCCAAATTTTGCTTTTTTTTTATGAGGTGGCATTGTATCTGTAAAGAAAATCATTTTTAAGATTTAATTAATAATAATTAATTAGTAAATCTATTTCATGTTAATATTTTATATAACTTAATTCTTATGTTTTACTTGTTTAATTAATTTTATTTTATTGTGTTGTTTTTAATTTTAAATTTGTTAGTAATGTCTGTAAGTCATACTTGTCATATATGTTTAATTAGTTAGTAGTTTTTTGCTATTTCACAATTTGATATGTAAATTTTTCACATTGTAGTATAGGGTGATAAACAAAAGCCAAATTTTCGTAAGCAAATTTTCGAAAAATAATGTCTAATAAAAACAAATAGAAATCGGGAGGACTGTAACCTTAAGTAATATAATATTAAAGTTAATATCTTGAAACTGACAAAAAATACAATTACAAAAACAACTAACTCAGAGATATTATAACCTATAGGTAAGTAAACGCTTACCTTTTTAAAAATGAAATAGATTACAATTGTATTACATATCGATATAATAGATACTTACGTTCGCAATTCACAGTTGGGTTATCTACCACAGTTAACTTTAACTTTACTTCACTTCAAACTACCATTAAAACTACCATATAATGTGGTGAGCGTCAAACGAACAAAGCAATAACAATGGCCGTCGGTTGATGAAGGCGAGCGAAGCAACTACGTTTCATTTCGTTTCGCGCGCGTTTGTATTGCAGAGGGAACAAAACGCTAAATAAAAAAATCAACGCTTGTGACTGAAAGAAGTGTCTTTTTATAGGTGTGTAGCTGTAGATCACGGCCGGGACGGAAGATAGCGCTATGATATCGTTCATAAAACATCGCTCATGAAGAACGATGTATCGTCGATGTTTTGGGTTTCAACATCGATGTTAAGACATCGATGTTTATGAACGATATATCGATGTTTGAAAACAATCGATGTATCGTTTGCATCCCTAATCATCGTCCAAAATTTTAAATCCTTTGTCTTGTGCATCTGAGGAAAGCCATTCTCTTACATCGTCAATGTCGCATTCTTCGCACCCAGGAATCTTTGCCAACTCATTCACATATGCTCCATCCGGGAGATTTTGGATTTCATCTGTAGTGGTGACAACACTGCTCTCTGCACTACATTCTTCTGATAAGGCTTGAGGCCAAAGTTTCCTCCACCCACGAGCTAAAATTTGTGCTGAAATATCCTTCCATGCTTCGGCGATCATATGCGTGCTCTCTAAAATGTTTAAATTCTTGTAGAAAGTAACGATACCTTCCTCGTCTTCGTCTGCAAGTATTAAACGGCGTAATAGACTTTTTCTATAATATTTTTTGAAGGTTTCTATTATTCCTTGGTCTAATGTTTGTATGAGTGAAGTCACATTAGGTGGTAAAAAGATCACTTGAAAGTTTTCATTCGTAGGATGGGTGACAATTTCACTTGGATGAGAGGGTGCATTATCTAGCAAAAGTAAAACTTTTTCTTTAATTTTAAGGCTTTCCTGATATTTTAGAACATCTGGTACAAATATATTTTTGAACCAATCGTTGAAAATGTTACCATCCATCCACGCATTTTTTTGATTTCGGTAAACAACAGGTAATTCTGCAATGTTCTTGAATGCTCTGGGTTTTTTAGCTTTACCAACAATCAGCACAGGAAGTCTGTGAGTTCCAGAAGCATTAGAACACAATGAAATTGTCAGTCTTTCTTTTCTTAATTTGAATCTTGGTGCAGATATCACCCTCTATGACGCCAGTGTTTTTCGGGGTAATGCTTTCCATAGCAAGCCTGTCTCGTCCATATTGTAAACATTTTGGGCATCGTATTCTTTTACAATGTTAGCGAACTCGACTTGGAAGGAACTGGCGGCAGTTTGGTTTGCGGACAAGCTTTCTCCTTGTATATCTAGCTGACGAATTCCATGTCTAGATTTAAAATTTTTAAGCCAACCTGTACTGGCCTTAAAAGCATTGTCTCCATTCATTTTGCGGTTGAAATCGATTGCTTTTTCACATAATAGCGGACCCGACAAAGGCTGTCCTAAACTCCGTTTTTGAACAAACCATAAATAAAGAGCTTCGTCTAAAAGAACATTTTTTGGCTTCTTCATCACTTTTCGATGACTAGGACCAGCCTCGCTATCCATAGTTGAGGCAAATTGTACTATGGATTTTGCATTTGATTTTATGTCGTATATCGTCGATTTCCCCACTTTGAATTCACTAGCCAAGCCCATGGCATTTGTGCCTTTGGAAAGTCTTTCAATAATTTCAAGTTTATTCTCCAGAGAAAGCACAACACGTTTCCTTTTAATACTATTCATTTTTTCAAAAATTTTTCACTGTCAAAGAAATATGTACATAGATGACACGTCTGAAACTTGTATCGAAAACGACTGCGACAAAGAGCTCAAATAACTCGGAACTTAGGGAATGAGCATATAGATAAGAAAATGCGCATTTGGCGCTTTCCTATGCTTTGTTTTTTGTTTATTTTTTATTTTTCATTAATAAGTCCGGATAATTGACGTTCCGGATAACTGACGTCCGGATTATCGACGTTCTACTATATAAAAGAACTAGCGCTAGCATCTGAAAGTAAATTATTTCAGCTTTACAACATAGAAAAATTTAAAAAAGAATTTAATAGATTGCAATTTAAAAAAGAAAAAACGAACTTGAAAATACTACTATATAACCCTCTACAAAGAATAAATGGTTATAAGGAACAAAAAGAGATTATTCAAGAATTTCATGATTCTCTGCAAGGTGCCCACTCAGGAGTTAAAAGAACAATTAATAGAATAAAACAAAGATATATTTGGAAAAATGTAAGTAAAATGATGAAAGCTCATATTAGTGATGGCAAGTTTTGCACTCGCAATAAAATAACAAGACATGTTAGAGAAGAAATGGTACTCACAAAAACTCCAACAAGTAGTTTTGAAATTGTAGCAATTGATACGGTAGGACCATTACCATTAGTCAACAATTACAGGTACATCCTAACTATCCAGCGTGAACTAACACAATACGTAGAAGCAATTGCTATTGTAAATAAAGAAACTCTAACTATAGCAAAGAACTTAACAGAGAAATTTATTCTAAAATTTGGATTCTTTAAAACTATCAAAACCGATATGGGAACAGAGTTTATTAATGAAATTTTTCAAAATGTAACAAAATTGCTGGGTATTAAACACAAGAACTCAACCCCGTATCACCATGAACATTTAGGATCATTAGAAAGAAATCATAGGGTATTAAAACAATATCTATTATCTCTTAGCACTGACCATGAATGGGACAAATGGATAGTATACTACACATTCTGTTATAATACAGCACCTCATGTAGACACAGGTTTCACACCATATGAACTCATATTTGGGAAATTAGCAAATTTACCAACAAACGTACTAAAACCAATTCACGCGTATATAACATTGCAAACTATGCTAAAGAACTAACACTCAGAATAAAACATGAACATGAACAAGCGAAGGTCTTATTAGAAATATCAAAGAATAAACGAAAGGAATAATATGACAAAGTTATTAATCCATTAAGAATAAAAATTGGAGATTATGTCTTTTTAAAAAATTAAAATAATAGCAAATTAGATAGCCCTTACAAAGGTCCATTTAAGGTTACAGACATGAAAGGAGTAAATATAAGTGTCAAAATTAACAACAAGGTCAAAACATTCCACAAAAATAATGTGAAGCCTCAATAATGTAGACTATTGTAATAAGATAGGAAAGTATAACGTAAACTACTACTACAAAATAAAATATATATATATAAATATGAAATTTTTTTTTGTTAAAAGGAAAGGGATTTAAGGATAATATAAACATAATATATCTGTCTAAATTTATTAATATACACCATATTAATAAAGCATTATGAATTGCAAATAACTAAGGAATTTACTTAAATTAATTGAATAACTAATAAATTGCATATCTATAGTAAACCTACTTAAATTAAATGATGTACTAATGAATTACATACAACTAGGGGACTTACTTTAATTAATCTATAGCTAGCGAATTGCATATATCTAGGATTAATAATTAATTGTATTAGCTCATAATAATTTTAAATACTAATCATAAAACTAAAAATTAGGTTAAGCATGCATTCGTTAACAACAAAAGAAATTCCTTTAAGTACATCAACCTTTGGAAAGAAATTTTGTATAAAAGACTTGGTTTGAATAAAAGAAAGCAGTCTGGATAAGCCCATTAATGGAAAAAGATCATAAGGGGTTTTAATCAATCTCACAAACGAGCACTTTTGCACGAGTGAGTATGCCCATTAGCAGTCATGCAAAGGCAATCATACAAATTGTTTACTAAGAACAAATAAATAATTAACTAACATTACACGTTTCACCATATATATGACGAAGCTGTACAAACATATATATATGCTAAAGCTGTACACACGCAGTACGACGAAAATATATGACTTTTTTCCATGATGTTTCATCATATATGTTTAGTACGATTAAGATCATTTGGTTAGGTTTGGTTAGATTATTTGTTTAGGTTTGTTTAAGCATGATCAATAGTATTTGTTTAGGTTCATATGATAAAGATTGGTTTGGTTTCATATGATCAGGAGAGTTTGTTTGTTTTTTAGGTGTCATAGTTTGATAAGGTAGGATTCGCTGTAGGTCAAATATGTACAGGTAGATTAAGGGTTAAGTCAGAATGTTAAATTTGATAAGAAACTAGGATATATGCATATTTGAGGATTGATAAAGAGTTTTGTAATCATTTGATAAAGAGTTTTGTAATCATGTGATAAAGAGTTTTGAGTAGTATATAAGTTGAAAATTTTGGAAAATCAAATCAGTGTTAAGCAGAACTTCAAGTCTTTCACTTCCCTTCAACAAGAATATCTAAGAATCTGGATTAGTGTTTCCTAAGCCAGTTTTCAAGGATCCAGACGAACTATGAACACTCAACAAAATATTTCTCCACCACTGAAACTCGTGCAGGAGAAATTGACGAAGCTAGAGGAGCTTTGGGACCAATTCAACGGGAGCTATGACCAAATACTAAAAGAGCACTCATATATAAAAGATCATTTTTATTTTACTGAGGATCTACACAGCCAAGCTTTGAGCGTATGCGAAGAGTTCAAAGCAGTGTTACAAAAAACGATCAAGCAGTTAACAGAACTGTCGGTTCAGCCTGGAACCAAATCAGGTGAAGATATGACAACTGGAGCTGTGAGTAATTCGACAACTGGAGCTGAGGACAACCTTGACCAGAAGATTCTCAAAACTATCCGCATATGCCTTAAGAAACAAGAAGCGATCGAAGCTGCGATCAACTGAATTCACTTCAAAAATCAATCCTGCGAGTACTATGACACAAAAATTGAAAGACTCAAGAAGGATTGGTCGAGTATCCAACAACAGAACTCACTGGTATATGAGTTGACATACAGGGAACTGGAATATGGATACAAGGTGCAAGAATTCTACGAAGTCGATGAAAAAATACAGGAGACCATTGTAAAATTAAAAGAAAATCTGAGCCTGTTGACACAAGGCAGTCTCACGCAGGATGTTACTAGAGATAAGACGAAAATGGTAGCCGCAAAACTGCCAAAAATAACAATCCCGAAATTCGATGGAGACTATCTTAAATGGCCACAATTCCACGATATGTTCTCTCAAATGGTAGACAAGCAACCCATGGATGAGATTGAAAAGATGTGGTACTTGAAGAATAATTTAACTGGAGACGCAGAGAAGTTGATAAGGCACCTGAACGTATCAACTCAGAACTACGCTGTTGCATAGGTATTGAAAAATCGATACGATAACAAAAGGTTGTTAGAATCATCAATTTTAGATAAATTATTGAATCAAGGCAATGTTGTGATGGACTCGGCCAGTTCACTGCAAAGGATGTTTGATACAACAAGAGAATGCGTTCTTATGTTAGAGAACGTGGGGATAAGAGTTAAAGAGTCTTGGGATCCGCTATTACTACACATTTTATTGAAAAAACTGGATAAGGCAACGCACACTTATTATGAGCAATCGCTGAAGAAACCAAAGGAACTACCATCAATGTCTGAATTCCTAGACTTCCTTGCAGCAAGATCACAATCATTAGGAGCATTGGGAGCCAAACCTATCAGCGGAGGAGTCACTCAAAGATATGCCAAGGTGACTTCAACCACAGTGAATACTGGAGGAATGAAATGTCTTATTTGTAACAAAGGGCATACAATCAACAATTGTGAAACGTTTGGAAGGATGAATAGGGCTGAAAAGGAACAAGCTGTGACAAAGAACAAACTTTGCTTCAATTGCATAAAGAAAGGACATCATAAGAATACGAGCAGTCCATGGGTTGTCGGAAGTGTAATCAGAGACATCACACGCTACTACATGAAAATAGCATAAGAAGACCAGATGACGGTGCAGCAAAGGTACCCCAAACAAAGGATCGTTGGAAGATTATGTATTCTTGGGAACCGCGATTGCAACAATCTACACGAAGGAGCAGGAACCTACTGATTGCAGAATTTTGTTAGATTCGGGCTCGCAAATCAATTTTATCTCCGAGAGACTACAAAAGAAATTGCGTTTGGACAAGATTCATAGAAAGTTACAAGTAATTGGGATTGGAAACACACAGTTACAGTCAAAGGACCGCGTAAACATAAACATAAAGACAACAGTAAGCAAATTCTCAACAACATTAGAGGCACAAGTAATCAAAGAAATAACAATTGCCAGCCGCAAAAATTCATAAATATCGCGACATGGAAGTTACCTAGAGACATGATACTGGCTGATCCGAATTTCAACAAACCACAAAAGGTGGACATCCTGTTAGGTGCGGAAGTATATGGGGAAATCATGCGATCTGTTCAAATCAAGCTTCAACCTAATCTGCAGCATACAGTGTTCGGGCGGATGGTGTTAGGAAAGGTGGCGAATGCAATAAAAGGAGAAACTGTATTTTCGGGCATAACAAGCCAAGGATTAGACCAGCAATTAGAAAAATTCTGGGAAATCGAAAAAATACAGAGAGAAAACCCGTTGACAAGCACAGACATCAAATGTGAAGAGATCTTCAAGAGTACGACTACTAGAAATCGTTAAGGAAGATTTACGTCGCCGAATGTATTAGGGAATTCCAAGGATAATGCCATAAGAAGGTTTTTGAACCTGGAGAGAAAACTGGCAAAGAATCCAGATTTACGCCGGGAATATAGTCAGTTTTTAGAAGAGTACCTTCAGTTAGGACATATGAAGGAAATCAATGAAGTAGATATTCCTGAAAACCATTATTTCCTGCCACATCACAGCATTGTGAAGGCTGAAAGCAGCACTACCAAGCTCAGGGTAGTCTTTGATACATCTTGCAAAACCTCATCAAAACTGTCGCTCAATGACATGATGATGAAAGGATACAAAGTGCAAGATGATCTATTCGATATGTTGGTTAGATTCAGGACCTATAAATACGTGCTGGTTTCAGATATAAAGAAAATGTACAGGCAGATTAGCGTGGCAGAAAAAGATCACAGGTTCCAGTTGATTATATGGCGTAACACACCAAGAGATATATTGAGATTTTTTAAATTAACGACAGTCACATATGGAACAAAGCCTGCGCCATATCTTGCGACACGATGCTTTAAACAATTAATGGACGACGAAGGCACAAGGTATCCACTAGGAACAAAGGCATCGAAAGATTGCTATGTCGATGACATTATTACTGGGGCTTATTAGTTAACAGAGACAGTGGAAGTGCGTAAGCAGCTCACTAATGTGCTTCGGTCTGCTGGGTTTCATCTACATAAATGGGCAGCCAATCATGAAAGAATCCTGGAAAAAATCCCAAGCGAGGATAAAGAAAAAGAAAAAGAATTTGAAGATGAAGATTCAAGCTTCATTAAGACCAGCTAAGACAAGACATCTTCACGTTTAAAATCACTAAGCCAAAGATACAAGAATCTTGTACAAAAAGGAGAATATAAGCCGAAGAAGCGCAGCTATTTGATCCGTTAAGACTGGTTAAACCAGTAATAGTCACAACCAAGATTTTTATACAAAGGCTATGGAAATTGAAGCTGGAATGGGATCAAGAATTAGATCAAGAGTTGAGGCAGGAGTGGGAGAAGTATCGACTTTCGTTAATGGTACTAAACACGGTGGAGAATGGAAGACATGTCTTAAGTGCAGTTGACGCGAAGCGGATAGAGCTACATACGTTTGCAGACGCCAGCGAGAAGGCAAATGGGGCAGTAGCATACCTAAGGACCATAGATATAAGGGGTGTAATAACAACAAAAATACTGTGCTCAAGGTCTCGAGTGGCGTCTGTGAAAGTAATTACGCTACCCAGACGAGAACTGTGTGCAGCAGTGCTGGCCGCCGAGCTAACGCAGAAAATAAAAGGTACTTTGAATGTACCAATTGACCAGACATATATATGGACCGACTCACAAATAGTGTTATCTTGGATTCAAGGAGATCCAGGTGTCCTTAAAACATATGTGTCACACAGAATTTCGGACATACAAAAGCTAAGTGCGGGTAAGGATTGGAGCTAAATAAATACCAAGATGAGTCCAGCGGACTTAGTATCTAGAGGGATGGTTCCAGAACAACTGACAAAGTCAGAGTTATGGTTCTGGGTACCATCATTCCTGAAGGAAGATGAAAAGCAATGGCCGAATAGTTCGATTTCCAAGACACGGTTAAAGGAGGAGGAAAGGACAACTTCAGCAATTGTCAGCACCAGTGCCATCGGCTCAAATGAAGACCATCCAGTTTACCGTATAAACCACAGGAATTCATTCACAACACTGCAAAGGAGCATGGCATTCATCTTACGCGCCATAAATAAAATTAAAAAAAGCTACATCACACTCACATCAAATACATGGCTATCAACAATGGAATTAAATGCGGCACTTATAGAAACGGTAAAGGAGGTTCCAAGAAATCACTTCAAGGAAGAAATTCAACTTCTGAAAAAAGGAGGGCAAGTCAAAAAACAGAATCATCTGGCATCCTTGTCACCGTTCATAGACGAACAAGACGTTCTAAGGGTTGGAGGAAGATTAGAAAATGCCCAAATATCATATGATGCAAGACACCCAATGTTGTTACCAGCAGTAGACTTCATCTCGAAGTTATGGCTACAACATTTGCATAAACAACACCTACATGCAGGGCCATTAGCATTACTAGCCATTTCAAGACAAAGATTCTGGATAATTCGTGGTCGAGAGTTGGCGCGTACAATTGTGAGTTAAAATGAATTCCAAAAAGCAATCCACGATTATTAACCCAGATAATGGGAAACCTCCCGGAATGCAGAGTTTGCCCAGTGAGATCTACAGCGGGGGTAGACTTCTGTGGCCCAATGTGGACTCACTACCATTGTAGAGGGAAAAAACCACAAAAGAGTTATATTACGGTGTTTTGCTGCTTCACGACAAAAGCAGTGCATATGGAAGTAGTTTCCGATTTAACTACTGAGACTTTCATTGGAGCACTTCGGAGGTTTATGGCTCGAAGAGGATTTTGTAAGGAACTATACTGCGACAATGCGACAAACTTTGTGGGAGCTAGTAATAAATTAAATGAAATAGCAGAGCTGTTCAAAGAACAGTGCAATAAGGAGAAGATGAGTACAGATTGTAGTACAAAAGGAGTACAATTTAACTTCTCGCCACCGAGAGCGCCACACTTTGGAGGATTGTGGGAAGCCACTGTAAAGTCTGCGAAAAAGCTTTTCAAACAAACGCTAGCATCAGCATCCCTTACATTTGAAAAGCAGTAGTGCAGTACATTTGAAAGTGCACAGTAGTTTCAGAAGCTGAAGCGATACTGAATTCCAGACCTATTACGCCGTTATCTTCTGATCCAAACGATTATACAACGCTGACACCAGGACACTTCATGATTGGAGAACCAATGGTTGCGATGCCAAAACCCCACATAAAACAACAAGCATTGTCTAAATTATCGAGGTGGAAACTGGTATCAGCTATTCATCAAGAAATGTGGAAGAGGTGGGTAAAGGACTATTTGTCCCAGCTACAGCAGAAAAGCAAATGGAGGGATACATCAACCAATTGCAAGCCAGGAATGTTGGTATTGATGAGAGACGAAAATAGTCCACCACTCAAATGGCCGTTGGGAAGGATTGAATAGGTGTTTAAAGGCAAATATATCTTCGTCAGAGTAGTAAATGCCGAACCGCGAAAGGAACTTATAAGAGAGCTGTCTACCATATAGCTCCATTGCCCATAGAAGTGGAGGAAGAAACAGAAAACATCCCGAGTACATCAACCAGTACCAGCAAAACCACAGAAACGAATAAACGAGGAAGAGAAAAAGCACAAGAAAGACCCATAAAGAGACCGAAATATTCAATGAACACAATGCTGATTATGATTGTGTTGCTATTTTTCCCTTAGCAGCACTAGAATCGACTACGCCTTTTGAAGTGACTCGTCTCCATAATAATCCAGGCATCTATGTGGAACAACTAGGACAAAGCCAGTTAGCGTTACCAAAATGGAGGATTGCTGCATTCTACAATATGACAAATTATTGGCAAACATGGAGCATCATAGAGAAAGGAGTTCAAAAGATGGAGCGCCTCGTAGTAGTATCACCGAATGAAAAATATTTCAAACTTATTACTAACCAAGTGAACTATAAACTTCGAAGATTAGAGGAAGGAAACAAAATGATTTTTGATAACATCACACATTACCAGAGAAAAAAAAGAGGATTGATCAATGTAGTAGGAAACATAGCCAACAAACTATTTGGAGTATTAAATGATGACTACGCAAATGAGATAAAGGAAACAATCAAACAAATGAAAGGACGACAAAATAATATGTTCAACCTCATAAAAAATCAAACATCAATCGTAGAAGCGACCACAAAATTATAAAAGAAGTCACATGTCGAACAGATAGAACATTTTCAAATGATCCAGAAAGAGCTACAAGCAAGTGCAACGCAAATAAATGCTACATGTGAGCCAGGCAGCGTTCATAGAGACTTACGGAGCTTTAAAAAACGAATCCAGCAAGTTAAAAATGGGGAATTAGAACTATCATCGCTGACCGAACATGACGTACACCAATATGTGATATGATACTTAGCAGTAGGACTTGTAATCATTCTAGCCATAGCATGGACGATTATCCATCGAAGAGGAAACCACCAGACCGAGAAACAAACCATATCAATCGCCCTGGCAAAGGAGGACTTCCATATAGATGAATAAGTCATCAACCCGTGGAGGATGTTTAGTATGTTTAAGATCATTTGGTTAGGTTTGGTTAGATTATTTGTTTAGGTTTGTTTTAGCATGATCAATAGTATCTGTTTAGGTTCATATGATAAAGATTGGTTAGGTTTCATATGATCAGGATAGTTTGTTTGTTTTTTAGGTATCATAGTTTGATAAGGTAGGACTCGCCGTAGGTCGAATATGTACAGGTAGATTAAGGGTTAAGTCAGAATGTTATATTTGATAAGAAACTAGGATATATGCATATTTGAGGATTGATAAAGAGTTTTGTAATCATGTGATAAAGAGTTTTGAGTAGTATATAAGTTGAAAATTTTGGAAAATAAAATCAGTGTTAAGCAGAACTTCAAGCCTTTCACTTCCCTTGAACAAGAACATCAAACAATCTGGATTAGTGTTTCCTAAGCCAGTTTTCAAGGATCAAGACAAACTACGAACACTCAACAAAATATTTCTCCACCAAAAGGGAAAACTCGTAGAATTCTGGATTAGCGCTTCCTAAGCCAGTCTACGGAGCCACCCTTCGAAAAGTATAATATTTTATGCCAGGCCCATCGAAGATTCATCCTACGATTCCGGCGTATATACATTATATATATCATATTATATGTCGTGTGGACGACTCATCATATATATGACACATAAATATGTCATATTTTTCTTTTCTATTTTCAATGGAAACACTATTTTCTTTTCATCACTCCTTTTATTTGCAATTTGCTAACTTATATTTTTCGTGAACTACAATCTGTGTATGACAACTTTGACCAACAGACAACTTTAGAATTATATGTCATACTAATATTGTGTCATCTGTACAGCAAAAACCGATTGGTTATTCTTAAAAACGTGTGTGTACAGTTCGTCATATTATATGTCATAGATATGATATGATAGAACTATGTCATATAATATGTTGTATTTTTCTATGGTCGTCTGTACGCACCTTTAGGTAAAACTTTATTTTCGTTAACTATAGATGAAAGCACAGATATATCGACAGAAAATCTACTTGCTGTTGTTGTCAAGTTATGATATAATAGTTTCAACGATTATACATTAAAAACAAAGATTTTAAGTTCTGTAAATCTTTTTGGCGAAAGCGCTGAGGATATTTTCAGTGATTTATTTGAAAACTTAAACAATTTCATTTTAGATATTATAAACATACTAGCTGTACCCGCCCGCTTTGCTGGGCATTACGTAATACTGCATATTTTTTGTATACTGTATATGTTGATACTATATATGTTTTGTTTTTCTTTAGTTATAGATTTTTGATTCTTAGCTGTTATCTTTTGATTGTAACATAAGTTCAAAAACTTCCAAAAAATCTTTGACTTCTTCAACAATGTTTTTATTAACGTTTGGCTACAAATTTTTGCCGTAAAATGGATAATAAATTGAAAGTATGAATAGTGCTTAATAAGAAAATGAGAAATAAACTTAAAACAACTATTCAAGCACTCTTTCAAAAAGAGCCAATTTTGGAATTATTACTGAACCTTACAGCACCTATTAATTTTAAAGTTACAAAAACATTGAAATATAGTAGTTATAAGAAATCGAAATTTATCCTATGTTCGGTGACAACAATGAAACAAATAGGGATTTATAGACTGCCGGTTCAAACTCAAACACAACTGGTTAACTTTTTACATACACTTCGATTAGTACTGAATGTAAATTTCTTATGGCACAGTAATATTTGAGAGGTTAATCCGATCCGATCGGCCACATCAACAATACGCCCACGTTAGCCGCGTAAATTTATTTTCGGCGAATTTGTTGAAAAATATTGCTTTCTTCTACTTACAAAAAAAGTTAAGGTTTAATCACAGACAAAATAATTTACCAGATGTCGCGATCCCATGTGACTCTCTACCCATTTTTTTCCAACATCACACACGTAACAGCAGACAAAAGATCCATGGGCCGTATGCGCCTTTGACCGGCTTTAACGTTTAAGAAACAGACAGTGCGCGAATTGATGTTGAAGTTTGATTGTCAAATAGGGAATGAGTGATCACAATAATAGGAAAGGGGGCTGAAACAAAATTTCGCGGATGGAACACAATGGACATGTACACACAATGCACACAATTTTGATGTTCTGAAATTTACACAAACAAAAATGTGTACCATTGGAGAGTAAAATTTACTCAAAAAGTTATGTTTTCTGTGTAATAGTATTTTCTATTGATTTAAAGAAAAAATATACAAATTGAGTTTCCAATATATAAAAAATTACAAAATTTTTCCGAAAAACGCGAGATTTTGCGTTTACGAATTTTAATCTGAATTTTATCATGTATCATAACTTTTGTTTGGACACACTTTTAAAAACTCAATTCAGAGAAAAAAGATGAATTGAAAAATTTAGGAAATTTAAAAAAATGGGGGTCGGTCATACGTATGAACTCCGTAGGACGCTTCGTTTAACCGCTAGGAACAAAAAATTGTTAAAAATTCAAAATCTGAATTTTATCAATTTTCCGATCTTTTGAATGCATACCTTTAAAACCTTAATGTAGAAAAAAATGATGTATGAAAGGAAGGTAGGAAATGTCAAAATAGTGGGGGTTGGTCATACATATGAACCCCGTAGGACGCTTCGTTTAGCCGCTACGGGCAAAAAACCGTTAAAAATTCAAATTTTTACCGGAAAAGAACCCTTCAAACCGGAAGAAAATCGGTCAACTTGGGATTCCCGGAAACTATGATGTCCTACAATCTGAAATTCAAAAACATATTTACCATTTTCCACCAATTTGAACAAATCTACCTGCTACGGGTTTAATGAACCAAAATTGTATTGAATAACCCGAGTAAGATTTGTAGAAAACAATTAAAACCGGCTCTACGGAAATACAGAGTGTCAAATCATAGAGATTTCTTGAGAGAGAGCTTTTGTTCCGATTTGCAAAAGCGAAAAGTAACGGTTCCCTAATACGCAAGTAAAGGTTGAAGTTTTCGTATTCGAGATGGGCATAAGAAGATCCAAAAATAAATCAATCCCCATTTCCTAATCGAAAACCACATGACATGAAGTCGCATCCATCCCTAGTATGAATCCATGGATAGATTTCATATCAAGAGAAAGTGTACTTTGCTTCTTAAGAAAAATAAATGAAGAGAGATCGTGCAATCAACAAAATGCCGAAATGTTCTCTCGAATACGTCTCATATTTAAGAGAGAGGGAGTAACCGCTAACGATGCGATAATTGCACGATCTCTCTTCATTTAATAAGCTTAAGCGCTAAAGTCGACTTCTTCTTGGATGGGTAACGCCATGTATTCGAGAGACACGATTTGATTCCCATTTTCATGATCTTCTTCGTTTCTCTCTTAGAAATATTTCGCGTGACGGAGCGACAATAATTGCACGATCTCTCTTATATTCTAAAGTAGATTTTCTCTTGAGAGTCATTCATGGATACAGATTGTTTCATATCAAGAAAACTCTACTTAAAATTAAGAGATATTATGAAATCAAACTACCGAATTGTTCTCGCGAATACAGTTCATGCTCAAGAGAGTGAGAGAAATCGGTAAAAATTTGTACTCGAGAGAAACGATCGCTCTTAATTTCTTTATTTCAAGCTTTCGCACGGAAAGAAGATGCTCTCTTAAAATCAAAACGACCAAAACTTTAAAACTACCATATCTCGAAAAGTTTTTGGCGAATTTCTTTGAAACTTCACAGAAACATTCTCCTTCTAACAAGACTAAATCCTACCAAATTTCATAAAACTTGTCCCGGTAGATCCGGAGTTTTGCCGCGACAAACTTTTGTAAAAAGATCTTGTTTTATATATATAAGATTAGGATTCGCTGCGAATACAACTAATGTTGCTTTTGGAAAAAAATCACTAGCGTTGTGTCCAAACTAAAATTAATAAATCCTCACTGCATTTTTCTAAAATGCGTATGCCACTCTAGTGCTCTAGCTGTGAGCTTTGCTTGTATGACCCTTCCTAGAGCATGATACCCAATATTTAAGGAAACTTACAACTATTTAAGTTACAGTTCCAAGCGGAAATGAGATTTAAAATTCAGTTTTGCAAGAATTTGTAGGCACGAAAAATCGCACTACACAACGAGTCTACAAAATTCGCTGGCTTTCTTTGGACATTTGTGTCAGTTGCATAATCGAGCAGTGGGGTGCACTGAAATTACGAGTATATTTTCACCAAGAAAATTTACTAGAACGTCATTTTTCAGCTAGTTTTTTCCATGAAAAATTTGAAAATAGCTTTACGAAGCTTTATTTTTTGTTCTTAGAATATATTTTTACATATATGTGAATAAAGTGACTATAATATTTCAAAGCAATGAGTGTGCACTGCATTGCATATTTTGTAATTCTTCGGAAATGCTCAAATCAATATTGAGCTGCTTCATGAAAAATTACTATATAATCTTCAACTTTAGTTGTAAAAAGTACGGTAAATTTTTAAAATCTCAAGGAAATGTATATAGATATTCAAGTGACCAAACAAATTTCGCTACAAATGCAGGGGTCAACAAAACCAAACGTGACTGTATCTGCAATTATGGATTTCTTAAAAAGATTCCAATCGTTTCTAGTAGAATTGTGCACACAGCTGAAAGTCAGACTGTCTCTGCTCTGGCGCTCGACTTCTCCGTTTTCCGTTTCTGTGGCAAGTCGGCTAAATATTTCTTTGGGGAGTTTTATTATACTTCCACTGCAAATCTTGCGCGTAATTTTTATTTCTTTGTACCTACTAAAGTAATCTACAACGACCAATATCAAATCCCAACTCGGAGGGGGTCCCATTAGATCGATGGCTATATCCACCCACGGCTCATTTTGTCGTTCTCGTCTTTAAAGCGGGTTTGGTGGACTAGGTGCTGAGACTAAGGTTCATCCTTTGCAAGACATAACTAAAGTCTTAGCATCTTTATCGTACTTCGGTCCTTGGCCTAGCTTTCATCAGAGCTATACCGGGATGGCCCCCGTGGGCTGCGGTTAACACTAGGTCTCGTAGAGCACGTGGAATGACTAACCTGATTCCCTTTAGTAATATTCTTTCCTAGAAGCATAATTCATATTCGAATAGCGTATAATTTTTTACTTTTTCGTCCCATTTGTTCTCATAAGCCTTCTTTAACCTGAATGATCTCTGTTATATTCTTGAAAACTTTATTATCTCTTGTAGCGTTACAGCAGTAAGTTTGGCTTCCTGTACAATTTGGTACTCTATACGTAATCTCCGATTTCACTTATCGTATTAATCTCTATGTTACATAATCTGGATAAACAATCCACTATATTTTCTTTGCCTGGTCTATATACAACCTCAAACTCATAACCATGGAGTTGTAGAATCCATCGTTCTATTCTGGCGCATGGTTTTGATTTAGGCCCAAATGTGATTTCAAGTGGTTTGAGATCGGTTATTAACTCGAATTCTTTACTATAAAGGAAAACGTGGAAATGTTCCACAGGCCACACTAGTGCCAGTGCTTCTTTCTCTGTTTGACAGTATCGTCGTTCGCAGCCTGTCAGTGTCTTATGTCCATATGCGATGATCCGTGGTCTTTTCTTGTCTATCTCTACTAAGACACCACCTAATGCTACTGGACTGGCTTCGACTATAACTACCGTCCTATCTTAAACGTCGTAGTAACCTAGGGTAGGAATTTTGTATAGAGCCGACTTTAGGTCTTTAAGCCCGGTTTCTTGCTTTAATCCCCAGAATTTAGTAATATCTGATCCTTTTCCAAGTTTTCTTCGAAGCAACTCTTTGAGTGGTTCCGTTTTTGTCGCTAAACTGGGAATCCATTTCCCGACAAAATTTATGAGACACACGAAGCTCTGAAGTTCACTAATATTTATAAGTGATCGAAATCCATGGATACGAGATATGTATTTTTGTAAAGGTCTTAATCCTCTGTCCGAAAACTTATGTCCAAGAAATTGTATCTCAGTCTTTTGAAATAAAAATTTATCTTTCCTTAGTACCACGTTGGTCTCCTCTCAAGGTACTTAAGGCACTTAAGACATTTTGTAATGTACGGTCATGTTCTTCATCATCTTTCCCATAAACCAATATGTCATCAATAAAATTGATGGTTCCTTCATATTGTAAAAGAATCCATTCTAGCGTCTCTTAGAAAATTTCAGGAGCGCATGTGATGCCGAACATCAATCGTTTATAACTGTAAAGCCCCTTATTCGTTATGAAACTAGAATCTGGATGTAATTCCTGTTGATGGAACGCGTCTTTTATGTCCAACTTGGGGAAGATTTTTGCACTCTCCATCTTGAAAAGTAGTTTGTCCATCGTTGGCAATGGATGATTGTCCCTCAAGATTGCTTCCTTAGCTCGTCTCATATCCACACATATGCGGATTTTTCCGTAATCTTTCAAGACCGGCATTATTGGTGATACCTACCTTGAGGATCCGTGGCCTTCTTCAATAATGTCTCTGTCTATGAGCTCTTTGATTTTATTATTTACCTTTTCTTCGAGATGTATGGCAATTCGTCGATATGGCTGTGGAACTGGTGATATGTTATCGTCAATAACTAAAATAATTTGAACATTTTTTATTTTCAGAAACGGTTCCTCATTTTCTACTGGGTTTATATCGAGCCCAATTCTAAGAATTCCCATTTTCATAGCTGTCCGTTTCCCTAGTAGGTTTTGTGCTCCGTCTTCTATTACGTAGAAAGTGGCATACTCCAACTTGTTGCCTATTTTGATATTCGCCTCGAAAGCTCCCCTTAATTTCAAAGGTTCATTACTCCCTTATCAATAAAATGTTTTCCTAGGGTTGTCAATCTGATTCCTTATCTCTATTTTATTATTTTTCAATTCTTGCCACGTTTTTCTCGATATCAAATTACATTTGCACCCAGAGTCCACCAACATGTTTATTTTCCATTTTCTGATCTCCCATCCCAATTCATTGTTGCCGTCATCATCTGTACGTTTACTTGTCTGCTCCGTTACACGTTTGCTATTTTGTGGTTTAAACTTTATATTTTCTGCTCCGACACTCATTCCACTTTTCCTTCTTGTTGGTAATTTGGATCTACAGAATTCTCTAAAATGCCCTTATAAGCCACATCTTAAGCAATTCCTTTCTCTAGCTAGGCATTTGTTGTCTTGTGAATCATTATTCATACTTCCGCATCTGCTACAGCCTCTTCTTTTGTTTCTGATTCTACTATATTCACATCGTGAATTTTTTTTTGTTTCCTTACCAAAAACCTCCATTCACCGATCAACTGCTTCAAGGGCGTTTGCCTCTGAAATTATATCATCTCATATGATGGAATCTCCGGTGTGTAATGTTTTCTTCCTGAGCTCCTTTTGGAAACACTTTTCAGTGATCTGATCTATAATTTGATCGTCTTTGTCTTCAAATCAACATTTATAAGATTGTTGTCTTAATGTACTAAAAATTTTTCAAACTTTTCATCAGCTTCTTGTATAATCAGCCGAAATAAGTGGCGTTTGCACAGCTTGCTCTCTTTTGGCGTAAAGTACCCATCAATTTTATCTACTGCAATCTTGAAAACGTCTACGCGATCTGCTGTATGTACGTTTGCGTCAGGAATATTGTAAAATATTTCTTGTATCTCTAGACCACCAATATGTAATAAGCTTGCAAACTTCTTCTCACACTAATCAATCCCAGCAGCATCGAGATAAATATAACGTGCTCCTTTCCAACGTTCCCATCTGGTGCCCACAGAGGAAGACACCCTTTCGCCTTCGAACTTCTCAAGCGTAAGTTGTGACATTTTAGTATAACATCTGAAACCAATTACAGTTTACAGTAATATCAATTTAATGATCAGAAATGTCTGCTTGTTTCCCCCAGGTCCACAGCAGTAAGATAGGGTTGAGTTTTTCTTACTTACGTCAATTTAATAACCATAATTATGCTACAAGGGATATCACTTTAATATCCTCCACACGGTGTCAATCTAATGACCAGTATCTATGTACTGCTATACCGGCTACGAAATAACTTTGTTATATCAATAGAGTCAATTTTATGACCATTCTTTATTGCCAGTTTAAACCTATAAATCAATAACTAGATAGGCTATAAAACTCCATGTCACTTGTATAAATTATCCTGCAGTTGTGTTCCGTTGTAATAGCACACCCTGGCGCTAACAAGCAAAATTTACGAGACCATAATTCGTCTGTTTATTACAAATATTGACCAATTAGATACCTATGTGCATACGTTCTTATGTCAGCAATACAATATACCTTTAGGTGCACTCACTATCAGCATACAACTAGAACGACATAAGTACAATTTTAATAGTACTGATTTATAGATATAATTATGAATGTGTCTTGTTTACATCATTTTAGTTCCTTGTTACAGTTCTTTTTGGTTTTTAAGTTAACTTTTTTATTTTGAGCTTTTTAGTTTAATGTGAATGCGGAGAGTAAGTAGGTAGCAAATATGCAAGATTATTATGTTGTAAGGAGCTTGTGCTAAGGTCATATTAGCTATGCACACCCTGGATATTACGGTCTTCGTCCACCATAGTTTGTTTTGGCTCATGTCGCATAGCTTTTGACACTAAACTTGCGCGCGGCGCAAAAACACACTTTTAAGTTAAAAAATTTTCAAAACTTATTTTTCGAATATTTCATAAATAAAACAAATTTGAGAATTTTCATAGAACAAAAGTGGTTTTGTTGTTATTAATTCATACACCTGCGTTGTCAAATTCCCTGGCCTAGTAGCGGAGTAAATGAAAACAGGTCGAAATTTTTCGACAACTAATAGTGGTACTGTTATTGACACAGTTTTTGACAAAATATTAATGTTGCTTATTACCAAGGTGCAATACCAGATATTACAAATCATACGTGACTACTGTAAGGGCTTGATTACACTGAGGCAACAAAAGACGACATGTAGCATGCCAAATGCTGTCGTTGTTGCGTGTTGTTGATGCGCGACAAAGTTCGTACCGACATGGCGGTTGTTGCTTTCGACATTTTATCGTTAATTGAAGCATGCGCTTTGTTTCCTGTATTTGTGGTCAGAGCGGTAGAAATTCCTTTGACGCAACATGCATCAGTTGTAGTCATCATGTCTTTAGAAACAGTTGCAGCTTGCTTTTCAGTAATAAATTTAAGCCAAAGAAGAAATAGAAGAAAGGCAAGGTGGTGGAGAAGGGAATTGTATATTGGTGGAGCAGATTCCCAGAAAGGGTTTTTTGCGATATTAATCGCTGACGATGGAGGTTTATTTAAAAATTTTACTCGGATGAGCAGAAAGGATTTTGATTGTTTGGTTGAAAGTGAACTTAATCAGACACCAACTTTCGTGAAGCAGTTCCGGCTTACGTGAGATTATTATTGACACTAAGGTATTTAGCCACAGGTGACAGTGACTACTCACTGATGTGTCTCTTTCGCATATCTGAGCCAAGTCTTTCACGTTCATCCCAAAAGTATATATGTTTTCAAACATTTTGTAAAGCTAAGGTTCAAAACAATTGCTTATATTGTTTTATTACAAATATTTACATTAGTCATTAAATAATTGAGAAATATCCACTGTGGCATTGTCCGCAGAGGTACAAACAGAAGTGGTAGAATATGTGGCATGGTCTGCAGAGACGGCTATATGCAGAGAGGGCAGATAAACATCTGCGATCGATATATTTTCGCCATCAAATTTGCGCCTAGCTGCATCGAACAATATATTATTTATTAACTGTTTGGCCATTGATAAGATGTTGGTAGGATTGAACGCTCGCAATTCGTTACCGGCGTGTTCTCCATAAGTTGAAAAGACATCTTTTTTATAAGCACGTTCGAGAACGCAATACGCTTCTTCCTCGCGTTCGGATGGAGATGCAAAGGTCCGCTTTCTAGGTTTTCCTCTAGGAGGAACAAATGCTTCAATTTCCCCCCTTTCATTCTGCTGTCCAGTTTCAGCAATTTGACTTTCGGTCTCTTCATCAGTTTTCTGAAGCAAAATGCAATAAAATAGTTTAACTAAGGACGATTTTAATTGGTTTTTCATTTTTCCATATTGCAGGTACAGAGGACAGGTGGAGGAAGGTGGCAAAAGATTTTGAAGTTTCCTGGAATTATCCACTTTGCATCGGAGCTTGTAACGGAAAGCACATAAGAGTGCAATAACCAAAAAACAGTGGTAGTAAATTTTTTAACCACAAGGCAACTTTCAGCATTGTTTTGATGGCTATTGCAGAGGCCAATTATTGCTTTCTATATGCAGATATTGGATGCCAAGGCAGAATTTCTAATGGCGAAGTTTTCCGAAATACGAGTTTTTATCAAAAACTATCAAGCGGTAATTTACAATTACCATCCCCTCATTTTCTTCCTGGAGAAGATAAGTTACTGCCGTATGTCATATCAACTGATGATGCGTTCCCCTTACAGCAGCATATAATGAAACCCTTTAGCGGATACCATAGGGCTGGCACTCCTCCGAGAATTTACAATTACAGGCACTCACGGGCTCGTAGAGTAGTGTAGAATACCTTGGGGTTGCTAGCATCTGTGTTTGGTGTTTTTAGGAAACCGATTGCTCTAAGTGTTAAAAACGCTGAGATCGTAACAGCGGCAGCTATATTCACAACTTTTTAAGAAAAAGTTCAAGTTCGAAACACCTATAGTCCCCTCCAGGAACTTTTGATAATGAAACACGAGATGGAAATATTATTCCTGGATCATGGAGAGCAGAAACGTCAAGCGACAATGGTTTGGAGGATATACACAGCAGACCACGGAGGTCAACTTGAAATGCGAAAGAAGTGAGGGACGAATGTATGAATTATTTTACTTCGGGGGAAGGACGTGTGTCGTGGCAAGATAGCTACGCCTACTTTATTAAGTTCAATTGAGAATAGCATGCTACATGTCGCTTTGTGTTGCTTTGAAAATATAACTTGATTAAATATAACTTCATTGAGCTTATCTCTGAATCCTCTACATCCTTGGTCGTTGCAAATGTACTTCTAGGCAAGTCAACGTCGTCCAAAAAGGTTAACAAATCGTAAACAAACCATTTTTTTCTTTGGAACGAGAGGAACCACTTTTTTTCTTTCAAGACGCTTTCTTTCGCGATGGAAAGCTGATCGCAAGTTTTTATTTTATGCTTTAAATCTACAACTGCACACTTATATTTTTTTTGCTAATAGCTGCTGCAGTCTATCAATTGTAGTTTTTTTATTTTTATAATTTGCACATGTATTCTCCCATAATTCGGGGGAATTATGGTAATCCTCGATAAAATTGACTGTGTTGTCAATATTCCACTCCATTTTTGTTTCCTGATTGAATTACTACTAAAGTTGTCCGGTGTGGGGTTCATCCTCCTATATAACGGTCTGGCTTACTGTGATAACCCACTTCGGTGATCGATCAGACTTTAGTAGGCTATGAAATTCGGGATTTCATGAAATTTCGGATTTCATGGATTTCATTTCCTTAATAACGGGCAATAAATATTATTAAATTTTCGTGGCTAGATGTCTAAGAAATTTGTAACACGATTCATGTCCCACCGATCCATCAATCCCTAGGTAATTGGCGCCTCCAAACGACATGTCAAATTTTGTTTCCACATGTCGTAATGAAGCGGCAACATCAGATCACATGCGGCATGCGACGGCGAAGCATGCTTCATGTCGCTTTGTGTCGCTTTGATTGAAAACATTGTGTAGCATGCGCATGCTACATGTTATTCGAATGTTGCTTCGGTGGAATCCAGCCTTAAGGCTCGCTCGATCGTTTTTTATGCCTTTATTCTCGCGTCTTGAGGCCTCTTGTCGATAGCCAGCCCGTCACACGCGCCGGCATCTTAACAGTTTCCATTGAAATGCATCGGTCTAAATTCATGACGCGATGCCATGTATATATAGTTTCACCTTAAGAAAATTGCTTGTGTTTTGCGGTTGAGACTCAAAAATTTCATTAATGGTCAAACACCACATGCCAAAATAAATTTTCTCTTGAATTTTTTTGTCAAAAGTTATTTCTAGCTGATCATTTATTACGTCTAAAATTCTCCAGACTTCTTGCTCCTGGATATGACGAGTCTAGTTCATTTTTTCAAAAAGTGGCAGCAGGATACTTTGTTGTTGACCAGTCTTTTTTTGTCTAGAACATTTACTTTGGGCACCATTTAAGAAATTCGGCCACAGATTTTGATAATGCAGATATTTGATTGGAGGTAATGGAACCATAATTTGTTCATAAGTAAAGATAAGAATAACTAAACTGGCATGATTATCGTGCCCGCTCTGCCTCATACTGGGTTTGTCAAAATGTAGACATGTATAAAAGATTAGCAAATATATTAAAAATATATACCTTTCCGGTATATTAATTTTCTTAAAATATCAAAAATCATATAAGGTTACATAACCTCACATTCATTGTTTTTGGTTTCATTTTACGATGGTACTGATGTTCTCTGCACTAAAATTAATCAAAAAAGTTTATGCGTTCCAACTTCACAATGAATGACTTATGTCATATTCGAAATTTGTTTTATAAATTTAAATTATTTTAAAGCGATTTGAAAATTTTTGTACAAAACATGTTTATATATAATATTTAAAAATTATTTAATATTCAAAATTCCTTCCATTAAATTCCTGGCACCCATTCCATACACGTCCTTAAAATATTTTTGCATACTAGGGTTCCGTACCCGAAGGGAAATGACGGAACCCTATTAATATGACCTCGTTATCCGTCCGTCTGTCACAGAGCTGTATCTGTTCTTCAAATTTTCACAAAGTGTGTATTATTATTATTGCCGCTATAACAACAAATCATAAGAAAAAATTTAAAAAGATACAAAAACAAATCTAAAAAAACTGAAAAACTACTAAAATAAAAGAAAAATTACAAAAAAATCATTCACGCGGTGATAAAGATATAACAAATGCTGATAACAAAAAACGAAGAGGAACGTGCGCACTGCATTCTAAAAACGAAGACGGCGATAAGGAATGCTGGTACGTAGGGATGTCGAAAATGAAAAAAATAACGATATATGTCGTATCGATATTTATCGTTTTTCAAAGAATTATCGATATATCGGTTCAATTTATAGAAGAATGATCGCGCTTTAAAAAATAGTATATTTTTCCAGACATACGTAAATCATAAAAATTTACAAATATTAATTTTTCTTTATATGCGGTAAACGTAATATATTTGTCGGTCTGAAAAATATATCGTTTCTTGTACCTTTTCGATAGTAAGAATTTAATGTCGATATATCAGAAAATTAAATATCGCTTAAAATATCGATACGTGGTGATACGCCGCATCACCTGAAAAGAAGGGTAGATTAGATCATAATAAATACACTATATGAGTCATTAACCATACCCCTAAGACATATGCACATAAAAGGACCTAAAAAACATAATGCACCAGAACTTGAACATGTCACTATACTTCCTATCTAGAATATCCACTACACGAGAAGTTGATGTCGATGTTGATGTCCACATTGATGTTCACTGACATTTGTAATACACATATGAACATAAGATGACCTGAAAGACATAATGCACAAGAAGTTAAACACGTTCATTCTACTCACCATCAAGCATAACTAAAACACGTTTATGCTCACGATAGTTACGAAGTGTTTCAACGGAAATGAACCTCAAAATAAATACATAATATAAATAAACAAACAATTTTAAAATACTTACGTGAACATTGGACACAGGAAACCTATGCCATTATCATAAAACTTATTCAAAACATAAAACAAACGATATCACAACATTGTCTTAACATCTACTGACATGTCAAAACGAAACACATGTGGGAATGTAAACAACTTACGCAGTTCTAAAAACCTCCGCCAGTCACCGGTAGATGGCGCCACCCAAAAGTTGAGTGCGTTTTGTAAGTAGATGGCATCCTCGCACCAACGGTCAAAAATCCCGGTTTCTTGGGATAAAACGCGGAGCAAAATTTAGTAAAACCACCAGTAGTTTGGGATAAACTAACAGTCCTAAGAGCGGAAGACAGGCCTAATAATAGGAAGGAGTCCAATAGGAAAAGTAAGTGGTCCAAACCGAACAAGTTTCTTGAAACCTCTCTGTTCTTTTGGTAGCTTGAGTTTGAAAGTGGTCGTAGTAACCCATCAAACTCAAGCTCAAATCTGCCACGCCGAGCACGGTTCTAGTAACCTATCGGCGCAGAGGGGATTTAGCGTTGAAAGTGGTTATAGTAACCCATCAACTAGTGTACGAACTATCCTATCGAACAAGGTTCTAGGAACCTATCGATCTTAGGGGGAACCTCTAGTTGAAAGTGGTCGCCAGAGCCCATCAACCTAGTTCCCAAAAATACGTCGTTCCGATTAAAGTGGCTATTCCACAGTGTCGGGGACGTCGAAGGTTACTTTGGAGGAGGCGCTGCGGGATTCTAGGGCGGGTCCGAAGCAGGGAGATCCAGCGGCTTCATAGTGATCGTATGAATTACCGTATTACTAAATGCGGTGAGAGGAAACACAAAGGGGGTCAAAGGAAAAGTAAACAGGGAAAGAAAAACATTGTAAATTAGATTAAAATTAATGAATAAAAAGCTAGAACACGATAAATTGGAAAATTTAAAATAAAAAATGAATTTGGTTGAGAAAACGAATAACAAATGAAAATGAATTTGGTGAATTAGAATAAAAAATTGAATTTGAATTTGGTTGAGAAATGGAATTATAAATTAATTTGAGTTTATATAAAATAATAGGTGTGCAACGAATGATGGATTTGAGATTTGGTTTACATATATAAAATAATAGGTATACAGCGAATAATTAACTTCAGACTTGGTTTGTATAAGATAATAGTTAAAGCTTTGAACTTCATGGATGAGTAATTGGCAAACATTGGTTTGTAAATAGTCAGTAGAAATAAATAATTAAGACAATCAACCGAAAATTGTGTGAGAATGCCTTCCTTCAACATTATGTTCAAAGACAAAAAACAAAAATAGTCAGAGCTGAAATATAACAACATACAACATATCAAAACATAAAATATAACAACTGGTTACATGCAAAAATAAAATCGTAACAGACATATCGAACGAATAATATCGATATATTTTCTACATTCCCACTGTTACGCATTATAAGGAATGTTGCATTATCGCCGTCTCTTCTCTTTGTTCGACATGGAGATAGAAGTGATTTCATGTCACAGTGACTAAATCACCATGTCACGGTGACTAAATCATCAAATTACTGTGATTGTTTCTGACAGACTCTCACAGAAGAATAACGCTGTTTTTTGCCGATTTTCAAATTTTTTTTTCAAAAAACAAAATTGTTTTCTGTTCCCATGGCCATTTTTGAATGAATCAATAATTGAATTGGATGAATTTTTGATTTTGTTATTATTTTATCAGTGCGGAAGGACTAACAGGCAATTTTGATACCTGTGTTTGTTCAAAAAGATCAACGTTAAAAAATCACGTCGATTTGTTACCGTGATTTTTGAATTTTTTACTACAAAATCAAACTTTTCCCCATCTCTAGTTCGACATTCTAATTTTCATTGATGTCTCAAAATGTAGTGCACGAGCACTAGAATGATTATTAAAATTGCTTCAAACAAAATATGTTTCGTTTGATTATTCCGCTGGATACGCCTTACCTTGCTCAAAAATGAATGAAACTACAGAAAAATTGGACTCCTTAAGAATGTGCTCCTTATATCATTAAAAAGTGGAAAGTTTCAAGTTTGCAGATCCGCCGGACACAAATTACACTGGTTCCAGCTGAAAAAATTACCATACATAAGACTCAAGGGGAAACGATAGACAAAGTTGACATTTATAGATCACCTCGATGTAACTTAAACGATTTTTAAATTCTCTGACTAATGCCATAAAAAAGCGGTTTTTTGATGGTAACAGAAGCAGAACACTGTCATTGCTTCCTACTATTGTGTGCGAAGATTTTAATATAAATTTACTTACATGTAATGATAGTGTACATCTTCAACAATATTTTTACCGTATTGGTTAGAAGTCGAAACTACATCAAGTTGCAACCAAAATGGGTTGCACTCAAATAGACAACATATTCAGTAACATTGGAGGAAATGCTGGTACATACAGTACACTATTCAGTTACAACAAAACGTTATGGGTACAATTTCAAATAGATAATATGATTTGATTTGAAAAACTTCATTTTAATTTCAAATATTGTAAGGTAGTACGCAACCCTTCATGTTCGGGTCTGACTCGCACTTGCCAGTTTTATTTTTACTATGAGGAGCAAAATTTTTTGGACTGTAAGTGAACTAAATTTTCGAAAAAATTCCCATCGTTATTGTTTATATTAGAAATCATGAAATGTTAAATAAAATGGAGAAAATGTAAATTTTAAAACTTTCCTTTTTTGGTCGTTTTAGAGCCGTAAGCAGAAATGATACGAAAGTTCATGAAGAAACGAGTTAATTCGATTATCTACTGATGCGTGTGATCAAAACCCGCAGGATGTATCGCCAAGTCATGAGCCAAACAACGCGCCTGTGTGAAGGTAGCCCGACTAATTCACACCATTACGTTTTTTTGAAGATCGGAAATATGAACGCGGTTGCTTTTGGCTTCAAATTAAAAGTAGAGGGAGAAAAGTGATTGATTAATCAAAGTTTTGAATATGTAAGTGTTTGAGTCACATAAAACGAACTCCATAATGCAGAAACCGTGAAACTCGCGTAAAATCTAATTTTGTAGGTCATACAATTTGGGACGTTTGTTAATTTGGACGGCAAATAAGCGGGAAAATTTATTGTATGTAGTGTTTGTGTGTTTGAAACAGTGAAATATTTTTGTTCGTTATATACATTATGCTCACTCTTAATTATATGTAACAAATTCCATTATTTATGGTGGGCACTTTTTATTTTTGTTCATAGTTATTTAATTTTCGGTAATAGCCAATTTCAATAGTCACTACGTCACGAGAGTGAATTGTGATATTATTTTGTTTTTTATATTTGGAAATATTATTTTCCTTTTATTCTTTATAATGCTATTTTATTACCCGACTGAGGCAAAGGGAGGGTAATGATTTTCGCGCGTATGTATGTATGTCTGTTCCTTCCTTACCTCCTGTAGCCTAAATGGCTTAACCGTTTTTGAAGAGTGAGGTATCATTGGATTTGTACTCTTAACCCGAGTGTCATAGATTATGTGACGTCAGCAAAAATCAATATGGCAGACGTAAACCTCCATCCCCGACGCGTGCATAGCATATATATTTACCACCTGTAGCCTAAACAGCTAGACCAATTTTGAAGAGTGCGGGGTCATTAAAGTTGCACCCTTCTTTCGAGTGTTATAGACTGTGTGGCGTCACGAAGAAATCAATAAAACGGTCGTAAATGTTCATCCCCTGAGCGTCCAAAGCCAGTATTTACCAGCTAATTATCACTTCCTGTAGCTCAAACCGCTTGGCCGATTTTGAAGGGTGAGGTGTTATTAGATTTTTAATTTCCCCCAAAGTGTCATAGATGTTATGATGTCAGCAGAAAATCAACATGGCTGAAGTGAACCTTTATCCCAGGAGTGTGCATAGCTAATAATTTCCTTCTGTAGCTCAAAAGGCTTCACCGATTATGAAGATTAAGGTGTCATTGGATTCGTATTCTTTTCCCGAGGGAAAAAACATACTATGGCGGACGTAGACCGTAATTTCCAGAGTGCGCATAGCTAATATGATGTCAGCACAAGACTCCTAACAACATTATAAAATTGCCTATTCGCTACCTACTTACTCTCTGACTTCACATTAAACTAAAAAGCCTAAAATAAATAAAGTTAATTTAAAAAACCAAAAAAAAACCGACTGACTGTAACAAAGAACTAAAAAGTTGTAAACATGACACATTCATAATTGAATCTATAAATTAGTACTATTAGTCGTATGCTGATAGGGAGTGGACCTAAAGGTATATTGTATTGCTAATATAAGTACTAATACACATAGGTATATAATTGGTCAATATTTGTAATAAATAGACAAAGAACAACTAACTGACAATCGGAAACTACCTACACAGACTAACCAAACAATATGCATAGACTCCGACTATCAATTAGTTTTGAATAAATTGAAGTGATCAGAATATTAAACTCGACCGTGTCCATTACGAATTATGGTCTCGGAAATTTTTCTTGTTTACGCCAGGGTGTGCTATTACGACGGAACACAGCCGCAGTGTAATCTGTACAAGTGACATGGAGTTTTATAGCCTATCTTGTTATTGATTTACAGGTATAAACTGGCAATAAAGTATTCTCATTAAATTGACTCAACTGAAATAAAAAAGTTGTTTCGTAGTCGGTAGAACAGTACAAAGATACTGATAGAGCAGTATTTAGATACTGGTCATGAGACTGACACCGTGTGGAGGATATTAAAATGATATCCCTTGTAGCATAATTGTGGTCATTAAATTGACGTAAGTAAGAAAAACTTAACCCGATCTTACTGCTGTTCACCTGGGGGAACAAGAGAGGTCTAGAGCTACAAAATACATGTTACAATGTTCTCGACGCAAACGTACCTACAGCAGATGGCGTAGACGTTTTCAAGATTGCAGTAGATAAATTTGATGGGTACTCTACGCCAAAACAGAGCAAGCTGTACAAACGCCACGTACTTCGGCTTATTTAACAAGAACCTGATGAAAATTCTGAACAATTTTAAGTACGTTTAATACAACAATCTGGTAAATGTCGATTTAAAGACAAAGACTAAAAAAAATGATAGATCACGTCACTGAAAACTGTTTGCATAAGGAGCTCAGGAAGAGAATATTACAAACCGGAGGTTCCTTGACATTAGATGATATAATTTCAGAGACAAAAGCCCCTGCAGCAGTTGATCGACCTATGGAGGCCTTTGGTAAGGAAACAAAACAAAAATAAACATGTTGGTGGACTCTGGGTGCAAATGTAATTTGATATCGAGAAAAACGTGGCAAGAATTGAAAAATAATAAAATAGAGATAAGGAATCAGATTGACAACCCTAGGAAAACATTTTATTGATAAGGGAGTAATGAACCTTTGAAATTAAGGGGAGCTTTCGAGGCGAATATCAAAATAGGCAACAAGTTGGAGTATGCCACTTTCTACGTAATAGAAGACGGAGCACAAAACCTACTAGGGAAACGGACAGCTATGAAAATGGGTATTCTTAGAATTGGGCTCGATATAAACCCAGTAGAAAATGAGGAACCGTTTCTGAAAATAAAAAATGTTCAAATTATTTTAGTTATTGACGATAACATATCACCAGTTCCACAGCCATATCGACGAATTGCCATACATCTCGAAGAAAAGGTAAATAATAAAATCAAAGAGCTCATAGACAGAGACATTATTGAAGAAGGCCACGGATCCTCAAGGTAGGTATCACCAATAATGCCGGTCTTGAAAGATTACGGAAAAATCCGCATATGTGTGGATATGAGACGAGCTAAGGAAGCAATCTTGAGGGACAATCATCCATTGCCAACGATGGACAAACTACTTTTCAAGATGGAGAGTGCAAAAATCTTCCCCAAGTTGGACATAAAAGACGCGTTCCATCAACAGGAATTACATCCAGATTCTAGTTTCATAACGAATAAGGGGCTTTACAGTTATAAACGATTGATGTTCGGCATCACATGCGCTCCTGAAATTTTCTAAGAGACGCTAGAATGGATTCTTTTACAATATGAAGGAACCATCAATTTTATTGATGACATATTGGTTTATGGGAAAGATGATGAAGAACATGACCGTACATTACAAAATGTCTTAAGTGCCTTAAGTACCTTGAGAGGAGACCAACGTGGTACTAAGGAAAGATAAATTTTTATTTCAAAAGACTGAGATACAATTTCTTGGACATAAGTTTTCGGACAGAGGATTAAGACCTTTACAAAAATACATATCTCGTATCCATGGATTTCGATCACTTATAAATATTAGTGAACTTCAGAGCTTCGTGTGTCTCATAAATTTTGTCGGGAAATGGATTCCCAGTTTAGCGACAAAAACGGAACCACTCAAAGAGTTGCTTCGAAGAAAACTTGGAAAAGGATCAGATATTACTAAATTCTGGGGATTAAAGCAAGAAACCGGGCTTAAAGACCTAAAGTCGGCTCTATACAAAATTCCTACCCTAGGTTACTACGACGTTTAAGATAGGACGGTAGTTATAGTCGAAGCCAGTCCAGTAGCATTAGGTGGTGTCTTAGTAGAGATAGACAACAAAAGACCACGGATCATCGCATATGGACATAAGACACTGACAGGCTGCGAACGACGATACTGTCAAACAGAGAAAGAAGCGCTGGTACTAGTGTGGCCTGTGGAACATTTCCACGTTTTCCTTTATGGTGAAGAATTCGAGTTAATAACCGATCTCAAGCCACTTGAAATCACATTTGGGCCTAAATCAAAACCATGCGCCAGAATAGAACGATGGATTCTAGAACTCCATGGTTATGAGTTTGAGGTTGTATATAGACCACGCAAAGAAAATATAGTGGATTGTTTATCCAGATTGTGAAACATAGAGATTAATACGATAAGTGAAATCGGAGATTACGTATACCAAATTGTACAGGAAGCCAAACTTACTGCTGTAACGTTACAAGAGATAATAAAGTATTCAAGAATACAACAGAGATCATTCAGGTCAAAGAAGGCTTATATGAGAACAAATGGGACGAAAAAGTAAAAAATTTTAAGCTATTCGAAAATGAATTATGCTTCTAGGAAGGAATATTACTAGGGGGCATCAGGTTAGTCATTCCACGTGCTCTACGAGACCTAGTTAGCCGCAGCCCACGAGGGCCATCCCGGTATAGTTCTGATGAAAGCTAGGCCGAGGACCGAACTACGATAAAGATGCTGAGACTTTAGTTATCTCTTGCAAAGGATGCACCTTAGTCTCCGCACCTAGTCCACCAAACCTGCTTTAAAGACGAAAACTACCCAATGAGCCGCGGGTGGACATAGCCATCGATCTAATGGGACCCCCTCCGAGTGGGGATTTGATATTGGTCGTTGTAGATTACTTTAGTAGGTACAAAGAAATAAAAATTACGCGCAAGATTTGCAGTAGAGCTATAATAAAACTCCCCAAAGAAATATTTAGCCGACTTGCCACAGAAACGGAAAACGGAGAAGTCGAGTGTCAGAACAGAGACATTTTGAAACGTTTGATGATAAGGCAGTTTGAGAAGGGTGACTGGAAAGAAGGTCTAGAAGAATATTAAGTTATGTACAACAGTGCACCACATAGTGTGACAGGTACACCACGAGCAGAGATTTGTTTTAAGAGGCAGTTTCGTGACAAAATTCCAATGGGGCATCAACCGGCAAATAAACGAATTGGATGTCAGGGATACGGACAAGGAAAGGAAACAGTTGGGAAAAGAATATGCTGATCGTGAACATGCACAATACTGTGATTTAGCACCAGGGGATCAAGTATATATAAAAAATATAACAAGGGATAACAAATGAAGCTTAAATTATGACACATCTCCTCATACAGTAGGAAAATGTACTGGAGGAGATGTTGGAGTACGGAATGATTTAACAGGACAGGTATAAAGGAGAAACGTAGTGCATTTAAAATAAGTTGAAGAGCAATGGAAAATTTGCAAGGATAATGAGGCCAAAGAATGTGAATGAACATTAGCACACTTATAATATAAAGCTAGTCAATAAAAGGGAAGGAAAGAATAAGGGGTACAAACTTATTATTGAATTTATTGAATTGAATTATCGAAGGGATTGAATTGATTAAAGGGTAAACATACGAGAAACAAAGTACGTTTATTTTCTACCTATAGATTAGAATAAACACTACGGATAGAATATCTCCAACAATTTATTAAAATAAGGAAGGGATGTAGTGTGTGGAGTGCTCAACGCAGTCGTTACTGGGTTGCGGAACGCATCCGTTACTAAGGAAAACACATGCAAGACAAAAGAGTGCATTGGCTGACGGTTAGGTTACGAGGTAAGCGCGGATATACTACAGTACATATACAGCAACTTGAGGATCTATAAAGCGGAGATCAAGTATTCCTTGACTAAATGGCAGTCTGACTTTTAGCTGCGTGCACAATTCTACTAGTAACGATTGGAACCTTTGTAAGAAATCCATAATTGCAGATACAGTCACGTTTGGTTTTATTGACTTCTGCATTTGTAGCGAAATTTGTTTGGTCACTTGAATATCTATATACATTTTCTTGAGATTTTAAAAATTTACCGTACTTTTTACAACTAAAGTTGAAGATATATAGTAATTTTTCATGAAGCAGCTCAATATTGATATGAGCATTTCAGAAGAATTACAAAAATACAATGCACTGCACACTCATTGCCTTGAAAACTTATAGCCAGTTTGTTCACAAATGGCAAAATGTATTCTAAGAATAAAAATAAAGCTTCATCTAGCTATTTCCAGATTTTTCATGCAAAAAATTAGCTGAATAATGACGTTCTAGTAAGTTTTCTTGTTCAATATATAATTCAAGAATATCCCACTGCTCGGCTATGCGACTGACTCAGTTGTGCAAAGAAAGCCAACGAATATTGCAAACTCGTTAGGTCAGGTTGGGTTAACAGGGTGAAGTGATCACACCAATTGTGCGACCCACTCCCACTCCGCCAGAAGGTCCATTGTGATGCTCTTTGAATGTTGTTTTCCCCTTCCTCTCCATACGTGATAACAAGGGCTCCATACGTGATAATGGGTCTATTGATCATATTGTAGATCCTGTGTATGATTTTTGGCTGTAGACCCCATTTCCTACCAAACATCTTCCTACATGTGTAGAAAGTGTTTATTCCTTTTTTCATCCTTTCCTCCACATTTCTCCTCCAGTTGAGTTTAGAGTCCAGGATGACTCCTAAATACTTCGCCTCTCTCGAGAGGTTTAGTTCTTGCCCTTTCACATTTGGCATTCCTGCGGTATCTTATTTCTTCTGGTGAAGAGAACCAGTTTCATCTTTTCGGGATTTATCCCTAGCCCGTTCTCCTCTGCCCAATTATTAGTCTTTCTCAATGCTCCAACCATGATGTCGCATATCTTTTGTAGGTCTTTGTCTGCTGTTAGTATGACTACATCATCTGCGAAGACGGTGACCCTTATTTTTCTCCTCCTAAGGTACTTTAAGATCGAGTTAATTACGATCAACCACAGAAGTGGGGATATTATCCCTCCTTGTGACGTGCCCCTAGTCGCCCATCTTTTGATCTTGTGATCCCCCCCTTCAATACTGATAAGTCCGCTATTAACCATACTTATTATCCAGTACGTGATGGTGGGCTTCACGTTAAACTGCTCTAATGCCTCCTTTGTTGCATTGGTCTTTACATTGTTGAAAGCTCCCTCTATATCAAGAAACGCCCGTAGGGTGTATTCCTTGTGCTGGAGGGATTTTTCAACGGTTCCGACCACTTTATACAGCGCACTTGCAACCGATTTACCTTTAAGGTATGCGTGCTGTGCTGTACACTCCTCCTCAAATTTGGTTCGCTGTTTAATATTTAGATCCAAAAGCCTCATTGTCTTCGGTAAAAACGAAGAGAGGCTTATTGGCCTAAAGTCTTTTGGCGTTGTGCTGCTCGACTCACCGATTTAGGTATTAAGGCAACTCTCACTTCTCTCCATGCTTCCGGGATATATCCGAGTAATAGACTTCCCTGGAAGATGTTCGTCAGTACCTCTGCTATACTGGCTATCGAATTTTGCAGCATGGCTGGTGTGATTCCATCCGGCCCCGCGAATTTGTATGGCTCGAATGTTTTCACCGCCCATATTACCTTCTCTCTGTTGATGGTGTCCCTAATAGTATCTCCCTTTGGACAATAGTATCTCCTGACCCCTGGGCACCCTTGTCCTTCATCCCATGTCGCCAGCCGGCCGGGAAAGTGAGTCTCCATCAGCAGCTCTAATGTCTCCTTACTTAATTCTGTCCTCGAACCGTTTGTCCCCTCAGGTTTCCTGTGACCGTGACAGCCTTAGAAAGAATTTTCCTGAACCTAGAGGCCTCGTTCGCGTCCTCTATGTAGGTGAGAAAGTCGACCAATGCGTCCCATTTCGCCTTCCTCACCTTACCTTTATAATAATTAAAACTGCGCTTGTTCTTCGCCCAGTCTCCCAATTCTTTACTTTTCCTTGCCTTGTTGTAAAGCCCTCTGGTGGGGTCTCTATGCTGCTTGAGCTCTTTGTTCCACCACCTGTTGGTTTCGGGAAGGCTGCTAGCAAGACCTCTCCAGGTCCGCCACTGTGTGGAGGCAGGCACCCGAACGCTGTTTGTTCGTGGTTTTCATTGCCTTCTCCACTGTGAAAAATCTTTCCCAGTCCGTGTTCCTCGGATTCCTGGATTGTTTACTTTCCAGAACCTTCCGGTTAATATCAAAGAGAATTCTCCCATGATCCGAGAAGGAGTACTCGGGAGAAACTCTCCAGTTTTCCACATTCATATCGATTGTGTTAGTATCCAATGTTAGGTATATCACCAACTCCCTAATCTTGTTAGTAAAGGTGGGTGAATCACCCCAATTACAGATTGTTAGGTTAGTGGTAATTATAAACTCTAAAATTGACTCACCCCTTTTGTTGATGCCTCTGCTACCTTATTGGACGTGATGACCGTTCACGTCACAACCCAGCACTTTGTGCCATCCCGCGGTTTTGGTCTCTTGCGCAAGGGCCCAGACGGCTGATGGGGGGTCTCCACCTTCGTACGGCATTTACTTTGAGGCTAGGAACAGGTTCGTTTTGCCCCTTTTCTCTAGAACTGCCACCACCATATCGTTTGTTCTGTGCTACGAAAGTAAAGTGAAATTTAGTGACCTCTTTGTTACTATACACGCTCTCTCTTTACCTGTTGTATTTGAATGCAGTAGACTGTAGTTTTTTGACCTAAGCCCTTGGATTTTGTCTCCTGTGAGCCACGGTTCCTGGACTAAGGCCAAGTTTACTCCATTCTCATCCATGTTGCAAACTCCTAGTATATTGTGATTTTCCGTGCCCACAAATTCTTGAAAAACTGTTGAGAATTGATCAATTATTGTTGTTAAGCTGGCAATGACATGAGTAGTAGACATGATCTTAACATAGTTAAGTTGGCAAGAATTATTTAGTTATTTAGGACTGACAATACTTTTAAATGTCAGTCTGTTATCAAGTATGAAATTAAGCATGATGGAAGTGTTTCTTTTATAATTTTGTAATCCGAATTTATTGAATTGTTAGTTATTAATCCGTTGATGATTGTTGATTGATTATGATGAATAAATGTGACATTGAAGAAATCAAATAAGATTTTATATATAAACGTAAAGGAAAAACCTGAAACTTAATAAGTTCAAATAATATCAAAAGGTTATGGGACCAGAGTCGCTGTGAAAGGGTTTTTTCTTTTGAAAGTCAGGACAGGAAAGTGGACAAAGTAGTCCAGAACGTCACAACCGGCAAGGACATCATAATCAACAAAATTTGACGATATTGGAGCGGTCATCACGCAGCAAGTCGTTTTTTTAAGTCAGAAAATTGTCACAAAAAAGTTTGTAGTCATTTTGTTTATTTAAATATTGTTAGTAGTAAGTTGAATTGTTAAACCTTAAACAAAATGGATACTGTAAAGTCTCAGTTGGAGATGTTAAGTCAAGATAGTTTAGGAAATGTAAATTTCATCTCATGGCAATTTAAATTGAACCTAGCACTTAAGTATAAAGGTCTGTACGATATAGTAACGGGTGAAAAGCCCAAACCAGCAGATAATACAGTCGAAGCTTGGTTAAAGAAAGACGTTGAAGCTCAAACGTTGACAGGTTTAAATGTAAACAGTAAAATTGCGAACAAAATTGCAAATTGTAAAAGTGCCAAAGATATGATCGACAAGTTAGTTTGTCTATATGGTACAAAGACTGATGTAACTGTAGAAACGTCCCGAATCAAATTCTTTACCTTTGAATATGATGAAAGTAAGTCAGCTGTAGACAATTGTATGGAGATTTTGGATCTCGCTCAAGAAGTGTCAACTGAAAAAGAATCTATGATGGAGAGTTGGATCATGACGAGGATCATGAGTGTGCTACCGTCAAAATTGGCACATTTCAGAACATCTTGGGATAATGTGACCGGAGCAGCAAAGAACGTTGAAACTCTCATAGAACGCTTGAGACTCGAGGACGAGCGACTAAAAGAAAAGACGACAAATGCAGAGGGCAGCACCAACAACGCTCTCATGGCAAGAAGTGAGAAACAGGGACAGTCGTCAAACAGCAAGCAGGACAAGTCATCGTTCACATGTTACAAATGTGGGAAGAAAGGTCACGTGCTCAAAGAGTGCAAAGGCAAAGCGTGTGATAAATACATTGCTTACTGCAAGAAGAAATACTCATGTAACATCTGTAAGAAGAAAGGACATTTCGCTAAAGACTGTGAATCCCGAGAAGAAGCAAACATGTCAACAAACGGAAAATCACCAAGAAAGGCTTTTTTGACCACAGCACTCTCGACGGTGGACAACGATCTTTCGAAAGACAAGGCAAAGTCATGGTATCAAGACTGTGGAGCCAGCCAACATATGACTTCTCACCGAGAGTGGTTTGTTCAGCTTGTCGAACTGGACGAGCCTATCCCAATTGTGATTGGAGACTCAACCAGGCTAGATGGTGTTGCAGTCGGGAACATAGAGATGGAGGCTTTTAATGGTCAAAAGTGGTATCCAGTTATACTGGAGGATGTTATTTACGCACCAAATCTCAACTTCAATCTTTTCTCAGTAAGTCATATGCTAGACAAGGGACATGTACAGAAGGCAAACAGAAATGAGTCAACATTTTACAGTCAAGATGGCAGGGAAATTGTGGCAATGGCAAAGCGCAAAGGAAATCTATACAAAATGATGCTCAGAAGAGAAGAAGAGACAAGTTTGATAACGATGTCAATCAAAACCTGGCACGAAAGACTAGCTCACCAAAATGTGAAGTATGTGAGGGACATACTGAAAAGGAAAGGAATTAAATATGTAGATGACTGGAATGATTATGTGTGCACAGGGTGCTCGTATGGCAAGCAACATCGATCCTCACACCCAATCAACCCCAAGACAGCTCAGCAGCCACTAGATCTTGTGCATGTCGATACTGGCGAGATGAATATTTCGTCACTGGGAGGAGCCAAGTATTGGCTCATGTTCAAAGATGACTTCACACACTACCGAAGCTGTTACTTTATGAAAACGAAAGATGAGGTTCCAGAAAAGATGGAAAGTTATTTGAGACTTATGGAAAACCAGCTAGAACGGAGGGTGAAAAGTTTAAGGTCGGACAATGGTACTGAACTAAAGAATGCAAAAACCAAACAGATATTGGACAAGTTGGGAATCTTCCACACATTCACGAATGTATATACGCCAGAGCAGAACGGAAGGGTTGAGAGAGAAATGAGAACGATTGTAGAAGCAGCCAGAACGGGAATACATGCAAATGAGTTGGACGAGAAACTCTGGGCAGAGGCAATGAACCATGCAATCTTTACAATCAATCAGACTGGAATCAGCAACATACCAGGAAAAAGTCCGGCTGAACTTTGGTTCGGAAGACAAATGAAAATTGAGAAACTGCGATCCTTTGGATGCAAGTGTTATGTGCTGACACAAAAACAGAAGAGAGGCAAGATGGATAGAAAATCAGAAAAGGGAATTCTAGTTGGCTATGACATTGATTCACCGTGCTATAGGGTTTATCTGAAAAATAAGAGAGAAATTATCAGCTCAGACAATGTAATCTTTGACGAAGAAAAGATGAGACTGAGGCAATGCATCGGAACTGAGACACAGACACTAGAGGACACATCTGAAAAGCAAGTAGAAAGCAGAAGTGTGACAGAAGAAGGAAATGAGAACTGGGGAACTAGAGGAAGTACTGAGGAGTCAAGTGACTATGAAAATGAGACACCACCACAAGAAGAGGAGTCAAGAAGGAGAATTCTGCGAGATCGTCGAACCTTGCAACCACCTCCGAGACTTAGGGATTGTGTTCTTGATTTCCATCTAGGAGGGAAGAGTGCACAAGTAGCCATGATTGGTGAAACGGAGGACATCACGGTGAGCGAGGCACTTAAAAATGAGAAGTGGAGACAAGCAATGCAGGAGGAGTATGACTCTTTAATGGAAATGAAAACTTGGAAGCTGGTGGACTGTCCAGAAGGAGTGAAGCCGATCACTTGTCGCTGGGTGTTTCGAGAGAAGACAGACGGGAGTCTTAAGGCCAGACTTGTGGCAAGGGGATTTGAACAAAAAGAGGGAGTGGACTATGCGGAAACTTTCAGTCCAGTAGCCCGCCATGCATCCATTCGCCTACTCCTAAGCCATGCAGCGTCAGAAAAAATGAAATTGGTATCCTTTGATGTAAAAACGGCATTCTTGTATGGGAACCTGGAGCAGGACATTTATATGAACCAACCAGAAGGATTCGACGACGGATCAAGGAAAGTATGCAAGTTGGATAAGAGTCTTTACGGGCTCAAACAAGCTCCACGAATGTGGAATGATAGAGTCACTACACACCTCGAAGAGAAGATAGGCCTCATAAACACAGATGATGATCCGTGTATCTACTACACCAAGGACAAGAGCATTATGCTCTCACTTTTCGTTGATGATGGTTTGGTAGCTGGCAAAGATGAAGATATAGTATATAAACTCTTGGATGATAACCAAGGAATTTCAGATCACTTTCAGCAAGAAAGCACAGGACAAGTTAACGTATTTGGGCATGGAAATCAAGATTGACCAGAATGGCATCTTTGTGAATCAGCCTCGTTACACAGAGAAGATCTTGAGAAAGATGAAACTTGAGCAGTGCAACCCAGTATCCACACCAATTGAGCCAGGAATGATCACCGGAATGACAGATTTCAAGAACGACGAGCAACTACCGGCGAACAGCAACTATCGCGAGGCGATAGGAAGTTTGTTGTACTTGGCAACAATATCAAGACCAGACATTAGTTTCGTAGTGAATTATCTCAGTCGTTTCTGCAACAAGCCCATGAAGAGCCATCAGGAAATGGTGAAACGTGTTTTTAAATATTTGAGAGGGACCACGACAGCTGGAATTCACTTCGGAGGAGACAAAACACTTGTGGCTTACACCGATTCAGACTTTGGAGGAGACTCTGAAACAGGACAATCGACGAGTGGAGTGTTGGTGATGAGAGGAGGACCAGTAATCTGGTACTCACAGAAGCAGCGTCTGGTAGCGACTTCAACGGCAGAAGCCGAGTATCGAGCTGCAGTGTCAGTGATTGATGATGTGTGCTGGATCAAACGAATTGCACTGGAACTTGGTATCTTGGAAGTTGAGCAGCCGATCATACTGTACATCGACAACATGTCAGCCATACACATGTTACAGAACTCACACGAAGGAAAGACGACCAGAGGAAAGAAGCACATTGAGATACCACGAAAGTACATCCAACAACACATCGGTAATACTGTGATTCTGCAACACATTGAAAGCAGCAAGCAGATCGCAGACATCTTTACCAAGCCACTCAAGAGAAGAATTTTTGAAATTCTCCGCTGTAAATTGATCAAGGAGGAGTGTTGAGAATTGATCAATTATTGTTGTTAAGCTGGCAATGACATGAGTAGTAGACATGATCTTAACATAGTTAAGTTGGCAAGAATTATTTAGTTATTTAGGACTGACAATACTTTTAAATGTCAGTCTGTTATCAAGTATGAAATTAAGCATGATGGAAGTGTTTCTTTTATAATTTTGTAATCCGAATTTATTGAATTGTTAGTTATTAATCCGTTGATGATTGTTGATTGATTATGATGAATAAATGTGACATTGAAGAAATCAAATAAGATTTTATATATAAACTTAAAGGAAAAACCTGAAACTTAATAAGTTCAAATAATATCAACAAAAACTCTAAACTTTCTTTTCCGCTTTGAACTGTAACTTAAATAGTTGTGAGTTTCCTTAAATATTGGGTCTCATGCTCTAGGAAGGGTCCTACAAGCATAGCTCACAGCTAGGGCACTAGAATGGCACACGCATTTTAGAAAAATGCAGTGAGGATTTACTAATTTTAATATGGACACAACGTCTTCGCGGCGAATCCTAATATGTTTTTAATATCTAAATTTAAATTGTTTAAGTTTTACATAAAGCACTGAAAATATCCTTAGCTCTTTCGCCAGAAAATTTTGCAGAACCTAAAAATTTTGTTTTTAATGTTTTATCGTTGACAATATTATATAAAATCTTGACAACAACAGCAAGCAGATGTTCTGTCGATATATCTGTGCTTTCATCTTTGTATAATAATTATTAACGAAAATAAAGTTTTACCTAAAGGTGCGCACAGACGATCATAGAAAAATACATCATATTTTATGACATAGTTGTATCATATCATATCTATGGCATATTACATATATGACGAACTGTACACCCACGTTTCTGAAAATACGACGAAAACTATGATGTATTTGAAAAAACAAAGCGATTTTTGCTGTACGCGCGACACAATTTAATATGACATATATTTCTAATATTGTTTGTTGTTCGATGTTGTCATACACAGATTTTTGTTCACGAAAAATATTAGTTAGCGAATTGGAAATAAAATGTGTGATGAAAATAAAATAGTGCTTGAAAATTATAAATACAATATCAAAATTATAATATCTTTTCCTTTTTACCACACTCCTTTTTATTTACAAACAAATTACCTGCTGCATATATATAATATAGTTTCTTTACAAATAGAAACATTGAAGTCCAATACTGTTTCCAAATGAAACTGTTAAAATGAAAAATTGGCGCCTCTTTTTATCATACATTTGCGTCATATTTATATGTCATGTGTATGATGAATCGTCCACACGACATATAATATGACAAATTCTTGTGTCATACTTATGATGAAACATCATGGATATATGTCATATATTTTCGCCATATTCCTTGTGTACACTTTTATCATATTTTTTCGTCATATACATGTATATGATGAAGCATCATAGAAATATGATCGTCTGTACGCACCTCAACAACATATTCGTGTCTTTAATATCCGAGACCAGGTTCTTTTCAAATGATGCAGCCATAACGAACGATTTTCAAATGATGCACGCTTTTGATCGCTTGCAAGCAAAACTTGCCGCAGTTCCCGAATCGTGGAAAATATCTCCAAACAGCTCACTCTGGTGAACCATTACTCTAAACGAAATATTGCTCTCCGCGAGGGCTGCGGTAAACTTGAGTTCCGCTCTCCGGATTTGCTCAGAGACTGGACCATTGGCTTAAAATAATGTATGATTCTGACACAGAACAATATATAATATTTACTTTATTTTATAATCGCCATGCAGGCCCATAACTAAACTAAATGTTGAACTATATCAAAAATTTGCAAACATTCGATTGCCCACTATAGTGCACGAAATTTTTTTTATATTTCAGAGAATTGGCATGATTTTTCGTTGTAACTTCAGAGAATTGGCATGATTTTTCGTTGTAACGAGTCTTCTTAAAAACTAAGAGCCAAAGGCCTTACAAAAAGCATGATGCCTTCCGCTTGTCTTATCCTTACACAACCAAGAAGAAAATTCGGAGTTCTGAAACGTGAATACGTCTTTGTTTTGGTTGAGTATGTACAGTGGTAGCCAGTCATTCTTGTGTTACAAAACACCGTCATACTTCAATCGCTAATAACTACAAGATTAATAGTGCGATAACAACGACTGAGGTCACAATCGATAGAGCATATTTGTACATATTTATTCTGCACCGCCTGTAATGCTTGTGACGTCATCGGACTGGTGAAAGCGCTTACGCGTGATTATTGTTAATTAACGTTCGGTAAAATTATAAGTTAGTGTTGAGTGAGAACACGTTTAGCTAGGACGTCGATTTGTGTGTCACCGTAAAGCGCTTGAAAAGAACTACCAGGATCTTAAGTGAAATAATGAAAATTTTCGCCAAAATATAACTTAAATACAAAAACTCAGAAAACATATTATATTATACCAAAACAATGTGAAAAGCAATGAAAATATATCAAATTGTACCAATATTAAAATTTGTACCAAAGTGAATTTACATTTGCCAAAATGTACTATGTTGGTATTGAAAGTACCAAAACGGTCACACTGATATACTCCTAATTGTGTTCAAGTCTTCAGGTGCGTTTCCAATGCAACCTTGATGTGGAGTGTGTTAGTTTACATGTTTCGCACCCACGCACTCTACCATATGTGCCTCTCGTGCGATCTGTGCACGGATACGATCTATTTCTTTTTCCAATCTGGAGCGGCGAAAAATTGTATTTCGAAGCGATTCCATCAAACTGGAAAAAAACTATTTAGCTATTACTATTAAAGGCGCGAAGTTTTTAGAATAATTTGTTTTTGCAAAGTGTTTGATGTGCATTCCCATTTCGAATGCACTGTCTGAGAGAATTTTTTCACAAGTTCTTATCATAAAAAGCTAAATATAGGAATCTGTTTTCGCTAAACCACGTTTCTTGTCTTTTGTATGTTAAACAAAGTTTGTCAGATGGTTTTAATTTGGTTGAACTCTCAAATGACATGCTAAAAATTAATAAACTTAGTTATAATGATTATAATATCGATTCAGAGTACATGATTTGATTGACAACCGTTCTTCTGTTTTATTTTGGTCGCTCAAAAATTGTCAATGTAAATTAACAGTTTATACAGCTAATTTTACGCTTATTCACTTGCTTTTGTATCAAAGAAATTATACGTATGGATTTATTTCAACTCTTTTTCCCATAGTGCTTGAATTGTTACATTAACCCCCAAGAATACATATAATCCGTGCTTTAAATTAAGGTTAAACATGTTCTAGAATCTAGGAGAATATGAAAACTTGGCTACCTACAAGAACGCGTTTCATTTACTAACCTTCCCTTAGACCTCTATTAATATTGTGCAAAAACTAGCGTTACCTAGTATATTCGCATATTAAGAAAAGGTCATTCTTTGTAAGTACCAGCAATCTTAGTCTGAGCTAGTGTTCCCTAGCATCTGATTAAGACCTCGTACTTTCCCTAACAATACTCATTAGGAGTCTGAAGCAGAAACGGAAGATGTGGAAAAATGAAACTGAAAACCTCCGAAAATGTAGATAGCGATAATGAAGACAGTGTAACTGAACAACCTTCGAAGAAGAAGAAACCTTCCCAAATAAATTTCGAATTATCATTAATGTAAAACAAATTAATTCGATTTTATTTGATACGAATATATATCAGAGACTTATTACTTCTACAATTTGTCACCCTTAGTTTGCTGCTTTCTTGAGAAGTATGTTTTCAGAAAGTTTATTATCGTTTGGAGAATCTAACGTTTTCTTTTAATTTTTGGATTTTCTTTTCTCACGTTTTGATTTGAATAGGAACTTATGGACAGCACAATCTACCACTTCTATGAAACATTTGTCACGGCAACAAGTTCTGCATGGTTTGTACTCACATTTGATCGATTTATCGTTGAAAATAATCGATATGCTGGTTCATATTATAATTAAATCATTTTTGGTGCCCTTACAACTGGTGAAACAATTTTGAATAGATTTCCTCGAATATATGAAATTGGACATGGATATTTGTCAACAAAATAGAAATATTCATCAACTACTTCCAGTGTTATGGCATTGTATAATTTTATCCCTATCCTCGAAAATACTTATTCTGCATGTAACTGGAACTTTCAAATTTGTTGAAAGGGTTTGAACTGAAAAAACGTTAGTAATTACAAGATCAATAGCTTTCACACCTTTTTCATATAGAATATTCCACTCGCCTCGAATAAAAACTGCAACAATTGTTTCGCTTTTTGCAATGGCTTTTGTATTTACCAGAGGGAGCTGATTTCTTCATCTGTTTTATGCCCTTTTCTAATATTTTCCCAAAAACACAAATTTTTGTGTCCTCCTTGGACAGTTTTTGAATGAATCAATAATTAAATTGAATGAATTTTTGATTTTATTATCATTACGGGCAATTTTGTTCCATGTGTCTGTTCAAAAAGAACAACGTTCACAATCACGATGATTAGACTCAGTGTGTTTTGATCCGCAGTCACTACTAGGACTGTGATTGGAAAAACGCTCTTTCCGTATACTTTAGTACCAACAATCAAGATTGATACCTTCGATCAAAAACATAAAGACAGGCCATCATTGGTCGAAAAGTGACTCGATTTAAGGAATCGCACTACCACTAATCGCACTACAAACGCAAAAACTAACCGAAACAAGCGAATTACCCAGTGACGTCGTTTAATTCATAAAATGTTAAAGCTTTAACAATTTGAATTAGTAAAAAATTAATTGTTATCATATTTTATAAATAGTAAGAAGATGTGAAATTGAAAACTTAAAGTCCCGGCAATTCAATCGGTTTAGTATTTGAAATGAATAATTAAAAAAATCTGAAAAATTAGGAATAAACTATGATAACAAAACAAATAATTCACAAAAAACTGTCATATTACGTTGAGCACAAAAATTACAAAGGAATCAAAAATGGGATTGAGAATTTTTCTCAAATAATAATTTAAAAAATAAAAATTCGTCGACGTCCCTGGCCAAACAGCTGATTTCCTTATTTGAACGACACTTACCGAAAATGTAGACAAAATATTTTTGAGGCATAGGCAATTAATTTCAGTTACTGCCACCGGTGGCGTACTATCGCGGATTCTATCTTAGACTGAAGAGGTTTGGGAATTTGCTACGCAAATAATTTAGACGTCAAGTTCTAAATGAATAGACCATTTTCGAAGAAAAACAATGTTTAGAAAATCATTTAAATTTAAAATGTATGTTTTCTTAGCATTGTCTTTTGTCGAAAAAACGTCTTATGCGATTTTAGAAAAAACTTTTTGGTCTAAGTTAGGTCGAACTTAGATCAAATCTTCAAAATTTCCAGAACCCAATCCTACGTTGATATAGGGAGTTTAGACCAGTTTCTTGAATCGGGTCGCAAATTCTATATACATGTACGTCAGGGCCTGTCCTTATCTCTTTCGTCTAAGATTGATACCAATAGGATCGCCAAAGAATAAGAACTCTATAAAATTTCTTATTCATTGAGCATCGCAACCTACGAAGAAATATATAAGGAAACGAAAATGTACACATATAAAGTATCCGTGAGTGACTCAAAATCCCTTCCTTGGCCGTTCCGCTCACCTCCCTCGATTCCGTAAATTCGACAATGAGTTAGGATCTGTGGTGTCAAAGGCGAAAGTTTCTTGCGACAAATAGTGTCAAACTTGTTAACAACACATTTGTACCCCGAAGGTTCTCGACAGTTGCACCGAGATGTACTGTCGAAAATTGTTAACAACAAATTTATACCCGGAAGGTTCTCGACAGTTGCATCGAGATATATTGTCGAAAATAATAAGTTCAAGAGTACAAATTGCCGGGACTTTGAGCGAAAAAGTGTTAAAATACATCTACAATTTAATTATTGTGATTATAATTGTTATATTTTCTATAAAATAACTTATATTATAAAATAAAGTGTTTTTAACCACTTGGAAAATTAATTCATTAAATTCTGGGAAAGGGACATTGCAATAAACGTAAAATTAATCTTAGAACTATATTTCTTGTGTAAAGATAAAATTTAATATAAATTATATGTGTTATTGTCTAAAAGGTAAATTATTTAAAAATGAATTTGCGAAGTGGACGAAGTGAAAACTTTTGCGGCCATGCTATTTGTTTTGATTTTCATACCAACGCTAATATACCAAATATGCATAATTTGCCTCACTTTTGATATATATTTTTATTTCCTTATTTATTTCTTCGTAGGTCGCAACCACAATTGATATCAATAAAATGCCAAAACAATGATTTCGACGTTGAAATTTACACTTCCGCTAAACATTGATATAAAAATTTGACAAGAGCCAGAAAGTACACACTAGAAAGTGTGTAACTCGCGAACTAAGAAATGGTTCAATTAAATTGAGCACGATAGGTACCACGATCACGTGTTTTTGTTGGTATGCTCAAAAAAATGACTAGATTCGTATGTCCATATCGATGTCGTGCATAATAAAACACGGCTTTAAGGTCCAGTGCTTTTTTTCTTTTTAAATAAAAATCTGAAAACCGTCAAATTTTGCTACCAAGAGCATAAGCCTCTCAGTATAAGCGAAAAACTGTAAATAGTACGGGAACAGAAATTCAGTAACTAAACCTAAGAAATTTTAAAGCAATTTAACAAAAATATACAAAAATCAATAATTTATTAATTACTAATAATTTAACTACACATCTATAAATAAACAAATTCAAAATCAAATAACCTTTAGTCAAATGTCAAATACACGCATTTGTGAACCAAACATGTCAGTAAGGAGGAAAGTACTTGTGCGAGCAATTTTCTCACAATTCTCCTAATTTTCTCCGTACGGGAACGCAAAACTCTCAAGTTCATTAAAAACCAGTAATACCGTGTGACAGACTACAGAACTGGAACTGGATTTAGTCGTTATTCGCAGTTTCAGTTCAAAGTCTTTCAGCAACTGAACAGACTTTTTACGGTTATTGGCCTCAAAACTGGCCAGTAAATCGTTGTTTCAGTTTCAGTCCCGGACAAAAGATTTGATTTTTGTATCTAGCCTTTTGCCAACTTTAACTCAATATTCGACATTCAACAAATATGGGGTGAGTGAAAATTAATTTCCTTTAGCATTATTAAATTAATAATTTATATTTCATCACTTTGTGAAAAAGGAAAGAGTAGACTGACAGGGGGATCGAAATATTGTTAGAGACCTGGGATATCAACATTCTCGACCTTCGTAGAACAGTGCGAAATTCCAGCGTTTACGAACAAACGCGAATAGAGTTGGCGGTGGAAACTGTCGAAAAAAGAGTTTCAGAAATAATACCGCGCTTACACCGACCGAAATCAAGTAGAGATGATTAGTGAGATGATTAAATAATTATCCTTACCCGATTACACCGCCAGTGAGGAGATTTTTAAAATTGATTTTTGTAAAATTGTAGTGCTGTGTTGTCTTGCTTTATTTCGAATCTATTACAAAATAGATCACCATCACCGGATCATCGTCATCTTGGCAATTTCCGAGTATCCAATGAGTACTCGCGAATACTACTCGTTACCGAATACTCTCTCTCTTACGAGAAAGAGAGATGAGTGACAGTAAGTATTCGAGTGAGTGATTCGCTATCAGTGTGCGTTGATAGCAAATCGCTCTCTCAAACACGTCTAGGAATGATTGGGAATGAATGTACATTCATGAACGACGGTTTCGTGTGCGAGAGAGTGTGTGAATGGGAATGGGAGAATGCGAATGTGAGAATGAGAAAGGGACATGAACGGGTCGAAATGAAACGAGTACTCGCGGATACTCGCGGATACTTTTATATGGGAATTTCCATATAAAGATTCAACTGCTCAAGTAACGAATAGTGATCCGGATACTCATTGGGTACTATTTAGCGTTGCCAGACGTCCCGTATTTCCCGGGACGTCCCGTATTTCAGGCATAGATTAAAATGTCCCGGCGGGACTGATTATATCCCGTATTTGTACCGTGCTCCATTTTGTTATAAAATCGAACGATCTACCGTTGACATATTGTAATCGCGCACATAACATTGGCACCACAGATTAGTATAGATTGACAGATTAGCTCGTAATAGCGGCGGTTTTCGTAGTGTAAATGTAAAGCTTGACGTGTTGCTGCCTGTACATGAAATCGGCTTGATTGCCAATGATTGCTTCCCCTCCTGCTCGGTGAGTCGTTGACCGAATTCAATGAAACTATTTGTCCCTTTTTATTGATCCGCGTGATCGGTTAGTGTTTTAAGACAGCCGTTGCGTAAACACGTCAGTTAATTTATATTATTAAAACGATCTTTACGTACCTTCATTTATTTAAGAACTTACAAAATGAGTGATTTGAGTGATAGTGAGTGTGTTGAAAGAGAAAGTATTGTAATACCTTCCAAGAAAGCTAAAAGACTAACTAAGTATAGTCCAAGCTGGGAAAATAGCTATTCCTGGTTAAAACAGGTAAAAGCACATCCGTACCAGGCGTCCTGTCGCGCATGCAATAAAGAGTTCTCTTGTGCTCATGGAGGTCTCAATGATGTAAAACAGCATGCATCTACAAAATCTCACATGACTATTTTAAGCAATAGAGCATCAAGTACTTTATCGCAATATTTTTCAAAACCTGATACGTCAGCCTCGGACACGGAAGAAAAAATTGCTGCTGGAGAACTCGCTTCGGTTTATCATACGGTAAAGCATTGCCTTAGCTACAATAGTATGGATTGTTCACACAAATTGTTACCATATATCTGTAGTGATTCAAAAATCGCTCAGAAATTTAGCTGCGGCAGGACAAAAGCTGAATCTATCATATGCGAAATACTAGCCAAGGAATCTGTTAAAAATATTTTAAAAACCGCACATGGAAAAAATCTATACTTTTCGATTGCAACAGATGCAAGTAATAAAAAAAACAGAAAAATGTTTCCAATTTGCATACGATACTTTGACTACGATACAGGGATTCAAAATCGTCTTCTCGATTTCGTAGAATGTAACGACGAATCAGCAAATGAAGTAACTAAATTATTATTAGGCACACTGGGGAAAAATGGATTATCTTTCAATAGAGTTTCAGTATTTTCCGCTGATAATACGTATGTTAACTTCGGCAAAAATCATTCAATTTATACACTTTTGCTGTCTAAAAACGAAAACATTATTAAAGCTGGTTGCTCCGTCCATATTCTCCATAATGCTGCAAAACATAGTACCAATAAATTAGAAGTGGACATTGAAAGTTTGATACTGAAAATATTCGGTCACTTTAGTAGATCTGCAAAAAGAAGGGCGGACTTGCAACTCCAATTTGAAGAGAAAGAGATACAGTGGGAAGAAATAATTAAACATGTTACGACGAGATTTTTATCTCTTGGTCCTGCTGTTGAAAGAGTCATTAAAATATGGCCAGCCCTAAAATCTCATTTCGTGGAGTTGCGCAATGAATGTCCGCGTTTAATAGAGAAAATAATCACAAATGAAGAAGCTGAGAAAAAGACTTTGGCACATTTGTCGTTTGTCCATAACTTTATGTTTTCAGTAGAAGTAACAATAAAGAAGATTGAATCAGATACTCTATCAGTTGTTGAGATGCATACTGAAATACATGGGCTTCGCGAAAGGATCGAGCAAAGAATAAAAGATAAGTTTTTTGGCAGTCAGGCGAGAGACATAATGCGTGGATTAACTGCTGACACCAACGAATTACTAAAAAACGATTTTCTACAGTTCTATAATAATTTCATAGGCTATCTGTTATCGCGATATAATTTTTCAGAAAATAACATTCTCTCCAAGGTTCTCTTTTTAAACTTTAAATCTGAAATAACGTACAACAGTTTTCAAGAAGCTGCAGAATATTTTAAGATAGAAGAAATAAATATGGATTGCTTGTATGAAGAATTCCAAATAATCAAAAAAAGACTAGCTAGCATAACTTCTGATAGCAAGAGTATGGGTGCAATTGAAAAGTGGAAGAGATCATCGAAGGGTTTTCTAATACCGAAATCCCTAACATTTTTAGAATTTTATCCTTTGTTTTTAGCATTCCTAGCTCAAACTGTTTCGTGGAAAGAGTTTTTTCACAAATGGTATTAAAGTGGACTGATGTAAGAAATAAATGTACCCCTAATTTAATAAAAAGCGAGTTGATGACTGTATTTAATTACGATTTTAATTGTATTGATTTCTACAAATATGTCAAAACGAATAAAAATATGTTAAAACTGACTCGATCCTCGGTTAAATACAAAAAATAAAATAAAAATGGCACTAAATAATGTAGTTTCTTATTTGTCCCGGTAAAAAAATTTAAATCCCGTATTTTTTTGCCCATTTAAGTATTTGTCCCTTATAGGCTGAAAAAAAATCTGGCAACCCTAGTACTATTCGTTTAATTTTTTCGAGAACTTTTGTATGGAAATTTTCAAACAAAGATTCGACTGCTCTGGTAACGAATAGTGATCCGGATACTCATTGGGTAGTATTCGTTTCTTTGAGTATTTTTGGGTTTTTGCATAGAAGTTGTATAAAAAGAAGCGGGAATTTTGAAATAAAGAATTTTTTAATGAAATTATGACAATGGACTTATACTCCCCTTCTTCGTAAGAAACAAAATTTGTTTAAATTGAAATTTATATAGAAATGAAATTGTTTCATATTGGAAAATGATATTCAATTTGGAAAATTGGGTTTTTTTTTTTTTTTTGCTCGCTTTGTATAGCCCAAGGAATCAGTAACGATGATGCGGATACAACGAATACTCGGCCATCCAGTAACGAATACATTCGATTACTCAGTTTTGAGTAGTTTTTACACCCCTATCGATGACTCTCTCTTTGAAAAGTCGACAAGGAAACATGCACAAATTACTTAACGGCTTTGGAGGGATGTGGGGGTTGAGATTTTGTTACGGGATGTGACAGCGAGGGAGGGGGGGTTGCACGAGCGTGTTACATAACGCGATACATAATATAGTTTGAAGTTTTTGAATATAGATGGAGATACTGATACTTATGATTAACGAACGTCGTACCCTATAGAGTTTTTCAACTCATTAGATTTATCAGGGGTGCCTTCTCATAAGCTGAAGCTGAAAGTTGGTGTTCCAGTACTGTTAATGAGAAATCTTGACGCACCAAGCTTATGCTACGGTTCGGCTACAAATTATTCACTTGGAACGCAATATTATAAGAGCTATAATTATGACTGGAATGGCAAAAGGAGAAAATATATTAATTACCCGTATTCCAATAATGCCGACCGATTTGCCATTTTAGTTCAAAAGAGTCCAGTTACGTTAATAGCAGCATTTGGAATAACAATAAACAAAGCTCAAGGTTTGTGTTGTAACCTGTGACATTATTAATGGGAGGGAGTGACTCAGTTGTCACAAGCTGTTACAAAGAGGAGGGAGGGTATAAAAAAGGTTGAAAATGCTGTTACGTAATTTGTGCATGTTCCCTAACTAATTATGGTAAAAAAATTTCTTATGACATACTTTTAAAAAATTAATGTGCAAGCATTTAAGCACTTTTAATAAATTAATGTGCAATCATTGTCATGATTACAAAATTTACGACGACAGCATTTACAATCCACCTTCGGCCAGTTCTCCGGTCTCTGTACTGCGGTCTTCTTCCTGCCGTCGTACTGCGAACAGGAAACTTTTATTAATACAAGAAGATCTGTTGGATGAATTGAAGACAGCCAATGAAAGGGCAGACCAGCAAATGGCCACGTCCGATGCAATTGCGGTAAATGGTATGAGGATCATGAGATCCGTTTGTAAACCATGAAAGATAAATAAAAGAGAATGGTAGTAATAATAGCGTACTTGAAGGAAAAATCCTCGATTTTTCTTTGTTCTCGATATTTTGTATGTTTATATGAACGTATTTTATGTGGTTTTCATGAAAGTAACGTATCCTACCGCAACAAAGTATTGAAATTACAAATTAATACTCAAAAATAAGTAATGAATATTATATGCAAAAACTCATGTGACGGGGTTATTTATGTAGGTCATACGGTACAAGGAAAAGCGTTAATACAAACGCAATCAATGATCAATTATCCATTCAACAAATCGAATCAGGCCCAATTTTTGATTGATTCGTCAATCGGGAAGTGTGCATGGCCGATGAACACGCCCTGATCCTGACCTGCGTCAATGGAATCAAAGCGATTACATTCATGGGGGAGGAGCGAGATAAGGGTCAATCGAATGCACAATTTTTGATTGACGAATCAATCAAATATTGTGCAAGTGCAGTCCTGCAATCGATCCGCTACCTCATCGTTGTCACCCCTATTTCTGGTCCATTGTGACCCAATTTCCTTACGGAATAATCAGGTGGTTGAAACTCATTGCACAGTGCGATGGTAGGTTCGAGGTTGTTGAACCCGAAAAATGTGTGCAATGAGTTTCGAAAATTGAATTTTGGAATGCAAAATGTGGAATTTCGACCCGAAAATTTAGAAATTTTTAAAATTATGCATTTTTCCATTACGGTATCTTCCTTGGACTGCTAACTCAAGGATGAGAGTTGAATGACCGAGGAAGGAACCAAGAACAAAAGAGATCCTGGTATAAAAAATGCGATTCGAGTGGTGGGAGTCTCTTCTTTTTTCCTTTTGCTGGTGAGACGGTTTGGACGGAGCAATGTTGGATTGATCTTTGAAGACTGGTTGAGGCCTTGAGAGTTTTCTCCGATAATTTTCGTTTTCCTTTCTTGTGTTTTCTCGATCTTTGAGGGAAGTGGAGCCGTCGAGCAGACTAGTAGATTCCACGAAAGACAAAGTGAAGTTATCCAATCCCAAAGGATTATATGTGTTAAGTAAGAATGAATCAAGAGTTGGGAAAAAGAACATGTGAATATGAGACAATGTGAAAATGAAATTTAAATAACTACATGAACTTACACCTTAAATAGAAAAAGAACTTGATAAGTGAGATATGGAGTTTGAGAACTTATGATGGTCGTTTGGACACCACTTATAATGAAGAGGTGAAGGCTCAAAGCGGGCCTTAGACTGACATATGGTGAACTCCTCGTAAAGTTGAACGGGACTGATTCTGCAGACAAAACAGAGAGCGAAAATATCCAACAAACGACCAGGACCGAAAAAGGAACAGCGAACGACGCGGGGTCCATTCAGAAGTAGGGCATCAACTTTGCAGGGAGCACACAAGACTCCTTGGGCTCCATCTTAGAGCGAGTGGAGGAGCTGATGTAATTCCGCAACATAACCACAATGGCACTTCGCAGGTCATAAGCGGAACTTTTTACGGTACGTGCAATGACGTGGTTCAGAGCCAATCGTGCCGCATGAGAGATTGGGCAGGACTCGTGTGGGAACTGAGAAGGAAGTTCTTGCCACCAGACTACGACGAACGCCTGCATGAAGAAATCAGAAATAAGACCCAAGCACGAGATGAGATAATGGGAACCTACTTAGCGTCATTGGAAAGACTGTTTTGTCGACTATCCGGGCCCAGAATCTTACAGGGCTTAAAGGAACAAAGGAAAGAAAACAGATAACATAAAGTGGTTTAAACTAAGAGAAAAACAGTTAACAAAACGGTTTAAACAGAGGAAAAAAACAGATAACATAAGGTGGTTTGAACTAAGAGATAAACAGCTAACAGTATAGTTTAAACAAATGAAAGAAAAAGATAACATAAAGTTGTATAAACTTAAAGAAAAACAGTTAACAAAATGGTTTAAACAAAGGAAAAAAACAGACAATATAAAGTGGTTTAAACTAAAATAAGAACAGTTAACAAAATGGTTTAAACAAAGGAAAAAACTGATAACATAAAGTGGTTTAAACTAAAAGAAAAACAGTTAACAAAATGCTATAAACAAAAAAAATACACACATAACATAAAGTGGTTTAAACTAAATGAAAAGCAGTTAACAAAATGGTTTCAACAAAGGAAAACAACAGATAACATAAAGTGGTTTAAACTTAAAGAAAACATAAAGTGGTTTAAACTAAAAGATAAACAGTTAACAATATGGATAATAACATAAAGTGGTTTAAACTTAAAAAAAAAAACCAGTTCATAAAACGGTTTAAACAAAAGAAAAATCAGAAAACAGAAAGGTTTTTACAAAACAAAAACAGTTAATAAAACGGATCATAAAAATGAAAAACAGTGTGTTCCAAACGGTTAAAAAAAGAAAAATGACCGAAGTCTATAAGTCTTCTATCCAGAAACTCACCAACAATAACTGTGCCACATGTAGTATAAAAATGGAGATGCTGCTCATAAAGGATCTTTGGAATCTTATTGAAGAAGCAATCACAGAAGAAAATAAAAAGTGTTGTTGCAGTGGATTTATTTAAGCAAACCAAAATATATAAAGTTACTGTCGATTTATTTTTGGTAATTAAAATATGCAAAATCAGATCAACTTTAGTTATTCTACTAGCGTGACACTTTATACCGGACCAAGTGAGTGAGAGAAAAAAAAGAAAAGTAAAAGACTTACACTAAAAAATATGAAGTTGGGTTCGACGCACAATTGAAATCGAAGTGGTTGCGTACTGCGTATACTGATATAGCGCCAATTTCAAATTGTTGTATTCCAACAAAAAGAATGCTGAGTGGAAAAAGAAAGATAATAAAGCCCGCGCTACGATTATTCTTTTCATTGAAGACAATCAATTGTTGCATGTGACTGGTGTAAAAACTGCGCATGCCGTTTGGAAAAAACTCAAAGGGCATCATCAAAAGTCAACTCTCTCCAGTGTCATACATCTCTATAAAAGGCTCTTCAAATTAAATTTACCTGAAGGTGGGGATGCGGATCAGCACATTACGGAATTACTTACACTTATGGCTTTGGGTGAGAACCTTAAAGATAAACTACAGGCAGCCTTATTACTTAGTAGTCTACCAGATTCATACAGTTCCTTGTTAACCAGCCTTGAAAGTCGAAGTCAGTCAGATTTCACTATGGAATTTGTAACGGGACGTATAATTGACGAATATCGTCGCAGACATGAAAATAGCAACATAGTTGCGAGTACTGCAATTGCGATGCATTCAACATTAAAAAGTCATCAAGCGAGTGATAAGAAGCCAATGAATAAGAAACATTATAAGGAAACGCTTTAAGTCACATGTACAGTGTACGTGTTTGAAGGCAAAACATAACGGTACCCATGTTCTTCGTCTTTTTCATTCGTAGTCTCCGTCTCCTTCATTTGATGTATAAATTGTCAAAATGTTTTCCGCGGGATATTATGTTCAATTGATCCAGAGTGTAATTTTCGAGAAAATTGCTTGTGAAAGTTAAAAAAATTGTGAAATTGGATTAATATAATATTCAAAATAGATTAAAGAAGCAATGAGTGACAATGTCATTACGTGACTTTTGTATTTATGAAGTGTTTTGAGTGAATAAAGTGTTGTATCGCCAGTTGCAATAGTAATAGCGCAAAACCTGGCCAAGGAATTTCATTTCATAGGTGAGTTTGGTGTCAAAATTTTGGTTAACAGTGCTTGAATCCATTCTATACAGTTATAGTTGTTATTAGCAAAAACATAGCATAATATTTGTGAAAATTGCAAAATTTCATAACTATGGCCGGCCATATTGTTTGTTTACACACTATGTGATAAGACTGGGTTGTATAGCAGAAGCACGTCGTAAAATAAATGTTTTATTTTTGCAAGGGGCAACTTTTGCCTTCATATATTTCAAACTCTGTTATATATATGGTAACTTATTTGTAATATTAATTAATACACAAAATAATAAATTTACATTATTCATTCTATTTGTTTGGAAGATTTTCCACAAAGCAGGATTGAGGAAGCCATGGAAAAACAAATAAATTTTTTGTCAGACGACTTAATACGTTTGGTCATCAGAACAATAGCACCAAATGCCCTACCTGTTCTTACTATCGTAAGTATTTCACATACATTGCAATTTCAATATTTTAAGTAACTAATTTTCATTTATTCACAGAAAGAATATAACACTAAACACTAACCCAACGGCGGACATTTAAATAGAAGGAAAGGAAAATGTATATAATATAAAACATTTAGTAAATTTGAAGATGTGAACTTGATTTCTTTTTTTCAGAACTGCAAAATAGCTAATACTTCCTGTTGTATCGCGATTGGCATATATTTTTGAAATTGGTTTTTTAGACCAAATAGAAAGAACGTTTTTTGATTTTACATTATAATAACTTTAAGAAAGGTGTGATATGTAACTAATAAATTTAAGACACAAAATTGAAAACTATGAAAATCTTTCTATCTGACGTATTTTTGTGATATAAAACATGTATGTGATATAATTTTCCAAAATATACCCCTTCAAGTCACTCCACAGATACTTTCCCACACAAAGACAAATATACCAACCCCACATACGCTCTTATCAGATTTGGCTTCCATTTCGTTGCCAATTAGCGTTTCCTTATAGTATTACTTATTTATTGTGAGAAGCATACTGAATGTTTCTTTTGCAAAAATTTTGGACGTTTCAAGAAAAACTGTGTGAAGTACAAAACCTGGAAGTCGAAAAGAGAGAGCAAACACAAGGCCAATCGAGCAGAAGATTTTTTAGGGTGCGTAGAAACAACATTTATCGTCGATCAAATATTGTGGGGAAAACGTACTCAACACAGAAGGATGATAAACAGCCGAACACGTGGACTCGGGAGCTACAAGTCACATGTGTAGCAACAGGACACTCATCACAAATTTCGATTCTAACATAAACGGATACGTTGAACTTGCGGAAGCTAATAAGTATAGTGACGTATGTGGTGGAGGTTCGACCATTATGAAGTCTATTGTTAATGGTCATGAAAATACTTTCACCGTTGAAGATATATTATATGTACCCTCATTTAGTAGAAAAGAAGCGCGACAAGATGGATTTAATCTTCAGTTTAAAGATGGTTAATGCAAAATTATGAAGGACGGAAAAATTGTAGCAATAGTTCATTGCGGATCAGCAAATAAGGACTTATACCAGATTACAACATTTAAAGAAAAAATCTTTACAGCTACTAGTGGTCTATAGCACAACAGTAATTGGCCACACATTTGGCACAGACGATTTGGGCACATAAATATCGACCCAATGAGAGAATTGGATGACAAAGCTATAACGTGTAAATTTGTCGGTTATTCAGAGGAATCGAAAGCTTACCGTCTACTACATACAAATACAGATCAGAGATCAAAGTTCAACACTATCACAACAAGAAGCAAATTATCCTTTAAATGATTATTTGTCACAAGACAATTCAAAAGACACCACAGAAACGGAAGAAAAACTAACTAAAGGTTATGATAGAAGGACAAATGAAATATGTACTCAAGAAACTCCAGACAATATTCCAGATGAGATTCCAGACAATCAGATCCAGATGGGACTCCAGACATACGCCGATCAAGCAGAAAAAACGTAGGTGTGCTAGCAGTTAGTAAACAAGATACAGTTACAATTACAGAGGCATTGTCAAGACCTGATAGAGACGAGTGGCAGAGAGCAATAAATGAGGAGATTAATTCCTTGTAGCTCAATAACACATGGGACATAGTCCCGATCCCAAAACCACAAAAAATTGTGTGTGTTCAACACAAAACGTCACGCACTAGATGGCATCGGCAGGTTTAAGGCTAGGCTCGTGGTTTCTCTCAAAAACGAAGTGTTTGCACACGTTGTGCGTCCAACGACATTCAGAATTCTGTTAACCATCGCAGGTAACGATATGCTTACTATTAAGCATTATGACGCAAAAGCAGCGTTTCTTAACGGTGATCTGAGGGAAAATATCTACGTGCAACCTCCTGACGGCTATGCAGTCCAGGAAGGGATAATTTTAAAGTTAAGAAAAGGTCTCTAACATATGGTCTTAAGCAGGCAGCAAAAATTTGTTATGATAAGCTTCATAACATCTTTATGAAACGGCACTTCGAACAAAGTAAAACTGATTCTTGTCTGTACATAAAAAGATCAGAAAATGAAACAATTTTCGTAATTGTACATGTGGATGACTTGCTAATAGCTGCAGAACACAGTGGCAACATCGATAGGACCGCTAAACAGTTGAGAAAGGAATTTCCTCTTGTTGACCTGGGAAATCTACAGCGTTATATTGGAGTAGAAGTTCGCAGAAATAAAGATGGATTCTTCTGCATAAAGCAAACTCAGTACATTAACAAGATTCTCAATAAGTTTAATCTTCAAGATGTAAAACCATCAAGCATACCACTCGATATTGGTCACTTAAAGAACCGAGAAGGACAGCCACCCATAAAGGAAGAAGAAAAGTACCAACAATTAATTGGTGCATTATTATATCTCGCAGTAAATACCAGACCAGACATTTGTGCAGGTGCAAGCATACTGAGTCAATTCACTAAGCACCCAAGAGCTTCCGATTGGACTGAACTAAAACGCATATGTCGTTATTTAAAAGGCACAAAGAATCAAGAACTAACTCTTGGGCATATAGGTGAAAATCAAAGATGTATCTAATTAACGGATAACAAAAAATTCAGTCATCGTACAAAACATATAGGAACAAAGTATCATCTAGGAAAAGACATTAAAAACAAAGGACTTATAGATTTTGAGTATTGCCCAACAGAGAAAATGTTTGCAAATATGCTAACAAAACCACTATTGCCCGGTTTCACGAACGATGGATAGATAAATTTAACCCAAAATCTGTGGATAAACTCTAGATAACTCATTTTCGCGTTTCACGAAAGATAGTAGCCGTGTTCTTTTGGTCACTCTAACAGAACAGAACTGTCAAATCCCATACATTTTACAGAACAAGTTTAGTTCTCGATAATAACAAACTAATTTGCTGTTCTGAACAGAATAGTTGAGCTAGAAATATCCAGATGGCGACATGGTTCATTTTCCTTGACGCGAACCTAAATTTTCCTTTAAATTCCACAAAATTACAATTTCTTCAAAACTTTCAGTTAATTTCACATGAAAATTTGAATTCAATTAATATGTGAGGAATTTATGCAAGCAAGGGCTAACAAAATGGAAAAAAATCGAAGAAAGTTCATATAAATGCGAAGTGAAGTTGGTAAAAGTTAGTAATCTATCGAGAACAAGTCCAGTGCGTTCTTTTGCTACTCTAGTTTTGTACTCGATAGCGATGACCAAAAGAACACGGCTTCTTAAACTGTGGGATAAACTATGGAATAATTTATCCACGCGATTTTCTCGAGATAAATATTTATCTATTGGATAAAGTGACACTTTAAAGTAATTTGGATTTTTAGTATTATATCTTTGAAATTATGTTTATTTTTGTAAATAAGAGTTCATTTCATTGAAATAAATTAATTTTATATTTTAAAATGAGTAAAAAACTCTTTAATTTAATAATATGTCAACTGTCAATCGTTAACCCGTGGATAACTCGTAATGCTTCGTGAAACGCCCGAAAAAATTATTCGCTGGATAAATACTATTCATAGATAGATATCTATTGGATAACTTGTTCTTCGTGAAACCGGTCATATGTAAGTTAAAATTGAGTCGCTTATCTTAAGAATGTGGGTTATCAGCTATAAGGCGTGTTCTTTTGGGAAATCGAATGGTGTACAACTGTCAAATCCTATATATTTTTCTCACGGAAGTTTAACACCCGATAATACTTGGGTTAAAATTTAAGCACACGATAAATGTCAATCTATTGGTGTGGAGATGGAGCCATCGTTCGTTTTCATTGTTTGAAGGTTTTCCAACTTGGAAAATTTGACAACATCTAAAGTTCGATTTTGTTGTTTATCGTTCGAAATGAATAAGTAATACTATAAGGAAACGCTATTTGGCTATTAACAGAACTGTAAGCCAAATCTGATTAGAGCGTTTGTGGTGTTGGTATTTTTGTCTTCGTGTGGGAAAGTGGTTGCGGAGTTCCATAAAGGGGCATTAGTTTTTGAAATTGGGCGCGGATTTTGAAAACGTTCTTCTTTATTTTATTTCGGAATCCTTTTATTTCAAAGAGCGTTTTTAAAATTGAGAACAAAATGTATATGATGATGTTTATTGCAATAAACTGAAAATTTATCTTTATAAATTCAAGCTATCCGCCCTCTTCTTTTTGCAACCGGGCTTGGGACCGGGTTTGGCAGAATTACGGTGCTGTTTTGATTTGCTAGTTTCCCTTTGAGTCTTCATTATTCACATTCAATATTTTATTTCTTCTTACATGCCTTTGAAGTGGGTTAGCTTTTTATTTTTCTGGCGGTCGGAAATTTTTTCACTATAATTTTTGGCAATGGAAAAGTAACTTGTCCGTAAATATTTCTCTGTGATCAGTTTGACTAAACGACTGTAATGAACTGTTGTGTTCATATGCTCATTATACTCCGGAAAAAGATTTTTTCCGACAAAATAAGATTGTACGGTAAAGCTAATTTTGTTAAAGCTGGTTTTATGTAGAACTTTCTGATGATAGAGGAGCCTTGTTTGTTTTAAGGCCTGCTCTGCCTTTGTGCAAATTTCTGTTACGCATCCGGATGGATATTTGAGGAATCGTTTTGATTTGTAGCCAATCAAGGAATTGTGGGTAGGATCCCTTGCACCGCTGAATAGCATTCGTCGCACTGCAGTTCCTTGCAGAGCTTAAATACCACGAACCCAGCAATATATTCAACTACGCGGCGTGTGAATTCGGTCCGAGGCATAACTATGGTCTGCCAAAAATTGCATGTATAGGCCCTCAAAGTCTTCAGCTTCTGTTGGCTCGATCATACGGGAACGTGAAGCAGTGCTATTAATTTCTTGTAATGGGCCAACAGGAGCAATACTTAATATGCTAATTTGTTCTAAAGGAAGGCAGTTTCCCAGACCGCCATCCCTTAGTTGGCTCCTAAATATTAGCCTTTTATAAATAGCAGCGAACTGCTTCACAGACGGGTTGTCGTTGTTACCTAACCCCATACGAATAGATGCAAAAAATAGCTCGATGGCATCTTGATTTATTTTGTATAGGGGTAGGAATTTCAATAGACCGGAGGCAACAAACCGTTCATAGACCACCCGAATATTTTTTAAGCAAGACATCAGGCCCACAAACCCTACATTTCTTCTAGAACTGACAAGATTTATTCCAGAAGGCAGTTTTAACTTGTCAATATATTGGATCATACCTTTTGAATATTCAATTATAAAGGATTCATTGTTGGAACAGAGTGCTTTTTTCGTGAATTCTGCCTCTTGCACTTTTCGACTATCCAGAATATCAAATGCATCATTCAATATTCTTATGAATTTTGAGGTTCCTTCGCTGCCAGAAAATTCTCTTAAACAGAGAACGTCGCGACAAAAATCCAAAGCATCCGTGACCGATTGACTTGAGGTTTGTACGGCCAACTTTACTTTCATTTTTTGTGAATGGAAAAAGACGTGAGCTTTGCGTAATTTATTTCCCAAATGAAGACCCTCCTGCTCTTGCAGTTTTTGAAGCGACACTAAAAATTGCCATTTAATTGGGTTGCCATCCCCATCAATAAATTCTTTGAGATCTGCCAAGGCATTACGGACAAGTTTGACCATGTGACACGGGTCTGGATGGAGTACATATTGCTCGAGACCTCCATCAATTCTCGATATAATCTCGAGACCGCGAATATCAGAGCCCAACAGTTTTGATGCTGTTAAATTGGTGGCCGTTCCATCGAAGGTAATTCCGAGTACCACCACCCCACATTCTAGTAGACTCCTCATGCACATGGTTATCATATTGACCTTTTGCTCTGCGTTGATTGTGGCAATAGGGAAATAACCCAGGGGAATCTTCCACGACTTGTTGATACAGACCGCCATGAAAACCAATATTTGGGTGGCGACAATATCACTATTGGCCCCATCGCCAACATCAACGAAGCCGTGAGACTTTTGTCCGTCCCAATCTACGTGTTGTCTGATGTGCATCTCGTCGTTTGTTAGATTTACCACGATCTTTTGTAGGGAACTTGCCGCAACTCTTTTAATAGCAGAAAATGATTCTGCGGTAAATCCGGGTGCACATGCAACTCTTTAATACCATCTTTGTATTGTTCTGGGATGTGGCAAGCGGTTTGAAAATGACTCGCGGACATAGTCATAGCCCCTGTGTGTGATAAGAAATTCAAATTTAAAGCAAAAGCTTTAATTTTCAACTCAAAGCTCTTGGACGATGATCTACATTCACTCTTTGCTATCTGTCTTGCTAAAATTTCTTTGTTCCGTCCTGTTAATTTCTCCAAAAGCTCGGTCGTGCTTTCGCTTGTAAGGTTCTTCTCTTTTAGAGAAATTAAAAGTTCCCGCATGTTTTTGACTTTGTCTTGGTTTCGCTTTGCTTGTTGTTGTAATTTCTTGACCATTTGTTGTTTCAGGCGGTTTGTGGATGCCTAAATGAAATTGTTTCCTCAAATCGACATTTTAAAAGCCAGAACTGTTTCCCCAAATCGACATTTCACGAGACAGAATTGTTTCACCAAATCGACATTTAACAAGACTTTCATTCAACTCCTAAACACATTATTACAAGGAATCATGGATATCTAGGAATAGGTTTACATATCAACATATACACATAAAACATGTAACTACAACTACAATTCATTTATTTTTTATCAATTTATTCAATTTTGTTAACCTTATTTTTAATACTTACATTATCAATTACGTTTGCGATGTATTCAGCAGGCAGGCATGTGTTAGTTATGTGGCAGGCCTGAAAGAAGGAAACTAAGTTAATATCTTCATATATGTTTCATTTTTTATATCACATACATTTTCGGTTATTTGTATCCCACTTTCATCAGCTGGCAAATCAATTAAATCAGTCATGTAGGAGTCCTGAAAGAGAGACACGAAGTTAATATCTTCATATATATTTCATATTTTACAATAAATACATTTTCGGTTAACTGTATAACACTTCCATAAGCTGGAAAAACGAATGTGTTAGCTATATTGCAGTCCTGAAAAACGAAACCAAGTTAATTCTTCGAATTAATTTAACGTTCTATATTACGTACATTTTCCTTTCCTTCGGTTAAAATCTCCGGCGTTTTGTAATGTTTAGTTGTATGTTCTTTCTGTGAATAGGTGAGAATAAATTAATTCAAATATTGAAATTGCAATGTATCTGAAATACTTACAATATTAACTACAGGCACAGCATTTGGTGCTAACGTTGTCCTGCTGGAGAAACGTACTATATCGCCTGGCAAAAAAAGTTTTGAGCAAACAACAGTATGTTTGGTTGGCACAAAATCAGGACGATTTATTGTGTCTTTCCATTGTTCCCCTAGCACCTGGTCTGTAGGAAATCTTTGAAAGAAGGTGGAAGAATAATGTGAATTTAATATTTTCGTGTTAATTACATTTATAAATTAAGTTTCCATTTAGTGGTAAAATTATGAATAACAAAGTTTGAAAAATATTATGAATAAAGCTAAATGTGGCCCCTTGCAGCAACAAAACACTTCTTTTACGACGTCTCTACACCAAGCATTAGTGTATTATCGCTTAAAATGTCAACAAACAAAATGGCCGTCCAAAGTTTTAAAATTTTCCAATTTTTATAAATACAACAAAATACTTTCACTAATAATAACTTAAAATTACACAAAATCAATTCTTGCAATATTAAGCAATATTTTAACACCAAACTCACCTATGAAATGAAATTCCTTGACAAGGTCTCATGGTATTATTTCTGCAACTTGGAATACAGCACTTCATTCTGCAAAATAAAATATTTAAAACAAAATTCACCTAATGTAATAGCACTTATTACTTGATAAATAAACTTTGAATATTATAAATGCCAATGTTCACAATTTTTATAACTATTACTATCAATTTTCTCGAAAATTACACTTTGAATCAACCAAACACAATATGCCATGAAAAATATTTTGACAATTGAACTTTTAGTTGAATGAGACGGAGACTACGAGTGAGAAAGACAAAGAACATGGGTACCGTTAAGTTTTGGCACCAAACATGTACACTGTGCATGTGACATATAGCGCTTCCTTATAATATTACTTATTCATTGGAGAAAACAATCAAACGTGAAAATAGTGAATTGTTATTTTTAATACAAGGAAAATTACATACTATAAATATTTTGAATACTTTGGAAAGATTGTGATTTTTGTTTGTTGAGCTATTGTTTTAAGTTTAAGTTTTACAAAATGAGCGAGGAAAACGCTTTTGCGGAAATTTTACCCGTAAGTAGAAAATTCTCCTTAGTATCAACTCACATTTTAGGTGAACATTTTCTATTGTAGGATGTATTCGAATCTTCATCCGGATCAAGTGATTCTTCAGATTCACCAACTGACGAAGAACTTGAAGGAGATTTAATTAGAGGTAGCCATGAGAAAGTGCACAACTTTATGGCAGTTGTGGACGCCTACACTAGCCCTGACTTTAAGTCACATTTCCGACTTCAGCGTGAGTCAGCAAAATTATTAATTGGTAAGATACATGATTTTGACCATGCATTTTTTAGTTAGTAAAACGATTTTTAATATCCTAGATTTATGTATAACTCTTGATGAAGCTCCAAATCACCATCATGGAGGACGTCGAAAAGTTGGACCCAAAAAAGAAGTCCTAATGTTCTTGTGGTACGTAAGTAACACAATTACATTAAGGCAGTTAGGAAATTTATGTGGAGTATCACGTTTTTGTGCCTGGACAGTGATACAAAGAGTGTCTTTTGGATTTGCATTCGATAGCGATTCCCAAACGAACACGCCTATAGTCGACCAGGAAGGGTGTTGAAATGCGTCGAATATGGCAACCGGTTTTGTCGTGACCCCCCCCTCTTTTCCATTTGGTTCTTTTCACAGAGACTATTTTCGGCGTCAGTCCACATCGAACATCGAACCGGTCAACGCATCATCATTACAACGAGAACCAAAGAATTATTAATGTTAAAAACTAAGTTGCTTATATAAAAGATTTACTTCTGTTAGCGAGGCTTCACATCTGTGAATGAAATCGCGAAATCCTGGAAAGTGACGGTAAGGTGAGTGGAAACGAAGAGTGGCCAGTCGACCAGAAATCCCTAGGGATGTCGAAAAAATATCGATATATCAAAATATCGATATTATTTGTTCGATATATCGATATTTTTAAGCGATATTTAATTTTCCGATATATCGATATAAAATTCCTACTATCGAACAGGTATGAAAAAGCAATATTTTTTTCATACCGACAAATATATTACTTTTACCTGAATAAGGAAAAATTAATATTTATTAATATTTTGAGAAATATAAAATTTAACTTTTCAAAAAATATGTGATTAACGTATGTTAGGATATATATACTATTTTTTGGAACGCGATCATTCTCTTATAAATTGAACCGATATATCGATATTTTTTTTGCAAACGATAAATATCGATTTCGATATTTCCAAAAAATATCGATACGATATATATCGATAGTTTTTTAATTTTCGACATCCCTAGAAATCCTTATCCCGATGTGGATTCCGAGATTTCGTTTTTTTTAGTGTGTGTGTGTTCAAATTATTCGGAGTGTCACATTCATCATTCTGGTCGTGGATGTCGAACGAGAAACATCTCTTGTTTTTTGTGAGTCTTAACCACTTTTATGAGCTTAAATATAGCAGGGAACGTTAATTATCTGCTAGAGAATGCAACTTTATCATTAATTTGGATATTAATGCACTAAATTTTCAAATTTACGAAAATAATAAGACACGTATTTACATCTTCACTTCACGAGAGTCAAACAAATATGATATCTTATGATTGTGGTTGTGAATTGTACCGAATTTTGGCTGGCTGGATTTCGCGATTTCATTCACAGATGTGAACCGTACCTTAAAGGTTAAAGGCGCGTTTCCAATGCCAGCTTGGAGTGGAGTGGAGTGGCTGACATGTTTCGCTCGTGTCGCACACACGCACTCCGCCATATGTGCCTCTCGTGCAATCTGTGCCCAGCGTGGTTTGAAAATAGCATCTATTCCTATTTTCACGCTAGAGTGGAAAAATGAATTTCGAAAATTTATTTCCAACAGATGGCCACGACGTGTAAAGAGTTCGAAAATGAGTAATGAGTTCGAAAATTCGAAAATACCGTCATGAATGAATGTCATTTACTACTAAGCATTCATTCATTAATTGGTTGTTTTCAAACAAAGTTTAGTTTTTAAATTGTGATTAGTTTTTAAATAAAAATGAATTTGGAAACAACCAATAGATTTATTGAAATGGTGCAGAGTGAGGAATGCCTTTGGGACATTTCATCAAGTTCATATAAGGACGTCAGAAAAAGGAAACATGTTTGGGAAACAATTGGAAGTGATTTTCTCATATCAGGTACGAATTTGATGGCTTTGTTTGAATTTTATCTTAAATTATTACAATTTTTACAGGTGAAGAAGCGTACGCTAAATTTAGGAGCCTGCGGGAAAAATATCGGCGGGAGAAATTGAAGATGGAGAGATCCTCCCGAAGTGGGTCTGGGTTGACCCGTCAAGTGGAATGGCCTCACCTGAGGCAAATGCAGTTTCTAGATGAAACTAATAAAAGAAGACGGTAATTTTCTTAAAAATAAATTAAAATATATTTCTAAACAAAACTTGAATAAAATAGGGTAAGCGACTCTCAAACGTGGGCGGCTATGCCTGATCAAATGGACTTGTATGGAACGCAGGACGTCTATTTAGAAGAAAATGGATCTCCTCCTCCTTTACCGGCGCCGACACCACAAAATTCTACACCACGTGTTCGGAATAGAACAACATCCTCAATGGAAGACACATTCACGGCCAACACCGAACGGCTGATAAGTGCCTTAAGTACCAGCGAGCCAAAAAAGCCTCACGACGCCGTTGTCGAATTCCTTCGGCAGGCTTTAATTGAAGCCAATGAAAATTCACGGCAACTAGAACAGCGAATAATAGAGGTGATCAGCGAATTTCGCTATAAAAATTAATTATTTTTTTATGTAACTGAATTTTGACGAACTTTTGTGATGTAGAACGTAAGTTATTTTTTTATGTAACTGAATTTTGACGAACTTTTGTGATATAGTACGTAAGTTATTTTTTTATGTAACTGAATTTTGACGAACTTTTGTGATATAGTACGTAAGTTATTTTTTTATGTAACTGAATTTTGACGAACTTTTGTGATGTAGAACGTAAGTTTTTAATTTGGAAAATAAAATAATATTTTAGTACTTAAATGGATAACTTTTATTAGCAATTTTAGTCTACACTGTTGTGCCATTGAGGTAATCCTTTAGGATATCTCTTTGATGTAACGCTTGTTGCGCTATGTGGCTACTGCTATATCTTCTTACTTGTGTCCAGTTGCCAGAGTCAGTATAATCCCCGATTTCGTCGTCCATCGTTGAACCAAATGATGATCCTGTCTTCCTGATAAAATTGTGAAGCACGACTGTAGATTTGATAATTGAATTGGCTAGGTCTGGATCAGCACATATAGTTGTATGGAAAATACGACTCTTGCTGACCATTATTCCAAACGTATTCTCAATGGTCCTTCTTGCACTTGACAAGCGTTTATTGAAAACCTCCTTTTCCGGCGACAAGTTTCGTCCTCCGTATGGCCGTAATAAATGCCGTTTCAATGGAAACGCCTCATCACCAACTATATAATATGGAAACGAGGTTGCTGTGTTCGGGAAATTGGAGTCGTCTGGTAGATCCAGCTGATTATTTAGCAAACGTTGTCCAAAATCTGTCCGTCGCAATATACCACCTAATACAAAAGAAATTAAGTTTTGAAGATAAATAACAAATAACAAGTAAATTCACTACTTACCATCCGATTCCGAACCAAAAGCACCTACATTAACATAGGTGAAGTTATAGTCCGCGTCGCATACACCAAGCAATACAATAGAAAAACTGCTTTTATAATTTCTGTACAGAGATCCACTATTAGGGGGCGCCTGGATGACACAATGCTTGCCATCAATTGCTCCTATGCAGTTAGGCATTCCACTTTTCAGGAAGAAATTTGCGGCAATTTCTTTTAATTCCTGTTTGCTGGGCTTGCTTATAAATTTCCCATTCAGAGCATTCCAAATAGCACTCGTTGTTTCTTTTACAATCCTATGCACAGTGGTTTTTGAAACTCGAAATGCAAAAGAAAGACAACTGTAGCGCATTCCAGTAGCCAGAAACCTTCACAAAATAAATAATATAATTATAAAAACCTCTTCAGACCAAATCCTAGAGTTTTCCTTACCTCAAAGTTATCATCAACCTATCTTGTTCAGAGATTGGCTTTCTGATAGATTCCTTTGTTAACAAAGGTCCCACCAAAGACAACAGTAATTGAAACTGTTGCTTGTTCATTCTTATATAATTTTTCAAGCTTTCATTATCGTCCAGCAACATCTCTTGAATCAAATTGTTCCCATGGCCCAATAGTTCCCTTTTCCGGAATATATCACTCACCCACCATCGCCGACTTTTCCTCATCCTTCCAGCTCCTCCTTCCGAAAATTGCTGCGCCATCATCAAATAATATGACACAATAAAATTTCTCCTTATAACATTATTCATTTTAAATTATTTTTATCAAAAATTCCTTTTCGCGAGTTTTGTGTTCTGTTTTTGTCCCTGTCAAATCTATCACTAACACAGCTGTCACCACATGTGTCACTCACAAGGTTATTTTCGAAATTCGAAATCAATCCACTCTGGCATTGGAAACAAGTGCCAGAGTCAGCGTCAACACACTCCACTCCAAGCTGGCATTGGAAACGCACCTTAAACTGTTTAAAATAAATTAAATTAAAACAATTATTGAATAATTAATTCAATTTGTAAAATTTTTGGAAATACTTATATGAAGAAAACCCTTCAATTGGTTGCGTTTTATAATTTTTAATGAATGAATTGATAATTTGGCTGTTATTAAATATTATTAGAAATTTTTGGGATCATTGCAATTCTCCTAAAATATAACATAGCCCATATACCATATAATGTATGGAAAACAATATACTATACAATCACTTTGATGTAATGAACTGAGAGTAAAAGACCTTTTTACGGTTTGTCGGAAAGTTTAGAAAACCTTATTTATGGTCTTAAAAACATTTGTACTTTGTAGGGTAAAATGAAGTTTAATCTTATTAAAAACTTATTTCAATATATCGGCCATTTTAGATTGGCAAAAAGAGTGTTTGCAGCTACCAGCTATTGAAAATAGAGAAAACTTAGTTTATGCACTACCAACAACAGGTGGTAAAACGCTAGTGGCGGAAATACTAATGCTAGGTAAAGATGTAGCAAACGAGTAGTATTCGCTACCGAGTACCGAATACTCACTATGATTCCGAGTTTCCAATGAGTACTCGCGAATACTACTCGTTACCGACTACTCTCTCTCTTATAAGAAAGAGAAATGAGTGACTGTACGTATTCGAGTGAGCGATTCACTATCAGTGTGCGTTGATAGCAAATCGCTCTCTCAAACACGTCTAGTAATGATTGGGAATGAATGTACATTCATGAACGAGGGTTTCGTGTGCGAGAGAATGTGTGAATGGGAATGTGAGTATGGGTATGGGAGAATGCGAATGTGGGAATGTGAGAGGGACAGGAACGGGTCGAAATGAAACGAATACTCGTGGATACTCGCGGATACTTTTATATGGAAATATAAAGACATATTCGACTGCTCCATATAAAGATTCGACTGCTCACGTAACGAATAGTGATCCGGATACCCATTGGGTAGTATTCGTTTTATTTTTTCGAGTACTTTTGTATGGAAATTTTCATACAAAGATTCGACTGCTCTGGTAACGAATAGTGAACCGGATACTCATTGGGTAGTAGTCGTTTCATTGGGTATTCTCAAGCGGGAATTTGGAAATAAAGAATTTTGTAATGAAATTATGACAATGAACTTCCCCTTTTTCGTAAGATTCAAAATTTGTTTAAATTGAAATTTATGTAGAAATGAAATGATGGTTTCATATTGGAAAATTTGTTTTTTTTTGTTTGCTCGCTTTGTAGGAATCAGTAACGATGACGCGGATACAACGAATACTCGGTCATCAAGTAACGAAAACATTCGATTACTCAGTTTTGAGTAGTTTTTACACCTCTTATGCTAGGTGCGTGAACTAACAAGCCGCGAGAAAAATTTTATATTTATACTGCCTTATGTTTTGATGGTCCAGGAAAAGGTAACAAGTCAGTCACTGTTGTAAGTCGAGTCAGTCAGTATTGTAACAGTATAAGTATAAGGGTTTGTTCCCGTTCTCGAAAATCTTACTGATTTTAACTGAACTTGAGAGTTTTTCCGTTCCCGTATAGGAGAAAATAGAAGAGTTGCAAGAAAATTTCTCGCACAAGCACTTCCCCACGTGACTGATTTTTACTGAACAAATTTGGTTCAGTAACATCTGAAAACCGTCAAATCCATGTATTTGATATTTGACAATAATTGACATTAAATTTGTTTATTTTTAGGTGTTTTGTTAAATTTTTAGTAAATAAATTATTTGTAACTAATAAATTTTGAACATTTTCTTAAATTTTTTATACTTAGCTTATATTCCATTTCAATCGTTAATATTTTGATGAAAGTTACTGAATTTTCGTTCCCGTACCTTTATCAGTTTTTCGCTCACACTGCGAGAGTTACACTCTTGTGAGCAAATTTTGAGATTTTACTGATTTTTACTGAAATAGTACGGGAACACACCTAATATCTTTGTTTCAGGTCAGTACATTAGCGCCTTTTGCTTTGAATTGTAATGTCCTTCTTGAACAGTACTCAGCTAGGAAAGGACGTTGTCCACCACCAAGTAGAAGAAAAAATAAATTATTACTTACAGCTTCTATTGAAAATTCTTTATTATTATTTGATAGCTAAGTAGAGGCAAACAGAGCTAATTAAATTGGTTTAGAAGTTGTCGATGATATGCACTTGTTAGGCGATAAAAGTGTTGGCGCTATATTGGAAACTTTTTTGACTCAAGTCATGCATGCTAAAGGTATTTTTAATTAGCAATTAAAATATATTAACCATTTTTCTGACACTAGCCAGAATTCAAATTGTCGGTGTAATGACGTGATAAATAATTAAACACATACAATTAATTATAAAAAGGTGAAACTTTACTCATTACATATATGCAACTTATTTTACAAAGTCCGGTTACAATCTGTCTGGCTTTTCTAATCCCTCGCATACATACGCTCATATTTTCTACACACCCATGCACACGTATTCGTACCAATACTACAATATTCCCCATTCGGGTTGTGTGCAACCAAAACCCTCTGTAGTAGTACAAGCCATGAACTCGATTTTCTTACTACCACATACACAGGGCGTAGACTACTTTAGCCACATGGAACAATATGGAATTTCATATGATATTCATATTTAATAAATGTTATGTACAGTAGAAGGAAATTCAATTTTATGCTAAAATATAACAATGAAATTCAATTTCATGCAAAAATGTATATATTAGTTCGTAAATAAAACAAACAAATTTTATCAAAACATGTTATAAGTAACAGTTCATTATGAAATTCAATTTTGTACATAACAAATATGTACATTTTCATATTATATATATATTTTGTAATAAAAATCACCATCTTATTAACTTAATGAATGTTTTTATTCATGAAAATTAATACACTCATTTCGGAAATAAAATTCACACATATTTATTCAAATTCAGTAAATTCATGAGTAATAAATTTCAATTTTTTATGAACAATTCAATATATATTAATATTAAATTCAATAACTAAACTATGGAATATACTAAATAAACAGAATACGAGTAAGTACTAAAGTTAAAGGAATAATAGAGAATAGCGGAGTTACGGATATTAGTATAACCTGCCGGTTTTTTTCTTTTTGAGTTCTTTCTTTTGAGTCGATTTCCATTCAATCTGAAACGTACTGAAATGATGACATTTAATGTAAAACACGAAACAAAGTGGTACAGTGTGCGGAAACTATAAACACGAAACAAAGTGGTACAGTGTACGGAAACTATAAACACGATCAGAAAAACAACAACCAGATTTTTGGGTATTTCAAGTGAAATATTGAAAACGCTGATTAAAACTAAATCGCACAAGGGGTAGTGGAACAGCAGTTTATTTCACCTTCATATATTAGTTTGAAAAACGGTGATTTTGGTTGTGCGGTTAAAGGACTGTGAGCTGGAGAAGTTTGACTTGTGAGTTCATTCAACTTGTTTGAGTTGAGCGCAATCCGAACAAATTGAATTGTTTCCGCTCAATACATAATAAAACACGGACGGTGGATTATTGAGAGGTCGTCGACATTTTGACGGAAGATACATTGAGTGGTATCTGGACTAAGAAGTCAGCTGACGGTGAACGTACGAGGAAATTCGAGGAAAGGTATACAACTCTTTATCCATAATGAGTTGTACGGAGACAGCAGACAATAAGCGAAGTGCTGGATATTAAGAAGAAATCTAAGAATCAGGCGGGGGACAAGAAAGGGACGAAACCGACAGAGGAGGAGATAGAGCGGGTGAAGAAGCAAGAGGCACCACTTATTCTGAATAGGTCCGGGAAGGTGGCCAGGACGCCACCAGGAGGGAAAATTGTTGAGGGGAAGAACCAAGAGGTGTCGATAAGCAAAGGGATCCCGAAAACCGCGGATGGAGTAAGTGCAGACTCGAAAGGAAGCGTGTCACAGATGTCCCTGGAGAAGATCTCGATGATGATCGACGCATTGGGGGAAGATAGGGAGAAGGAGGCAATCGAAAGGAGAAAGTTTTTTGAGAGGATGCGGGAAGAAGATGAGAAGAGGGGGAAACTTGAAAAAGAATTGAGAAAGCCAGTGAAGCTTTGTTTAGAGGAGATAGAAAAGGAGAGGAAAGAACGAAGCAGGGCGCTAGAGGAGGCGAGGAAGGAGGCCAGAGAGGGGGATAGGAAGATAAGAGAAGAAGTAGAAGAGGTTAAGGATGAGCTGAGGTCGGCGATGCAGGAGTTAAAAAGATTGAAGGAAATGACAGAAGGGGGGTATACGGGTGAGGGGGGAAGGAAGGAGGAAAATTATGCTCAAGTAAAAGAAAACCAAGATAGGGAAAAAGAGAGGGAGACGAGAGAGGATAGGTTAGAGTGGGAGTTGGAGTTAGTAAGGAGAAGAGAAAGGAAGAAAAACATTGTGATCACAGGGCTTGAAGGAATAGGGAGGGGGGATGAAGTCAAATTAGAGAACTGGATTAAAGAAGAGCTAGGTCTGGAAATAAAAATTGGGAGGATTCAAATCATGAGAGGTATGAGTAGCAAGATAATAGTGGAATGTAAAAGCACAGGGGATAGAGAAAAGGTCTTGGACAGAAAAGGGAAGTTGAAGGGTTCAAGTATCTTTTTAGATAGGGACCTAACTTGGAGGGAGAGACAGGGCAGAATGAGAATAAGGGAGATAGCAAGTAAAGGCAGAGAGGAAGGAAAAAGCACTGCTATAAGAGGAAATTGCGTGAGGATTGGGGATGAAGAGTTTACGTGGGATGAAAGGAAAATGGGGTTTTTAAAAAAGGTGACATCAGAATGAGTGATGGGAGTAGACAGGGAGGGGGGAAGATCGTGTCGAGGAGGTGTAAAGAGGGGGAAAAGAAACACGACAATAGGGTGGGGCGGGAATTTATAATGGGCAAGGGGGGGAGGATGCTAGTGTGGAACTGTGCAGGGGTGGGAAAGAAGGAGAGAAATTTCTGGGATTATGTTAGGGAGTTCGACATCGTATGTTTGGTGGAAACTTGGGCGTAGGAAGGAAGAACTGATAGAGTGAGAGCTGCGGGAGTACGAAATTATTATAAAAGAAGCACGTAGGGAAGGGATAAGGGGAAGAGGGAAGGGAGGGCTAGTGATGGCGGTGAAAAAAGGGGTTGGACGTTGGGAAGAGGAGTTCAATCATAGGGAAAGGAATGAAGTCATAGGGGGAACACTGATCATTAGGGACCGCAAATGGCGGATAGTTACAACGTATATGAGGGAAGAGAGGCGAGAGAACTGGGAAGCAATTGAGGAATTATTGGGTGTAGGGGAAGTTCCGAGTTTGATTGTAGGGGATTTCAATGCAAGAACAGGGAGGGAAGGAGGGGAATGGAACGAAGAGGCAAGCATAAGGGAATCCAAGGATAGCACCGTTAATAAGGAAGGACGGGAGATGCTAGAAACTTTGGGAGAGTTGGGCATGAAGATAATAAATGGAGGGGTAGCAGGGGATGAAGAGGGAGAGTTCACATTTATAGGACCGATGGGCAGCTCAGTTATTGATTACGTTATCGCGAACGAGAAGGGAATGGAGTTTGTTGAAAGATTAGATATAATTCATAGGATAGATTCAGATCACTCTCCGATGGAGGTGAGTTTTAACAACTGGAAGAGAATGGAGGAAAGAGAAGTAAAAAAGAAATGGATAATAAAGTGGGATGAGAACTCAGTCAGAGAATATAGGTTTAGATTACGAAACCTGGAAGGGATAAGTAGCTGGGGAGAATTGGCAAAGGATAAAAGGGGCATGGGTGAGAGTGGAGGTAAGGAAGAAGAGTAACGACAAGACCTGGTGGGATAAGGAATGTTTAGCAAGCAGGAGGAGTCTACAGAGATGCCTCAGAAAACTAGTGAGATCTGGAGAGGGGAGGGAGGTCTATTTCGCACAAAAGTTAGAGTACAGGAGACTACTGGAAAGGAAGAAGAAAGGGGAGGACGAAAAAAGAATGGAAAGAATTATAAGGGATAGGACCGGGAAAACATTCTGGGAAGAAATAAATAGGAACAGGAAAAGGAGAGAAGGGGTTGATGAAGCCATCAAAGATACGGAGTGGAAGGCACATTTTGAGCGGCAACTAGGTGGCAAACAAGAGGTTTGGGACGTGGACTTGGAGGTGGTGGAGGGGAAGGGGGAGGAGTTGAAGGAAGAAAGCCCAATAACGCTGGGAGAAGTTCAAAGGGCGATAAGGAAGCTAAGGAAAAGAAAGGCACCAGGGCCAGACGGGATACCAAATGAGGCGTGGATTTATGGGGGGCTAGATCTGGAGAACGCGTTAGTGAAGATCCTAAATGGAATCTATTTGAAGAAAGATTTCCCGAAAGAATGGAGAGTTGGAATTGTGAAGCCGGTATTCAAGAGGGGGTGCAAAAGAAGGACAGAAAACTACAGACCGATTACGCTCATGGACTCAGGATACAAGCTTTTTGCGGAAATTGTGAGGGCAAGAATAGAAGGGATACTGGAAGTGGAGGGAAGGTTGGGAGAGACGCAAATGGGATTTAGAAAAGGAAGAAGCACAATAGACGCAGTATATTTACTGAAAGCAGTTATCGAAAAAAAACCTAAAGAAGGTAAAGAGATCGTTGGTGAACGAACAAGGGGTGGTATACGTCTATTTTGCGGATCTAAAAGCGGCATTTGATAATGTCAATCGAAAGGTGATTTTGGAGATGATGGATAAGTTAGGGATAGGAAGAAGATTGAGGGAGTTGGTGGCGGAGATCTATCGAGAAACGATAAACAGAGTGGTGGTCGGGGAGCGAACGGTGTCAGAGTTTTGGTCTGGAAAAGGGGTCAGGCAAGGCTGCCCTCTAAGTCCCCTGCTATTCAATATAGCGTTTGCTGACCTAGAGCAAAAGATGGGGCGACATCAAGAAGCTGGCCTAGTTATAGGGAGAAAAAAGATATGGTCAATAACATAGGCGGATGATGCAGCTCTGGTGTCAGCGACAAGGAAGGGACTGCAGGAAATTGTAAACGGATTTGGCAGGTATGCGGAGGGGAAAGGGTTGGAAATTAACGTGGAGAAGTCTAAGGTTATGAGGTTCCGGAAAGGGAAGGGAAGATGGAAGGAAATGAGCATCCAATGGAGAGGGGAAGTAATAGAGGAAGTTAAAGAAATACCTTACTTAGGGTATATGCTGGAAACGAACAATCGGGATGAGGCACACATTCGATTCCTAGAGAAAAAGGCCAAGGGGTTACTGGGCAAAGTTTGGAGTTTGGGGGAAAGGAAGTTAGGAGAAAACTGGGAAGGGAAAATGAGGCTCTTTGATGCTCTCATTGGAAGTTCATTGTCCTATGGCTCGGAGATTTGGGGGTGGAGAGAAAGGGAGGGGGTGGAAAGGGTACATGAGAGGTGCCTTAGATGGTGCCTCAAGTTAGATAGGACCACACCAGCGCATATACTGCTGGAGGAAACAGAGAGGGAGAAACTTGCGGTAAGAATTGCCTCAAGAGCCATCAAGTTTGAGGAGAAGTGGAGGAACTTGGAGGAATGGGACTTAAGAAGGGAGTATATCAGGCTCCTGGATGGAAAGCTGATAGGGTCAGAACTAGTGCATGACAGAAGCAAGTTTCTCAGGGAAAGAGGGTGGTCAGAAGAAGAGTGGGCGCGTAGGAGAAGAGAAGGTAGGGAGACCTGGAGGGAGTTAGAAAGGGTGGGGAGGGATCTAGGAAGGCAGAAGAGGAAGGAGGAAATAAGAGAGTCGAGATATGCGGAAGAGATAGGAGATTTGTTGTTAGAAGAGGAGAAGCCTATTTACTTAGGAAGGGCCAGGTATAAAAGAAAAGGGGAGATGGCTATAATCGCAGGCTTTAGACTAGGAAAAGAGTCTAGGGCGTGCAAGTATTGGCTGCGGGAAGAAAACAAATTGTGTAGAGTTTGCGGAAGGGAAAAAGAATCTCTAAGGCATGTGTTCGAGGTTTGTGAGGTTACGGGAACTAAGGGAATAAGGTGGAAAGATGTTTTAGGGAAAGGGGTGAGGGACAGATTACCGGCTCTGTATGGTGTAATGCATAAAAGGAGACTTCATTTATTGAACAGCAATACATGAAGTCTTGTGTAAATATTTTTAGTATGACTTTTTATATATACCCCCCTTCTGGCCAGTAGGTGAAAATTAGGAAGAAATGTATTATTGGTTTATATTATATGTTTGCAAAAGAAAAATTTGTTACGTTAAACTTTTTCGACTCTCTCGTATAATTAAGTATAGTTAAGTATAGTTAAGTCTAGTTTTGAAAATCGGTTAAAGATCAAATATACACTCATTATATTATTATATTATTATCATTATATTATTACTAAATAAACAAAAAAAAACATAACAGCAAATATCTACAAACATAGTAACAATTCAATTTATAGGAACAATCTTTATCTGCAGGTACAATTAAATTTTTATTAATATTAAATAACATAATTATATTATGAAAAATATAAATTAATCGAAAATACATAACAGAGAATATATAACAATATAAAATTATAAAAACGAACAAAAATAACAACATCACAGTACATTTTTGTTGGAGTAGTGATTAAGCTTGAAGTGCGTTAATTTTAATTATAGGTATTGATTATGCGGGTGTTGTTTGATTTGGAGCTGTCATTTTTGGATTAAATAAAATTGTTTAGTAAAATATTGTTCAACGGTGAGCATACATTTGAAAAAAGTTCTAAATTTGACCTACCGCAGTTACATATATGATCCAAATCTATGTAGAAATGATCAGAAAGGAGGGATTCGAATACTAAGGCCTTAAGGAGTCCTTTCTGATTGTTAGTCCCCAAAAAAATTTTTGAATAATCCTTGTTCGAAATAATATATTGGTAAATAGCACACATATGGGTAAAAAGAATTTTTGTATTCATTGAAGGAACACGTAAACTACCGGACACGCAAACCAAAATATTCGTCGTCTATGGGGACACCCTCCTCTTCGACGATTTCGAGCATACACCTGGCACAATTGATTTTTCGCTCGATTGCATGGGCATCCACAAGCATAAACATGGGCAGAAGGGCCAATGCAGTTGCTAAGTACGACGAATCAAAAATTGATTGGAAATTTGTGGTGTCAACATGTTCATGTATGCTATTTTTTCCATAATCCGCTATGAGCTATTGAAAATATTGCCGTTTGTGGAGAAACATATTATGAATGCGAATTTTTTTCTCTTATATAAGCTCAGTATAGGAGACGTTATACCGACAACCAGCCATGGAGCGATATAAACGAAATCTACCTTCCAGCTCGTCGGTTTGAAATTTTCCGAGCAGAACATATGTTAATTTGAGCTCGTTCAGAGTATATTTAATTATATCATATAACAGACGAGTCGTAAGAATGGCAGCTTGAGAAAAATCGGTAGAAAATGAAGCGAAATTATTTTCTGCCCGATTCCAGGTGTCGAGCCAAGACATAAACTTGGTTAGAAAATCAACCTGGATGCCAGTTGCATTGGAAATAAGGTCACAGTCGATATTTATTTTACGGATACCCTTATCCAATTGTTTCACATTGACAATATTCCACCACGTGCGAATAATTTGACAAAATTCAGCAGTTTCATAATTGACTTCGCATTTCAAAGCTGCGATTGTGGGGTCATGAAATATATTATCCACATAAGAAGCGTTTTGTCTATCTAGATTATTTGTATCGACTGATTTCAAATTAAGTTTAAGGGCCTTTCGAACATTGAAATGTTTCTCGCTACTGAAAAGATGAACAATATCCTCAAATTAAGCTATTTTTATTTCTCCGGTCTCAAAGTCAGTATAGAGGAGTTGTTTAGGACTTAAATTGATCCAATTGTTCCGGAAGTTTTTGAAAAGGTGTACAGTGTCAAACTGCAAAAAGATTTTTTTATTTGGGAAATCTAGATTTTCAAAGAAGTTTTCAGATTTTGTTCGGAATATGTTGAATATGTTTTGATTTGTTCTGCTATTGTCAGTCATGAGAACCAGAACTTGAAATCCTATTTTCTGCACAAATTTGATAACTTCAATAGTAAGCCCGTGCAAATGCTTACCAGTGGGATTGAGAACCGGTACTAAACGCACTATTTCTTTAAATTTGCCATACACAGATTTAATCATAAATAACTCAACGGTTTTTGCCAATTGCGCACTATTTTTCTCAGCAAACCCGGTTATATTATTTGGTTTGAACTGTAAACTAGGCTCCACATAAATTTCGTCAATTAGTAATGCAACAACTTTTTCTACATAACTAAGTGACTTGATGGCATGTTCCAAATACCTTTCATCGTTATGCTCATTTTTAAAATTTGGAGTATATTGAATGATGACGAAATGCTTTGAAAAGCCTCTTATCCGCCGAAGGTTTAATCATAAGAATTAATGGTAATGGTGTTAAAATTTTCCTATGCGCGGCTTACCTTCCACCAAACTCACCGCACCAAATGTACTTCGATGTGTGCCAAACCTTTGAAGATGCTTCCTTACGCTACAGCGACCATATACCATTATTGATCGGTGATTTCAATCTTCCTCATATAGTCTGGTCATCAACGTCCTACGAGAGGGTTCCTGAATCTTATACCTCTCCAAACCTTCTACTGAGCTGCGGCCACATTCTTAATTGTTCACAGTCTCTTAATCTTCAACAACTTCATCCTAATCACCGCGAAAAAGGCTATACTCTGGACTTGTTATTCTCCTTACCTACCATCAAGTACATGGACTTAGAAGACGACCTACTTCCAAGAGACCTGGATCATCCCCCAGCTTACTTCAAAATTAACCTAAACTGTGATGAAAGAATTAATAATTTTCGTGTTCTAAACTCTATTTCTGTTAAACGTGACTTCTTCAACACAGACTACAATGCAATTTGTAAAGCTATTAGCGCGTTGGATTGGTCAGTCCTGCTCTCGTCAGATGATATCAATGAAATCACCAACTCTTTCTACTCTACCCTTCATAGTATTTTGGGAAGTTCATCCCGATCCACAGAACCTACCCATCTACATTTCCTCGTTGGTACACATCGACCCTGAAACGTCTCATCTGGGACAAGAAAAGGCTACACCTGTCTTGGAAAACATCCCATAATCAACTAGACTATCTTGCTTTTAAAGCAGCTAGAGCGCATTGCAATCGTGAAACGCGATCTGCCTATTAGGCCTACATAGCCAGCATCGAGTCAGCTTTATTTAATGACGACTGTAAACGTTTCTGGTCCCATGTTGACTCAGTTTGCAGCCCTAAGGGTTTCCCCAACACTATGCGATCTGGAAACATCTATTCCCGCAACCTCTCTGAATCCGCTGATCTCTTTGCCAATCATTTCAAATAAGTATACACCTGCACTAACCTCTCTCCTTACCCCACCTCAAATCCCTCGTCGACTCTCAGCTCAATATCTTTTGGTCGCTCCGATCTTGATACCCTGGTCTCTAAACTAGACCCTAAGAATCGCGGCGGGCCCGAAAATATACCAGCCACATTTATTGTTAACACCTGGCCAGCGATTGGAGACGCTGTCGTTACCATCTTCAAAAAATCCCTTAAACTTGGTATTATCCCCAACGCTGGGAAATCTGCATACGTCATCCCAATCTTTAAAGACGGTGCCAAGGACGACGTTACAAATTACCGCCCTATCTCTCTTCTGAGCACTCTTCCGAAGTTATTGGATGCTCTAGTTACTACAAAATTATCGGAATTCATTGACCAAAGATTAGTGGTTGAGCAGCACGGTTTCTGACCTAAGCGCTCGACCATAACCAATCTACTCTTATATTCCGACTTTCTCTTCTCGAACCTTAATAGCTCAATGCAGATTGACTCCATATATATCGACTTCTCTAAGGCTTTCGACAGCGTCAACCACAGAAGACTCATAGAGAAGTTGAGAAACTTCGGAATCAGTGGCACGCTGCTCAACTGGATCTCGTCATATCTAACTGGATGGTCCCAACTGGTGCGAATTAGAGATGTTACCTCTGAGCCCTACGAAGTAACATCAGGGGTACCGCAAGGCTCTGATCTCGGCCCTCTACTCTTCAACATATTCATTAACCACCTTAAATCATGCCTGTGTTCGGGACTCGCCCTACTTTATGCTGACGATGTAAAACTCTTCTCGCCCATCTTAAGTCCTCTCGACGCCTCGAGGCTCCAGCGCGACCTCGAGAATCTCCTCAAATGGTCCGAGTCTTAAAGTCAATGTAGCAAAATGCAAAGTAATTACCTTTTGTAGAGGCAAATCTCCTTTTATCTTCCAATACATGCTACAATCAGATTATCTTAATAGAGTCAATGAAGTTTCTGACCTGGGAGTTATCTTCGATGCAATGTTAACTTTCAAAAGCCATTACTCCGCTGCACTCAAGAACGCGTACAAAACGGTTGTCTTTATTTAGAGGACTACTCGTGATTTCTCTAATCCTTCTGCTGTTCTCCACCTTTATAAGACCCTGGCCATTCCTAAACTCACCTACTGCTCTATTTTTTGGTTTTCCTGGACTATTTCATCTGCTGCAAACCTGGAAGGTCCCCAACATAGCATATTAAGATACATTGGCTACAAGACTGGTCGTCCAATGAGTTTCGACGATCATGACTACACACCACTAATGCGCGACCTCAATCTTAAATCTATTCAATTCCTTCACCATTACTACGACCGTCTCACGGCTTTCAAACTTGCTCATCGTCTTATATCTCCAGCTACACTCTGCGAGAAGCTAACGTCTCGCACAGTTCCATATAATCTCCGGGTCTCGCGCCCGGTTCTCGAAGACCACGCTGCGTCTAACTTCGTGTTCTTCTCTCCTCTCTACCGCATCCGTCGTGTGTGGAACCTCATCCCCTCCCACTTTCGTGACAACATCTCGATCGGCCAATTCAAAAACTACTTACGCCCACTTGATTTGCATTAACCCAATAATAACGCAGTAATACAGCTATTTAGGTCTTTAATTTATGTGGCTTAATTACTTTTATTTTATCTTTGGTTTTCTTAATTTTACTTATCTAGATGTATTATCAATTTCCTTGTCCAACGTATGCTCACTTAACCAACATAACCTCGTTCTACATTTTATTAATTTTGTATATTCCTGGCTCTCTCTGAAATTTGTATTTTTTATACATTGAAAAATATTTTTATGTCAACGTTCTATTTAGTTTATCTGTAACTTTCTGTATCACACTATTATGTCGTCTCTATTTTTCTATTATGTATTATTATTTTTGTATAAATTCATATGCTCCATTTGTAAGGACAATCTGTCCGTTTAAATAAATAAATAAATAATATAAATAAATAAAATGTCTTTTGCATGGAAGAAACATAAATTTACGAAGCAGATCGTACGCCGCCGCAGAATGGAAATATATAACAAAAGACATATTTATAATACACGAATGGTAGCGGGTTCTTTTCGTGAAGAAATGCTTCAGTTGGTTAATCAAAATTTCCAACTTTCCCGCGTGTTCATGATCGTCATCAATTCCATGTGCTGCTTCAAGACTAAGTAAAGCAGTTTTTAAATGGCTTTGCCGATTTGGTTGAGGAACCTCTCTACAGTGTTTGAATCTGCTCAAGATGTTAAGTTATTGTGACCAAAGAGTTAACTTTTTCGATTTCGGTAAAACCCACTTGAAATCGAAGTTGGTTAGTTCTGAATTTTTTACGAAAGCTCGAACCAACAATTCCTTAGATACCGATATTCTAATTGCGACTTCACAAATTTCAGTCTCATTATTTTCAATCAAGAAGAAAAGTACACTGTACACACTCATTTTGAAGAACCAATCATTCAAATCTAGTTCAGATTGAAAATGGTCACGAAAATTTTCAAAACTATTGATTTGGTCTCGTTTTAGAAAAGCATCGATAACGTTTTCAGACTGCGCAAGAACTTTCTCTCGACGAAACTTTGGGTCTTTACGTGAACATGTTGGTTCTAATTGAGATAAATAAGATGGAAAGTTGGGACAGACTGAAGAAACGGCACCCTTCGCTAAGCGCAAGTATTCCAAGGGACGACCTATCTCATTAAAGCGAACTATGTCACTTTCCCGGAAATGGTTGGAGCAAACCGCGGAGTAATGTTTGGGTTGGAAATGTTCGCGTGGAATAATTTTGAGCCACAAACTTGACAATTTTGAATTTGTGGGGAACGAAAAAGTTGAATGGATCTATTTTAGGCGAGAAAACTTTCATAATTAGAATTGCAGTTTGGAACACAACAATGACGAGGCATTTTTTAAATTTTTTACAAACGAAACTTTTGGAAAATTATGTTTTTGAATCACTACTCCAAACGAATACACAAAAATAAAAAAGTAAAAATTACGGACGTCAATAATAATTGACAATTTAGAACTAATAAGAAATTGTGGATGTTGAAATTTGAGGAGAAGCGGCCGCGCTCGTTCTAAAATATTAAAAATTTGTCACAATCTATAACTTTTTATTTATGTACTCTTTTTTCGATGTACCCTGGATCCTTCCACTTGAATCTTAGTTCATCGGCCTTAGGATGGTCCTCTTGATATGCAAATCGAAGAAATATATGAACTAAACATATGAAAACCTGTCAAAGAATTGTCCAATTAGAAAAACTTGTCCAGAAATTAAATTTAAAGACAAAAGAAAGAATGGTAAGGCGAAGTTGGCAGCAAATTAGACTATTTTCTAGTACTTCTTAACATTGAATTTAAAGACAACAGAAAGAATTGTAAGGCGACTAGTGAGTGAACTGAAATTTGTATCTGCGAATTATTGAAATAAAATTCTCAATCCGCATTGATATAATTAATTGAGTTTTGTAAATCAAAACTAGACCTATCGAAGGAACAAAAAGGTATAACATTTTTTTTTTGTATTGAAAGTACATAATTTTGAGATGAAAATTGTCGTCGCACATGTCATAATTCAAGATGTTCAAGAAGAATTTGCCATTTTCAGAACATTTTTTCGTAGCCAAATTTTATAAACATTGTTGTTATTATTTTCTAAAATGTCTTTATTGTAAATTCTTCTGAGAAACATAAATACTAATTGTATTTCGACTCGACAGGTACCTTTTTGGAAAACATGGAATATTGGAAACATTCTTTTTTTGTACAAAAAATAAACCTTTGTTTGCACAAAATTGGTCTATAATACTTGGAGATTCCTCGGACAAATTCCAACAAAACCATAATAAACAAACGAAAACGTAAACAATGAATGTTCAAAACATAAACAAACATTTACACCGATAAAAACCAATTAAACACATAAAAGGATTATAATTTCAATATAAAGAATATCTCAAACAAACATATTTACCGCATTAAATTTACTTTGCACAAAATGACATATGTCGAAATGTGCAGCGCGCCGACACAATTTCATTTTACACTCATTTTTGTATAAATACGAAAAATTTTAAACAAACTTCACCTAATACTAATAACTAACACTTTGAATACTAATATTTTACTTACGTTTTATTACATTTACTATTATTACTAATTAAAAACGCGGAAAAACAATCACCACATCCACAAGTTCCAAATAAAATGTTTTTACTGACGCGAACGGGACAGGCTACCTTCACGCATAGACAAAACCTACTTCATGGCTTGTCCATACAGAGGGTTCTGGTGCAACCAAAACCCTCTGTAGTAGTACAAGCCATGAAGTGGACTTTCTTACTACCACATTCATTAGGTCAATTGAGGCCGACTGCCACATCGGAGAATCTGAAATTTCATATGAAAAATGAAATTTTCAACACGGGTGTTCTGAACAACTCAAATGTTTTGTCATAAAAATCACTTTTTTATTAAAGAAATGAGTTTTATTATTTAAGAAAATGAATGCACTTGTAAATCAATCAGTATTGATATATGTTTACATATTCAAAGCTAGAATAATATTAAATTACATTGGAAAATGAGTTCAGACATACAAAAATTTATTTACAAAATTACGTTATTAACAAATGAACAACAAAAAGCAATCAAAACATAACAAATATAAAAAATAACACGAATACTCAACAAAAAATGTTAAAAAAACAAAAATTATTGGGTGTAAAAATAAAATTTTAACAATTTTTGCATCGGGAATATGAAAAAAACCCTTGTCAAATATTTCTAAAGTTTTCTTTATTATCACAAATTGAAATTTATATAAACAAAGTTTGAAATTTTACGTTTATAAACATTATAAACATTTATTTGCATAAATTATTAAATATTTTCTTAATTTCAAAACATAAAAATGACTTCCTATTAGCAATATGCATATTGTAATGATTTAATTTTTAAAATCCAGTTTTTCTATGATTAACTTTATCCTAAATGTATCACAATAAATTATTTAATTAGTTCTAATTAAAAATAACATCAGTTCACTGTTTTACAATAATAAACACCAAATTTAATAAAAGTTTACGTTTGTTTACCGCAAAGTCAAAATTCATACCGCCGACGAAATTCGATTGTATGCACGTTTGGCGGATTTTCCGAAATAGAATTTACAAAATATAAATGAACAATACCTCAATGTTAACACTCATTCTAAATCTATATATAAAATAAACATTTAAACCACTTGAATTACATCAAATTCGCGGACAAAACAAAAAACGCGATGAATTTTCCGTAGTTCGCTACACGGAATATCGGGAGAAGTCGGCCTCACACGATACATCGACACCACGTCGCAACTGCCTGCAAAGGAGCAAGAAGCAATCAAGGACCACGCCCCGCAAAGGAAACTCTCTGAACGAGGATCCAGCCGCACCCCCAGGATTAACCGGGCATTAATTAACCAAAGTACAAGTTGTTGATTGCCCTCATAAAATAATTAATACAAAAACTTTCTTTTAATTACAGATACCTGAAAATACTAATTTCTTTTCTTTACAGGAAACAAGAACTTCAATTAACACATATTTTGATTTCTTTGCAGTATATGCCCTTTTCACCCTTTTAACAAAATTGAGTAACCAACTAACACCCCATTACTAAGAAACGGTCCTGCATTGCCATCGGGCCATATACGTCATCGTTGGTGCCCACCCCGATCAAAAGCCTTTTGACGGTAAAATTACTAACAAATTAAAAAATGGTAATCCGCCACCCTAAACCCTAATTAACACTAATATAATGTCTGCAAATAAAACACCAGCGGTAAATGTACAGGTAGACCACACAGGGCCACTAAAAAATATAGAAGTTAAGTACCCCGCCTCACTACCCGTACAACGCACCGCACACTGAAGCAGGACAACCAATAGCAATGGCCTCCAATGACAACGAAAAAATTAATAACGAACTCCTTCATATACGAATAAGAAAACTTCAACACTTGACCAGTTAAACGCAACAATTAAAGACTTACAAAACCAGATAAAGTTTTTCACAGAAAACAAAACCATAAGCCAAAAAAAACACGCAAAACGCAAAAAACAAGAGACGTAACAGAAATCGATTTTCCCAAATTACCCGAAAAAAACAGGTACAAAGAATAAGAAAAGCGACACTGAACAGACAACTTTCGAAAACGAAATTGTCATGGCAGTAGATCAGGAGACTGACCACGAACCTGTTATGCAAATGAAGTATCAACAACCACTTCCAACACTTATTTATCCCCCACAAATCAACCCAACCACAAAACCACATGAACAACAAACTATACCCCCACAAATTCAACATAACCAAACCAAACCTGAAAACAACAAGGACAATACAACAAAAATGACAAAAAAAACCGAAAGGCCCAGTCAAGGTCCGCGCCGTAGATTTTCCGTGAAATCTTTGGGATAAAATTACAACAAGTGCTCTTATTAGTCAATGGCAAATCAATGGCTCAAATCAATGGCTTTTATACAATGGTTATATAGAGTAATACGGTGACAGAATAGATAAATCACACGACTTTTTTTTCATTTGATTTCTCCTTTTATGCTGCCATTTACTAGGCACTGGACATTTTAGGTTTTTTTTAAATTTGTTTTGATGCAAGGTATCTGATTTGCAATTTAATACCGATTATTATTTATATATAAGCGAATATTTTTATTGTTTCATCTAGTTCCTGGCAGCTCTTTTCAAACTCCTTACAATGAAACCCGAACGAACGTCCTACATGATAGCGTTCTCACGCTACACTGATTTCAAATTTTACACAACGCTCATTAACAAATATCATGCGTAACTGCACTAGTTCGATGACGTCACCCACAAAACCAATGCAGCAAGATAAACACGTACAGGCATGCTCTATACCTCCATGCCATTTGGCCGAAGCGATAAGGGAATCAAGAAATTGTGGACGGGTTGCAATATAACTATTTCCTTTGAACTTCGATTCGATGTTCATGGTTAAGGATTTGCGCCCAAAAATCAAAATCATGACGAGAGAACGCAGTTCAGCTCAGTTTCGCGACGACCATGCAACACAAATCATTTAAGTTAGAGCTCCTTTTAAAAAAATTTGTAAAGAACTGTATAAATTAAGGAATACAAAGTGATGTAAATTTTATTGTCGTATTTCAAAATCGTGTGTTTTAAATTTGGCATCATTTTATTGTTTTTAGAATGGCACTTAGCAAACCAAGTACATCGAAATTAAAAGATCGTCCTCGGACTTTTCACGAAGAATTGAAGATAAAATATTTGTTTACTGAAAGCAAAGCACTGAAGCCCGTATGTCTTATTTGCTCTACTACTGTAGCTGTCGCCAAAAAATATAATTTGGAACGGCATTTTAAACAAAATCATGCAAAAATTGGGCGGTATTATCCGGAAGGCAGTGCACTTAGGGCTAACTTTATAAAAAAAAAGAAAAGGGGTAGGGGTACAATTACGAAATGCAAATACTTTTCACTTGCGTTGGATGAAACGTGTGATTTAACAAGTATGTCACAGGTAGCCATCTTTATGCGGTGTATCGATGAAGATTTCAACATATTTCAAGATATATTGGACCTATGCCAGTTAGAAACTACAAGCAGCGGGATGGATATATTCATGAAAATAAAGGAGTGTGTTGAGAAAAAGGGCTTAGCATGGCAAAAAATTAATTCTACTTGTACTGACGGAGCACCCGCAAAGACGGGAAAAACCAACGATTGTGTCGCTTTGTTAAAAAAACTTTTAGGTCGGGAATTGTTTTCTTATCATTGTATCATCCACCAAGAAGCTTTATGTGCCAAAGAAATGAAGTTTGATGATGTGATTGATCCCGTAGCACGCTGCATTAATTATATACGGGCCAGAGCGCTTCATCGAAGACAGTTCAGGGTTTTATTTGAGGATGAAGCTAACGAACACGGAGAATTACACCACCATTGTGCTGTCCGCTGGCTATCGAAGGGTGAAATGCTGAAACATTTTCTTCTTTTGAGAGAACAGGTCTTGCAGTTTTTAGAAGAAAAACACACAATGACGGATGAGAGAGCTCTACTTTGAAGTGAATCACTGTTAAACGATCTTGCATTTTTAGTCGATATTACGAAGAACCTTAACGTACTTAATCTAAAGTTGCAGGGAAAGGATTGTTCATTAACAGCGATGGTGAACTTGGTCAATGGATTCAAAGCGAAGCTAAAGGTTTTTTTGGCAAACGTGGCAAATCGTCCTATTCCAAGATAGCAAATCCCAAAAAAGAAGCCACACCCATCATAAAACCTAATAACTCTCTCCAAAATAATCTAAATCCTCTCCCAAATAACCCAAACTCTCTCCCGAATCCAGTTCAATATGAGCAGTTCTTCGCCACGATGCAGACCCAATTCAGTATTATGATGAAGAACATGATGACCATGATGTAGGAGAGCATCGTGGCATCAACAATCTCCACTCCATCACAACAATAATGGCCAGCACAAATAATATAACCATTCTAACATGGAACGCGAATTCCTTGGTGCCGAAGAAAGGAGAGTTGATGCAATTCTTGATTGACACAGGAGTTCACATCATACTCATACAGGAAACTTTCTTCAAACCGGCAATAAACTTCCGTATCCCCAACTACATTCTATACAGGAACGATAGAATGCATGGTCGGTGAAGAGGAACAGCGATCCTTGTAAGAAGGGGTATACAACACCATCAAATTCCTACTCCTCAAATTAGCAAAATTGAAGCCATCATAGTAAAGGTGAAGACTGAAAATTTCCAGTTTACAATCATCTCGGCATATAAGCCTCCTAAAATAAAAGATATTACCGCGGAACTCAAACTTTTGTTCGAGCTCGACGAAGCCGTTTTTCTCGCTGGGGACCTCAACTCCTATAATAGGAACTGGGGATCCACACGAGGCAACCGTTCAGGAGTTGAACTTAATAATTTTGTATTAGATAATGGCATCCAAATTCTAATCCCCAACGAACCGACACACTTTGACTATTACAACAACAACACACTGGACATAGGATTAAACAAGGGTAAAGACCACAACATAAGACTGACAGTACTAGACGAACTGAACTCAGACCGCAAAGCAGTGTTCTTCATAATCGAAGACACTTATGTAAACGAAACAGTCCGAACAAACTGGAAAAAATTCAAAGATTCCAGTTCCTCCTCAACGAAAAACTCCACATAACATTCGAAACAGAAAACGATATAAACACCGCAATAAAAAAATAACCGAGAAAAACATAGAGACGAAAGACAAAAATACAATCACAATCCCAATCCAACAACACAATCCATACGATCTTCCACAGTCCATAAAGGAAATCATAAGGAAATGAAACAGACTAAGAAAACAAGCAAAACAAACGGGTGATCCAAGCCTACGACGGCAAGTAAGCAAACTCATAAACAAATTAAGAACACTAATCCATAACTACAACAACGAAAAATGGGAGAATTTCCTTATCACTATAGAACCGGGCTCAAAAGATTTCTGGCGTCTATGCAAATATTTTAAAAATAAAAATAAACCCAACATGTCAACTATACATGGGGCAAATTGACTGCAGTACGAGGTGGAGGGCAAGGCGGGAACGTTTGCAGATGCACTCGAACTGCAATTTAGAGAAAACATAGACCCACAATATGACACTAATTTCGAAGAATTAGCAATTAGAAAAGCGAAGACTTTAATGAGGGGAAACTCTCCAGACCCAGATACAAAACGAAACACGAACCTACAAGAAATCAAACATATAATTAGACATCAACAAAAAAGGAAATCACCTGGACATAACAGCATAACCAACATGTGCTAATCATTCCTACCAGACAATATACTGAACTTATTCACAAAAACAATAAATTTGATCTTCCAATACAGGAAGTACCCAAAAACTTGGGAAAAGGCGTCAATTACCGTGATACCAAAACCTAATAAAAACCTCTTCGTTCCATTTCCACAGAACTGGCGACCAATAAGCCTCCTTCCAACATTTGCAAAAATTACCGAACGAATACTACTCACACGACTGTGTGAGGAGGTAAACGCGAGGAACATTATCCCAGAGGAACAATTTGGCTTCAGGCCAACACACTCAACGGAACTCCAACTAGCAAAAGTGGTCCAACACATAAGAAATGGTTTAAACAAGCGATAGTCAACTGGCCTTGACAAAGTCTGGCATGCAGGACTTATATTGAGGCTGCAGCAACTCCAAATTTGAAAACCCCTCACCCAAACAATACCCAAGTTCTTACAGAGTAGAAAATTTTGTGTCAAAATAGGCACACACTTATCTACAACACGAATCATTGAAGCAGGAGTTCCGCAAGGATCACCACTTTCGCCAGTGCAATATAATCTATACATGGCAGACATTCCCAAGACAATCTAACACAAAATTGTCGTTATTTGCAGACGAGACGCGCATCTACTTTACGTCAAGGCTGGCAGATAACATTACAAAAAACCCAAACACCACAAAACCTAGAAGTCAACGACCAAGCAATAACTTCGAAACCGACGGCGAAATACCTAGGATTCACTTTTGACAATAGACTTTCATGGTCTACACACATACGCGACAAACGAAGAGTCTGTTCCACAACTCTAAACTCCCTCAAACCTCTTCTTAACAACGAAAAACTGAATTTAAAAAACAAACTGCTCATATATAAGCAAATTATCAGGCCAAGTCTTGTATATGGCAGTTTGGCATACTATAAGACATGCAAAACGAACAAAAACAGCTACAAATATGCCAAAACAAAGCACTCCGGCGAAATCTCAAAATTCCGTGGTATGTTAGGAATAAAGATTTCCACAAAGACCTGAAATTAGAGACTATAGATAAATATATCAAAGATAAAGCGCTTAAACTCTTTGATAAAATTGACGAACATCCTAATACAACACTAGCAATTTTGAGAAAACGACCCCAACAAACTCGACTTACAACGACCTAAGAACAATACTGACAGACTAACTGACCACTGAGAAAATAACTCTCACAGCTATAAAAGAGCAAGAGTGCTCAAGCACTAGCTCGACTTAATCATAGTTCCTTGTGTTTTAGAAATCAATTCAAATGGGCATGATATAAGCGAAATATTTACCCACAGAAGGACAGTGAATAACAAAGTATTTCTACAAATATGTAGGTAGGTCATGTTTTTGTTTTATTCTTTTTATAATTTTAGTACAGTACGAAAATCACCAGGGCTGATCCAGGTCATCTAGCTGCACTTGTGTCGGAAGTTATTTCTAATGACTCGTGTCTAATATTCTGTGCAATAAGGAAAAACTGCGAATATGTGGCCTTACTTCTAAGCAAAATTTTAAATAAGTTGTAATGACGCACTGGTTGAAGAATCGGCTTCAGTATGACTAATGTATCGACGCTTCAGATAAGGACTCGACGTCGGTTATTAGCAACTGAGGATTCCTCTCTCCAGCCAGTCGATCCGAGACATTGAAGAATTAACGCCCGATGGAGAATAATTGGCAGTTTGATAAACGTTTGATATTAGCCGTGTTTTATTATGCACAAGATCCATATGGAGCACGAACGTAATAGATCTTTTAAATGTATTCCAACAACAACACGTGATCCGGATAGCTACCAAGATCACGTGTTGTTGTTGGAATACATTTGAAAAATCTATTACGTTCGTGATCCATATAGATCTCGTGCATAATAAAATACGGCTATTATATTAAAATAAATTAAATTAAGTTAGTAAAAAGTCGTTTACTAGGAAACGAAAGGCCCAGTCAAGGTCCACGCCGTAGATTTTCCGTGAAAATTTCGGGATAAAATTATAAAAAGTGTTTCTTATTAGTATGTACTTAAATCAATGTATCTTATACAATGGTTAGCTAGAGTAATACGATGATAGAAAAGAAAAATCACAAGTTTATTTTTTTGCGCCTTTTTTCATTTTTTCTTTAATGCTTCCGTAACTCTGACATTAACTCGGCACTGGACACTTTAGGTTTCTTTGAATTCGTTTTGATGCAAGCTCTCTTTGATTTGCCTTTTATTCAGTTCCGCCCATATATACGACTCATATGAGACGATATCTTTAATTTCCCTTTGTTCAATTTTCAATTTAATACCGATTTTCACTTATATTTCGGCGATTATTTTTATTGTTTCATTATAGATCTAATTACTTCTTTTAAAACTGCTTACAACACGTCACCGGAAAAACGAGTGCCACACAATACATACGTATAAACATGTTCTATTCACTGTGACCTCAACCGTTGTTATCGCGTTATTAGTCTCGTAGTTATTAGCGATTGAAAAATGACGGTGTCTTGTAACACAAGAATGTTAGACTGGCTACCAATGTACATACTCAACGAGAACAATGACGTTTTCACATCAAAAAGTATATAAGAGATTTTTATAAAATATAACGAAGCACCAGGAAATGCTTTCAGAAATTTGTACACCCAACATAAGAGAAAGGATAAAAATGAATTGATGAAGGCTCTGGGAGATATGTTTGGGAGTTTGGGTCCAGTTTTGGAGATAATCATCATAAGACTTTTGGAAATAGCTTGCAGGCTGGGAACGTTATGTGTGATATGTTGTATATCAAATTTAACAGCTGGTTTAAATGTACCTGCAAAGCGGGTTATTATACGAGCTCCAGATGTTGGTCGGAACTTCATGTCAAGGTGCAAATACAAGGAAATGGCCGGTGGAGCAGGAAAGCTGGAGTGGGAGTCGCAGGAAAAGTATTTTGATCTGTCCGGCAAAAGACAATTTATTGGTAACAACTTGTTACCTGAAGACAAAAGGATTTGGAATCCTTATTTTAAGGGGGACATTTTATTGGGTGAAAAATGTTCTCAGATGTACAGTTCAGTGCTCAGTTTTAAAATCAGCTATCATAAGTAGGTGATGAAAACTATTTACTGTCGGAGTCCAGAAATCATGTGTAATATAATTTTAATTTCGCCTTTATTTTAGGTGCAATTCGGATTACAAATGAACTTTCAATGCTTCATTTTAGATTTAAGACCACACCTTACCTATATCAAGCCACTTGCGATGTCAACACAGTTTATCAGACCGGCGAGTGATAGTGACTAGCTTAGGGACTCTTAAGCCACTAGGAAACAATGTTCAAGGTTCATGGGAAAATCTTGTTAACAGCTAGTGTGTGTTATATTTGTATGTATATATGTATATTTATTTATTCAGTTAATAATACTTTACAATTGATAGTTCATTATTCTTATAATTAAATATTTTACAAGCTCGTCGATCTGCACTTGTCAATGGTTTATCTTGGTTTATCTCTACCCACTCTGTTCGTAAACCACATACATATATTGACAAATACATCACATTCCTCCCCCTTTACAATTGATACTACAAATCTAAAATGTGTCTAAGCATAGGGATACGCGAGGATCGACGTAATACTCTATTCCTATTACTTGACTTATTAACTACCATACTTGAATTTTCATTTTCCCTTATACTAGTATGCGAATCACTCATATTAGATTCATTAAAAGCATCCTTATTGCTTACTTCCTTCTTTTGACTTTCATTTCGATTTACTTCTGAATCACTTTCCTCATCTATTTCACTTTTGGAGTCAATTTTGTATCTCTTCCCTCTATTCTCTATAATCTCCTCCTTTTTTTAAATTTATTCTCATCATTAACACTTATTAAATCTGTAAACTTATTATTTATATTATTTGATTTAAAATCTAAGCTACAAGTACGGTGTTGGTCAACATGCCTTTTCCATTTTAAATTGTCATTTGTTTTTACCATATAAGAAACCGGGCTTAATTTTTGTGTTACTATTGATTTTTTCCATTTAGTATTGTTACCCTCCTTTGCCATTACCACTTTAAATTCAATTTGTCTGTTTCCTTTGAAATAGTTTTTTTGATCATTCTGTTTTTTAATTACATTTACTCGACTGTTTTCAGTTAAAATATCCCAACTAGTTCTAAATTTGCTTCCTTTTTGTAACTCCGCTGGGTTCAAACCCGTTGCACAAGGAGAAGACCTTATGTGGAACAAATATTTTATTAAAGCATCTCTTTTTGCTAGACCCTGTTCTGATAATAATTTAAACTTACTTTTATATGTCTTAACCGAATTTTCGGTTGCCCCATTCGATGCAGGGTGGTAGGGTGGAGTTTTTGTATGCCTTATTCCGTAATCGCGAATAAATTGATCGAATTCTTCCGAGCGAAAGGCTGGACCATTTTCCGAAACAATTTGCTTGGGTATACGCCACGTACAAATGTAATCGCGTAATATATCAATGGTCGCGTTAGCGGTAATATTTTTCATTTCTCTGATGTCGAACCATTTCGAAAAGGAGTCAATAATTGATATATACATTATGCCTTGTATGGGCCCAAGGAAGTCTTTATGTATTTTTTCGGTTGGTTTTTCAGGCCAATTCCACACGTGTAACGTGGATCTAGGTGGGTTGCCTGTATTTCTTAAACAAATTCCGCATGTTTTTGTCAACTCATTTATATTTATTTATTTATTTGTTTCATCCAAGATTAAATACAAGTAATACATAATACATAAATAAGTATATTACCTGTAGATCCTACCGAGATATAGATATATATGTGTGAAGGCTTGGGTACAAGAAACTAACTTAAGAACTAAAAATAGTAGAAAAATTAAAATAGTAAAAAAAAAAAAAAAATTTACAATGTAATATATCAAATTTAACAATATAAAGATATTACATTCCTAGCTATGTTCAAACACAATTATAGTAATATCAATATTAATACTAATAAGACAATATATTGATCGGACCCTATTTAGGTCATATTATTAGTCACAATCCATTTTTTCAATCTGATTTTTCTGTATTTAGAGCAGCTTTGTGTTTTAAGGATTTTAGGGAGATTGTCATTAAGCATTATAGCTTTGATGGAACTATTTTTACTGCTCACACTTTTACATATTTGTGGTAGTAAAAGGTTTTTGTTTCTGGTGATACTCTTAGAGCTTTTAAACTTATTCATTAAGTCGTTGTAATGGAATGAGAGTGATTCAAATGCGAATAGTTGATCTAGGTTTAAAGGTCGTTTGTTGGTAACAAAAGTGTCCTTGAGAATGAAATTTAGTAACTTATTTTGTAACTTTTATAACGTTCCTCTTGTGAGTTGGTAGACGCCCTCCCCATGCCATTATTCCGTAGTTAATTATGCTATGGAAAAAAGCGTAATGTATAATTAAGAGTGTTTCAGGTAGCATGATTTTCGAGAATTTGTAGAAAAGAAAAGTCAAATATTTCGTTTTATTGACAATATACAGCAAATGGTTCTCCCATCTCATTCTATTATCAAAAATGATTCCCAAGTATTTCACTGATTCAACCCGATTGAGTTTTTTACCATTAATTTCCAAGTTGAAAGTTGAGGGTACACTATTATTATAATTACCGAAGGTCACATACACAGTTTTATCGACATTTGGTGATAGCTCATTTAATGCCAGGCCAGTACTAATTAATTTTAGGTAATTATTTATTAGTTGGTAATAACTTTCTTTGTTTATATATGCTAATGAAAGTTTTGCTAATAACTTTCATTAGCATATATACAGTTGGCACATGAAAATTGTTTGTTCTTGCAATCACTTGCTATATGATTTCCGGCACAAAAGATACATTTAATATTATTATAAGTGCAATTTGAAGCATTGTGATTAAATCTAGAACATTTTGTATATAGTGAAACATTAATTACATCAAAAGCTTTGCAGTATTGGTAGCCAATAAACATTTTTAGGTTATTTTCGACCAATGCTTCATAAAGCATAAAGTCTGGGCGGAAGCTCAATGATTGCTCCTTTTTTATTGTTCAAACACTTGAAAATTTTTAATACTTTACATTTGTCTTCAAATTGATAGAAATTCCTTTCGTTTATGTTATAAAACGTTTCATCTATGTTATCAAAGCTCTTATCAATTCCAAATACTTTAACTTTAGGATTGGCTGGCTGTTCAATCATAACCTCAAAATTATTCCCAAGTACTTGACTCAGTTTATCACATGTTTTTTGCAGGTCATCGTTTTTGGAGCACTTGACTATTGCACTACTTTTCTTCGTTGTTTTAATGTTTTCCATCGGTAGAATTATATCATTTTTTAAGGCCCTGTTGAAAGACTTCGTGACATCATCATCAGTAATTGTAGACACCTTTTGTTTAATTTTAATATTTGGGATTTTCACAATTTTAGCTGTTTATATTTTGAGGCTTTCAGCAAATGAAGGTTTATTGATTTTCATTAAATCAATGGTATTTAACAATAGTTCATTTTTGCTTTTGAGTTCTTTATTTAATTGCCTCAGTAGGAGATTTTCTGTTAATGTTGCTCTGAAAACCGGATCCTCATCTTGATTCATAGTATTGTTATGGGCGTTGTTTCTATTTGCTAGAAGTTTATATTCTATATCCTGGCGTAATTTCTCTTGAATTCTGCTTATTTAATTTAATTTAATCTCTGCAATAACTTCTCTCATTGGTTTATTGAGTGATACATTATCTAGATTGTAGGTTAGTTTTGGATGAGAATTGCAAATAGCAAAAATATTACTTAGAATTTTAATGTTTCTTAGTCTATTAAGATCACTTAAGTGCTAAACCTCTTCACATATTAAGCAAATAACAAAATTAGTTTTTGATTATGGATGGCACTTATACGGTTTCTGGAGCGGCTTGTCAGGTAGGTCGTTACCGTCCTCCAATTGTTTTCGAATTTTTGTCTCAATTGTTGTTAAATTTATTTATTTAATGGCTATTGTTCGATTTTTGTTTAGCTTCACTTCACTCGCGTTCACTTTAGTTTCGATTTTGTTGTTCACTCTTCGGCAGATGGATGATGACGGCAGATGGTATCTCTATCTATATTTGACCACCAAATATATGATGGTGCTAGTGCTTTCATACTTACAATTCCCATGTGGGCTTCATGCAACTCATTTATCAGAATTTTTCGTTGAGACATTGGGACTATTAGTCTATGACCCAACATCAAACATTTATTTTCAATCGTTATTTCGTTACTTTTATTCTTGTAAGCAATTAAATTTTCATCGACATTCTCTGGCCAATCCTCCATTACATACTTTCGTACTACATTTAAGATTTTATCCTTTTCCGTTTCCAACTTTATCTGTTCTATACTAATTACATGAATATTATTTTCAAAATTATTTAAGTAATTGAATTCTTCCCTTTCCACCATATCCTTATATACTTGTGGAATTACACGAGATAAACAATCGGCATTATAGTTTTGTGTTCCTTTAATGTGTTTAACTTCATAGTTATAATTCATTCATATTACAGCCTATCTTTGGATTCGACTAGCCGACATTTGGGGCATGCCATATTTTTTGCCGAAGATATAAATAAGCGGTTTGTGGTCCGTTTCTAATGTAAATTTTCTCCCAAATAAATATTGATGGAAATATTTGACACCATAGATTATTGCTTATGCCTCCCTATCAATTTGAGAATAATTTTTTTCAGTGGAATTTAAAATTCTTGATGCATATGCTATCGGTCTCACGGAACCGTAACATATGTGAAATGAAATGTGAAATGATCGCTCCTTTTCCTTTAGGTGAAGCGTCACAAGTTAATTTGGTAGGTAACTCCGTATTGTAAAACATTAAAATATCGTAGGATTTTAAACGCTCCTTTGCTTTTTTAAAAACATTTTCACAAATTGTTGACCACTTCCATTTTAAATTTTTTTTAAGTAGCTCATATAAAGGTGCCATCATATTTGCGTAACACCTTATAAATATTGAATACTGATTTATCATCCCTAAAAACGATTGTAATTCTTTCATATATGCCGGTCGGGCCATTTCAGTGATAGACTTAATTTTATCGTCAGAAATGTTAATACCCCCAGAACCAACTTCAAATCTTAAGAATTTTAACCTCGCCTTAGAAAGTTCACATTTTTCCTTATTTAAAGTTAAACCTGCATTTTTTATTCTATTAATAACCAATTTCAAACGAGAATTATGTTCCCTTCCATCTTTGCCACTAATGCGTATATCGTCAAAAAATACATTCACTCCCTCAATGTCGCCTAGTAATTTTTCCATTTCACGCTGAAACCATCCCAGAATGGAAGAGATACCGAAAGGAGCACGCATGTATTGAAACAACCCTCGATGGGTATTAATTGTTAATTATTCTTTTGCTTGTGTTAGTACAATTTGATGGTATGCTTGTGAAAAATCCAACTTTGTTTGCACTGCGCAACTCTTCATTTGAGCCAACATATCTCGTATTCTTGGAAGTGGATGTCTATCCACTTTAATGTGTTTATTAATAGTTATTTGACAGTTTCCGCATAAACGTATGTGACCATTTTTCTTGTGAGCAATCACCACCGGGGTTGCCCACTCGCTACTTTCGACGGGAACCAAAATTCCTTCATTTATTAACCTATCGATTTCAATGTCAACTTTAGGTCGCATTGCATATGGTATTGGGGTTGCTTTCTTAAAAATTGGTTGGACATTTTCATGTCAGTATATATCCATGTTTTTAATTTTATAAGTACCGAATTTGCCCGCGAAAACATCATTATATTCTGAAATTAAACTTTGTTCATTCAGTTTTCTTATCGATATTGGGATTCGATCCGATAGGCACTATCATTAATTCAAGTATATACATTTTTCCCTTGAAACTAACACTTACATTAATTGAACCAATAGGTATCATGGGTTGCGTCATATAACTTTTAAATCTTCACTCTGCATATTGTAATTTAGATTTTTTAAATTTTTCCTCATAAAATTCACTGGAAATTACAGAAACAGGCGAACCCGTATCCACTTCAAAATTAGTTAACTCTTTTTCAACTTTAAAATTCAATGTTATTTTCTTATTCAATTCATGGTCAATTAAATAATTTATTTCATCATCCAAATTAAAATGAAAATTTTCATCAAAATAATTATGATTTTCCTATATCTTTTGTTTGTTTCTGTTTTCATTTATATTTACGAACTTTGCACCCTGATTTACATTGCCTTTATTCTTACAAACATAAGCCAAATAGCCCTTCATATTGCATATTCGACACGAATACTCACGATACCTGCACTGCCATTTAGCATGGTTTGTTCTACCACAGCAATTACACGTTGTTTTTACCGTGGAGTTCCTGCTTTTGAAATCATCTTTTGGTTGAAACCCTTGTTGTGTAACTCTACGAATATTCCTTCTGTTGTCCCTGACGAAATTTACGGAATCTGTATTATTCGTTGGAGCTGTCTTCTTGTCCGCTGTATCCCTGAAAGCCATTTCCATTAGTATTGCTATTTCTACTGCTTTATCGTACGTCAAGTTAGTCGCTGATCTGAGTAGCTTTTCCCTAGTCGAACTATATTTTATGCCGCATATAAATTGCTCACGTAAGTGCTTATTTAACTCCTTTCCAAAATTGCAATGTGTGGCTGGCCTTTTCAATTTCGTACAAAAGGACTTAATGTCCTCATTTTCGCTCTGCTTGCGCTTTTTAAAATTATACCGTTCAGCAATTTCACTCGGTGCCGGTTGGAGATGATCTTGCATTAACTTTGCAATTTCTGCATACATTTTTTCCTTTTGTTGAGTGGTTTGGCATAAATTTTTGTGGTGAGAGAGGGGAGTTGATAGAGGAGGTGAAGGAAATTCAGTTCTTAGGGTATAGGCTGGAAGAAGTAATGGGGATGAGGCGCACACGCGTTTCGTAGGGAAACGGCGAGAGGTCTTATGGGTCAAGTCTGGAATTTAGGTGAAAGGAACCTGGGGGAAAATTGGGAAGGGAAGATGAGGCTTTTTGACGCGCTAGCTGGTAGGAAGATCGCTGTTGTATGGTGCGGAAATTTGGGGATGGAAAAAGAGACCAGTATTAGAAGGATCTCATGAGAGGCATCTCAAGTGGTGTCTCAGGCTTGAAAGACCTACCCCAGATTACATACTGCTGGAGGAAACGGGGAGAGAGGAGCTCGCGGTAAGACTTGCTTCTAGAGCTGTCAAAATAGTGGAGAAGTGGCGTGAATTGGAGCAGGGGGATATAAGAAGGGAGTTTATAATGTTGTTAGACGGAAGGCTATTGCGGTCAGAGACGATTCAGAGACGATTCAGGAAGTTCTTCTAAGAAAAGGGGTATTCTGAAGAAGAGTAGGAGGGTAGAAGAAGAGGAGAGAGGGAGACGTGGAGAGAGTTAGAAAGGGTGGGAAAGAATCTCGGGAGGCAAAAAAGTGGGAAGAGTTAAGGGCTTCGAGGTATGCGGAAGAGGATAGGATGTTGGTATTGGAGGGGGAGAAACTCATATAACTAGGAGGGGCCAACGACCGTAGAAGGGGAGAGACGGCCTTGCGGGTCTTAGGCTGGGCATGGAGTCGAGGGCATGCTGGTACTGGTTGAGTAAGTGGGAGCAATTGTGCAGAGTATGCGGTAAAGAGAAGGAATCTATAAGGCAAGTGTTTGAGGACTGTGAGGTTACTGGGGTTAATAATGTTAAGTGGAATGAAGTGTTAGGGAAAAGGGTAAGAGATAACTGCGCAGTACTCCAAGGAGTAATGTATTGAAGAAGGTTTCATGTTTTGAACCACAATAGGTGAAGTCTTCTTTTAGTCTTTTAGTGTTCTCAGCATATAGTACTCCCCTTCGGGACATGAGATAGGTTTAGGGTTAAAACTTAAACACTAATTTAATACCTTGGGTATAGTAACTATGTTCTATCATATGTACTTTATGTGTACAGTACTATCATATGTTTTCGTCATATATATGATGAAACATCATAGAAATAAGGTGCGAACAGACTGTTATTTTATAATATTTTTACTGTCGTAGGGCAGAACCGTACAACATCTCCCAAGTACATTTTTTATTCCAAAGTCTAGGTTTAGGCGTTTTTTCATATATTACATCTATAAATCGATCGCCCCCAAATCCCGGTGGGTTTTTCTTCACAGATGTCTCTGTTCCAATCTGGGGCTCCGATCTACCCTTTTCGCGATAACCCGTTTGCCTGGCCCGGTACTCTTCAAAAGTTATAGGTCGTGGTCCTGCTTTGGGATCTTTCTGTAGCGCCTCTTGAAGCCGTGTATTACTCATTCCTTTTTTCGCTGACTTAAATGAAGATTGTTTATTGCCCACTGGGTTCTTTCGAACCGTGTTTGGGACCTCAACGGTGAAGAGTTAGTTCATCCGTTATGTTTCTGTTTTTATTTGTGCTCACCTAATTGCTAATTGCTGATCTCCTAAGAAAGTCCAGAGGTTAACGTGTCCAATACGATCCCCGAATCGTTGCGCAATGAGGAAAGTTGTGTCCTGTAGCGCTGCAGACAGTCACACCTATCTTCAGCTTGGTTGTCCAATTTCCTCTGATTTTCATTGCAGTTTTCCCCATCTATTTATACTGCATTAATGCTAACGTCTAGCTGATTTTTAAATTGATGATGGTTTCAGGTCCCATGAGGTTATTGGTTCTCAATTTCCTATCGTCATTTTGCAATATTTCCAATATTTGCAATATTTCCAAATTGCAATATTTCCAAATTGCATTTTTCCTTTGGGTCGTTGGCTGCTCCCAATTCCTTTTGCCGAATTGCGGTATGTTGCACTTCCGTTGGCCTTCGTTCTTGCTTTATCCAATCCGCTGAATTGCAATATGCATTGGTGTTTGTGTCTTTGCTGGTGCTCAATATATTTCGCCGAATTGCATTTTGCATTTGCGCTGGCCATCTGCCGGACACTAGTGTATTGCATGTGTCGGCAATGCAGTTATCTTCATGTTTCTCCGCGTGTCGATCGCTGTCTGTCAGATTGTTCTGTGAGATCGTTCTGTCAGATTGGGATTTGTGCCGCGTGTCTTCCCCAGGTAAGTACGTTTTGGAACTTTCCATATTAATTGCGTGTCGTTTTAGTTTTCGGTGGTTTCGGTTACTAATGCATTATTGGATCACCTAGTCCGCCGTGGGAACTGTCAGCGTAACTATTTATTATAATTGTTTCTGACCTCATTGTGTTTATATTTTAGGTTATGGGGCATGACAAGACGATCATATTTCTATGATGTTTTATCATATATATGATGAGGCTGTACACACGGAATATGACGAAAACATATGACATATTTCTATGAAGGTTGAAATATGTCTTATTATTTGATTGTGTGAACAGTCCATCATATATATGACATATAAATGCGGTGAAAATATATGATGGAAAGATGCGCCAGTTTTAAGTTTTAACTTTTTCTTTTTGAAACAGTATTGGACTTCAATGTTTCTTTCTGTAACGAAAATATATTATATATATACAGCAGGTAATTTCTTTGTAAATAAAAATGAGTGTGGTAATTAGGAAAACAAATTATAATTTTTATAATGTATTAATAATGTTCAGCTACAATTTTATATACATCACTCATATTATTTCCAGTTTGCTCAGTTCCTTTTTTCATGAAATACAATCTGTATATGAAAACTTCGAACAACACACAACATTAGATATATATGTCATATTAAATTGAGTCGTGTGTACAGCATAAATCGCTTTGTCATAACTTTAGAAAATTAACTCATAGAAAATTTAAATCATATATTTCGTCTGATTTTCAAAAACGTGTGTGTACAGTTCATAATATAGTATGTCATATATATGATATGATTCAACTATTACGATGTATTTTTCTGTGATCGTCTGTAGGCGCCTACATAGTCGTCTGTACGTACCTTTAATTAGAATGATATTAGAGATACAAATATATGCAAAATTAGATCGAATTATGAGGTTTTGCATTTAGTACTAATTGTTTAGTTTTGAGTATTGATATATAATTTCAATTCTTTGTTGCGGTGTATTCGTGAATTGTATGAAAACCGGATAAAATACGTTTATGTAAAATCATAAAAATATCTTAAACAAAGCAAAATCGAGGATTTTTACTTGACATATATAATTTTTGTTTACATATATGGTTATATTTTGGCAAGTTTTATGTCGATTACATGCGTGCCCTCCAAGACCTAACTAACTGTACCATTGCCATTTTTTTTAATAAATGCAACTTCGCTTTAATTTTAAAATCCACTTTCGCTGGCAGAAAAGGTGGATGTAGTCTGTCAAGGTGAATGCGTCAAACTGCAAATAATTTGGGTTGTTTCACAAAACTGCAAAAAATTTTCGTGGTTTCTCTATAGTCTAATTGTTCAAATTGATAAATTGGTCAAAGTGAAAAAAATGTGGGTAGTTTCATAAAACTGCAAAAAATTTTCTGTCTGCCAAGGCTATAAGATATTCGAGTACCGAAACAGACCTTTATAAATAGGTTGGTAGATATTAGTAGTAGTTTTTTAGTAAGATTTTAGTACTGAAAATGGATTTCGTTGGTACATTTGCCTGTATCGGAAACAGTCACACCAGGTCTTTACCCGTACTTTTGCAGTAAAAATCAGTATTCACTCACATTTTGCTACCAAGAGCGTAACTCTCACAGAGTAGGCGAAACACTGATGTAGGATTCCTCCTTGATTGTTTGGGAAAACACGAGGGATTGTTCCGCAGGGTTCCGCTCTGATCAAGCAGATCCCGTTGGAATGGAAAGAGAGGTAAATTACTGGGAATTATGGAAATAATTATTCGGTTAAAATAAGTTTATTTTATTCACTAAGCTTACAGCTGTAAGTTACTTACTGACTAACTATCAGAATTTTGCGGGGTTCTTATACCTATTTTGCAGTGCTACCGCAGCACTAAAATGTCGTCACCTCAAACTTTCCCATCGGAATTCTTTCGATGAGGCAACACCTAACGAGGTCAGATCGATCTGCATTGGTTTGCAGATCGCATTGAAGGTGGGAGTGTCTCCAGACGATCGGTCAATGGACAGCGTGGGAAACTGGAGGCGGAGCCAAACAGCGGTCAGCGTGGGAATGGAACGGGAATGAAGTGGAATGGGATGACCAGGGAAAGAAAACCTTTTCTGTGCCTCAGGGAATTAAAACCTTTTCTTTTTCTTCGGTCCGAATGGGAAAGTTTAGTTTGCTTCGCTCATTGCTGCGCTGCATCATGTGGTACATTACACTGACAATAGTACGGGAACGAAGTAGTAGTAACTTGCAGAAAAACTGCCGAATTTTGATATGGAGTAAGTATTTTGATCACATATATTAAAGAAACAACAATTTGTTAGTTTCTTATAATTAATTTACTAATACATTTACAAAATACATATTTAAAAACACATTTAAAATAAAATTTACAAATGTAATATGTCAGCTACATGCATTTGACCGTTTTTCAACTTTTAACTACACCAAATTTTCGTAGTAAGTATTAATACGGAGGAGAATGACTTTCGCCAGCAATTCTCCAATACTTCTCCCTATTTCCTCTCATACGAGAACGCAAAATAAGCAAATGCAATAAAAAGTAGTTAAAGTAGTAAAAGCAGTATATGGTTTTAAACTGGACATAAAAATCAATTTTTAAATCATTCTTTTTGATCCAGATCAAATATGATGTTCGACTAGGCAGAAAAATTGATTTATTTCTTGATCTAGAAAACATTTTTTCGATGTAGTGTTTTTTTCAGACTTACAAATGCATGCACAAAACGGTTATTTGACATATGTCAAATGTGGAGTGAAAATTTGAAAATAATTCGAGATTGTTTAAAATTAAACTAAATCAAAAATAAATAGACTTATGTGCTCAACCAAACACGATTTTTTGATCTGAAGTGGTAAAAATAATCAAATAACTTGAATTTTATTAAGATAATTTCCACCCGCGACATAACATCAATGCAACGCTTCACTCATACGAATACGCAAGTGAAGTTTGACAGTTTCTTGTTCGAGATGGGTACAAAAAGATCAAATAATAAATCAAACTGTAATTACCAGTCGAAAACCACATAAGCCAGGGTTCACATCTGTGAATGGAATCGCGAAATCCAAGAAAGTGAGGGTAAGGTGAGTGGAAGAGAGGAGTGGCCAATCGGCCAGAAATTCCTATCCCGATGTGGATTAAGAAACTTCATTTTCTTAGCGTGTGTGCGTACGAATTATTCGGAGTGTCACTGTCATCATTCTGGTCGTGGATGTTGAACGAGTAACATCTCTTGGTTTTTTAGTTTCAACCATTTTTATGAGTTTAAATCTAGCAGGGAACATTAGTTATGTGCTAGAGAATACAACTACATCATAAATTTGGATATTAATGCACTTAATTTTCAAATTTACGAAAATCATAAAACACGTATTTACAACTTCACCTCACGAGAGCCAAACAAACATGATGGCTTATGATTGTGTTTGTGAATTGTACCGAATTTTGGCTAGCTGGATTTCCCGATTTCATTCACAGATGTGAGCCCTAGCTAAGATTTGCGAGTACGGGAAAAGACTTGCGCTAGGTTCACATCAGTGGAAGAAATCGCGAAATCCAAATAGCCAAAACTCGGTACAATGCACAAACACAATCATGAGATATCATTTTTGTTTGGCTCTCGTGAGGTGAAGTTGTGAATACGTGTCTTATGATTTGCATAAATTTGAAAATTTAGTGCATAAGTATCCAAATTTATGATGTAGTTGCATTCTCTAGCAGATAATTAATGTTCCCTGCTAGATTTAAACTCATAGAAAAGGTTAAAACTCAAAAAACAAGAGATGTGACTCGTTCAACATCCACGACCAGAATGATGAATGTGGCACTCCGAATAATTCGGACACACACACACTAAGAAAAGGAAATCTCGGAATCCACATCGGGATAGGGATTTCTGGCCGACTGGCCACTCCTCTCTTCCACTCACCATACCATCACTTTCCTACGCTACTGTATATTCTGGTAAAAACTGCGCTGTTTATGTTGGACCAATCATTCTTTCATTACAGTGTGTGCGTAGATCAACTTCGTTCCTTTTGGTAATATGTCAAAGGTTGAGACCATTCGTTTCTGGTTGCGATGCAAAATATGGAAGAGGTGTTAAAATTTTCGTGTTGGCAATGTCTGGGGTTGAACTAGGTTTGCTCAAAGTCGCAGAATACTTATTGTATCGTTAAGAGTAGCTTTATTGGGTGTGTCATCGTATTTTAAAGTGTTTAGTTTTGTATAGAACGAATATATTGGGTTTATTGTCGCTTGATTCGTATTACAATTGGTTATTACGTAATTGGAATTAGAGGCAATTCGCGAAATATACTATGCTAGCTCAATGCGAATATTATACCTAAACGAAAACGAAAATTCTACATTCACAAACTGTTGTTAAGGCTTACCTGTACCCTTCGTCATCAAGGCTTGTATTAAGTGGTGAAGCTGAAAATGTATTCTAATGGGTACAATCCTCCGCATTTGTAAGTTTTTTTCCATGATTCTGGGCGTATATATTTAATCAAGAAGCGTTAAAATTGGAATTATAGTTTGCTATTAAAGTCGGCCATGTTTTATTGGCTCAGTTAGAGGAAAACTACAAAAACAAACTAATGTTAGTTAAATTTTATTATTTCAATTAGTCTTTCTTATATACACGCAGAGGTGGCTCACGTGATCGACAAACAGACTTTGTACGAGCAATTTCAAACGATGATTCAACTACGTCGGGAATTAGTGGTCAATATGTGGAACTTGAAAACGGAAGGGCTGATTGTTTTGATTCTACTGGTGGAAATATGTGTCCTTATAAAAACGATGGTGGCAAAATTGGTTCATTTGTTCACAACAATTTTGTGAATAGCTCCAGGGTTCAAGTTCACTCGCATTTCGTCAGAAAATCTCTGTATATTCCTAAACAGCACAAGATATCTCATATATCAATTTCGAAAAATATAAAAAATCAATCAAAAGAGCAGCGTGCTATTTTACAGAGTGAAAAGGCAAAAAACCCGGGTAAAACCTTGGTCAAACCGTTGTGGGAAAATTTGCAACCTTTTAAAAAGAATTTTTATAAACCTCACCCGAATGCCCTAAAGCTATCTGAACAAGAAATAATCAATTTGCGGAACGAATTGCAGATAACAGTAGTTGGAAATTGTGTGCCGTATCCAAACTGTTGCTTTGAAGAGTCGAATTTTCCTGAGTACGTAGTAAAGGAAATGAAGAAACAAGGGTTTTTAAAGCCCACTGCCATTCAATCACAAGGTTGGCCAATAGCTTTATCGGGCCGAGATTTAGTTGGGATTGCACAAACAGGATCTGGTAAAACATTAGCATACATGCTGCCCGCTATGGTTCATATATCTCATCAGAACCGGCTCGGACGGGGAGATGGTCCGATAGTGCTGGTTTTAGCACCGACGCGTGAACTGGCCCAACAAATCCAGTCAGTAACGCGGGACTTTGGTGTTCAGTCGGTTCCGCAAATTCGTCATACATGCATTTTCGGTGGAAGTCCTAAACCACCACAAGCTCGAGACCTCGAACGCGGAGTTGAAGTTGTCATTGCAACACCGGGTCGTCTTATAGATTTTTTGGAAAAGGGAATAACCAATTTAAAGCGTTGCACATACCTAGTTCTAGATGAAGCAGACCGAATGCTTGATATGGGTTTTGAGCCACAAATAAGGAAGATAATAGAACAAATTCGTCCAGATCGGCAAGTGTTGATGTGGAGTGCCACATGGCCAAAGGAAGTTCAAACATTGGCGGAAGACTTTTTAACTGATTATATACAGATTAATATTGGTTCTCTTAGCCTAGCAGCCAATCATAACATCCGACAAATAATTGACATTTGTCAGGAAGAGGAAAAAGAACGCAAAATCGTAAATCTGCTTCAAGATATTGCATCTGACCATAACAACAAAATAATAATTTTTGTGGAAACAAAAAAGAAAGTGGAAGATATATTACAAAGTATCCGGCGTGAAGGTTACACTGCGACTTCAATTCATGGTGATAAATCTCAAGCGGAACGAGATTTTGTTTTACAGGATTTTCGCACTGGCAAGTCCTCTATTCTTGTTGCCACGGATGTGGCGGCGCGGGGGTTGGATGTCGAAGATGTAAAATATGTGATCAACTATGATTATCCAAATTCTTCTGAAGACTATATTCACAGGATTGGTAGGAAAAACAATTATTACTTCTATTCATTGACCGCATGATTGATTAATATCGCAATTCTAGGGCGAACTGGCCGGTGTCAACATTCCGGAACTTCCCATACATTTTTTACATCCGCAAATGCACGACAAGCGCGCGAATTAGTTGCAGTTCTAGAAGAAGCGGGACAGTCTCCTCCTACTACCTTGCTGGAAATGGCACGTACAAATGGCAACCGGGGAAGAAATTCCATTAGTAGCCACAAAAGGTGGCCCTCACGACCAAACGGCATCACTCCACACCAAATAAATGATGCACAAAAAACTGGCAACAAGGTCATCCCACGAAAATTATTTCAATCTAAAGATTGGAATGGAGGATATGTACCGCACCAAGTAAAGGATATAGGATCCGTAAGTCGTTTGTGGAAAAATCCGAACAGCAGTAGCATATGGAATGGCTATACGGATTCACATTCCTACGTTTTTGAAGAAAATGACAAAACATTCCGAGCACAACAAATGCGACGTGATGGTAGTGTTGCTTCAGGGCGGTACATCAACGCATACGGTTACAACCTACAAGTTAATAGCTACATTCCTCAACCGTACCGAAACAATAATTACAATGTGGCAAATCAATACAGCAATGGGGGCTTTATGCCGAATTCACAAGTGCGTTTCACTTGTCCAGTGCGAAAACACAGGGGGGAATATAATGGGAACTATTTCAAACAAAATGATTATTCACGTAGTCCTGAAACAAGTGGAGAAAGAAGTCAGAACGTCTCACCAAGTAACGGCGGTGGAATGGAATTGGTTCATGGTGGGGCGACATATTTTAAAAATGAGTTAAACAATAACGCAACTGAATCATTAGTCCAAAAAAGATCAGACCACACTGAATCGTATCAACAAAAATCAAGAGAGTCACGGAATCCAAACAATAACGTGTTGCAGAAATATATACCGGGTGTCAATTCTTCTATTCCTCAAGCGTATACAATTGATACTGCTATTCAAAATATGGGTGAGTTGTATAATTTTAACTATTGGTCAAAAGATTTTAAGGGGATATATTTAAGGAAATCCATACGGAAATTGTCATTCGCGTAATCTGAGAGCGAGTAATTTACAAACTGGTTTGCCTCATTCAGCTTCTGTGAATCCTTGTGGTTTCCAGAATATATCGCAGAGTGGCGTGCAAGGTATAAACTTACGGAAATTAGTTACATTTTATTGGAATTTGCTTTTGTTCAAAGGACCCTATGGCCAATTTTCAACGTATTATCAATACACTCCACCACCAACAACTGCAGTGCAACATTAATAATGAAGAATTGTTACAGTTTTATGTTCTTTTTTTAAGAAATTATCTGCGTGTTAATTTTCAATTTCATAGTTTGAGAGCTCTTTGTGGGATGTCATATAGACATACATATTGTTTGAAACCATATAGTATATTGTTCACCAATGTAGAACAATAGAACATTTCAACACAGTGTAAATTGAGGCAAACACTCGGTTGGAGATGTTTGATTTTCTCTTCCGAGGTGAACCTACAATTTTTTGCAACACCACGACAATATGTACGATTTTTCTCTCGCCTTACGAGTCGAAATGTGCTACTATTCTTGTAAACAGGGAGCGAAGTTGTACTTTCGACACGGGTGTGGGAAAAAATCTAATTGGTTGGCGTTCCATAAAGTGGATTCGAGATTAAGGTATGTTTAGAGTGTTGAAAAAGAAATAAGAATAAATCGATATCAACACGTTGATGAAAATCTAGTTATATATGATTTGTTATATATTTAGTGATATTTTTGGATTTCATAAAAAAGGGAGTCAGGATATATTCGAACAATATATTTAAACCTTGCTCTTGATTTAAGGTTCTCTAATGAACAAAATATGAATTCAACACATACTAAATGTTAAACTTCTTTTGAGGTATCCTGTTTAATTTGAATAGAAAATATTACACATGAATGTATATACATCTATAAAAGTATGTCCAAGAATTTCTATTGTAGGTCAATGAAGCTGAATTAACATACTGAAACAATTATTCACTTCCGATAAAAGCGAAATATTTTGAGAAAAAATTTTATTTTAAGTCTCATCCGCACATGGAACTAGGTACCGTTTCAAATCATACATAAGCGATGAGTATCTAAAGAAAAGTGGAAAAGCTATTGTGGGACTGAATGTAATTCTCTAGATCATTTTGGAAATTATTTAACAAATAAGTATAGCCATGAGTGGCGACGTCGATACTGTCATAATTTTCAGGAATATATTGCCCATTTAAACTATGAAAGTTTGGTTCTTTATTTCATTTACTGACATTCAGCGTGATTGCCCAAGATTACTTCAATTAAATACTTGTCCTCTATTTACATCACGTGGTAGATCAGATTTCTCAAGTAGTTTATCACAATCTCTCCTCACGCCAAACTATCTCTTACAAGCCAGTATTACTTCATATTTTTGTTTGTCTAGCCTAATTTTATTGTTAAATGTGTAAATTCATTACAACAGCATTAGTCACTAGCTTTGAATTTTAATCATGATATTTCCTTGTATAAGAAGATTCTAAGATTTAAAAAAACTGAAAGAATTCTACAAGGAACGTTTTGCCTAAAACAAATTATTCTTGATCAATTTATTATATTAATTTATGGACTATGTATATCGATTATAGACTTTAATTGAAGCTTGTGGTAACAGTTTTTCAATTTATACATAATTTGAAATCTGTGATAAGTCCATTGCTTAATTTTTAGAATTATTTATGATGGGAACTATAAGATGATGAAACAAATGTAAAGACTAAGCATGTCCCAACATGTATTTAGTATTATTTGTGTAGGGCAAAGGAATATGACAATGTGTTATCCTATATGTCGTCAGAAAATGTAATGTTGAACTTATAATTCTTATAATTAATAAATCTCATAATTCACAGTCTATGCAAACTATTTGTAATGAGTTGAAAATTCTGAGAGGAAAAATTTGAGAACGCATTTGCATTCTTGCTGATAACAAATATGTTTGAATAAACAAGGAAGATAGCAGACTCAAATTAAACAACAATCGAAGTCGGTTGCGGAAGAGGGTCAACGTTCGGGCCGCAATCTCTAATGAATGATACACCTAAATTACAAAAATAAAAGAACACTTGTTCTACGAAAGTATTGAGATTTGTTTATTTTATTCATTATATTTTTTTTTTCTTCAATTATAATTTGCCCTCTTGGACATTTGATATTTTTAGTAACACGGTTATTGTAACATTACGGAATGATCCTCCATTGAGAAGCGCTTCGTGTTGTCGGAACAGTTAATTTAATTTGTTTTTAATTACAGATTAGTTCATTCTGGCGGGTCTAGTGGGTTCTTTTTTCAAACTGAAGATTTCGTTGCTTCCGTTCAATATACCCAGAGCAAACTTGTTTTCATGACTCCAATGGCTGAACGTACCTCGTACTTAGACTGTGTGCGAATGTTCATCATTTCATTTCGGAATGTCCATTTAGATTTTTTTTTTTGACATTTGACACCCTCGCCTGTTACTAAAGCAGAAGAAAATTAATAAACTTTATTTCACAAATATTTTAAAATACTGCCGTCTTTTACTGTATTTACGTGACGTTTCCATTTTGTTTTAAAACTGTCCCTGAAATTAGGGGTCAGATTTCTCATTTCCTGAGACGCAAACCATTTGAAATGAACATGAAATGAGAATTTTTACTGAGACTGTACGAATGTTTTTCATTTCGATTTCTGTTTGACATTCGAAATCGCTAAGTGTGAGAATTAACTTTGGAAACTCATTTCAGTGACACTTGTAGAATCGTGAATAAATTTAAAAAATTGGAATTCTTAAGTATATATCAGTGATTTAGCATTTATTTTAAATACATGTAATAAAGTAAATGCTATTCAGTTTATTCTGAATTTGAATTTGGGAGTTCTGTGAACAAAGAGGAAACAGTCAAGCAAAATAAAAGATTCAGATTTTGTAAATAGTAAAAACTATCGGGGATTTTGTGTGCAAAAACTATTCAAGTGCATTTAGCGGAACTTTTTAAAGTGTTTTTATTTTTCATTTCTTAAGCAGAAGTATATTTTGGCTGTTTAACTGGAGTGTCCATAATATAGACAGTTAAATAACCTGACTTGCCGAGTGGTATTTAATTTTAAATACATGTGAATTTTACGTATTAGAAATAAAAGCTCAGTTGTGTGTATACGAATGGGCTATAGCAAAACCCTCTGTAGTAGTACAAGCCATGAAGTAGACTTTCTTACTACCACATTCACAGAGATGGCCTACCTTCTGCCATATGGAACAAAATGAAATTTCATATGAAAAATGAAATTTTCATCGCGGGAATTTTGAAAAACTCAAATATGGCATAGTAAAAATCACTTTTTTTATTAATAAATGACTTTTATTATTTGCAAAACTGAATACACTTGTATGTAAATCAGTATTAGTATATATTTACGTATTGAAAAGTGGAATAAAATTAAATTATATAGGAAAGTTGAACCAGATATTACAAAAATTTAATAACAAAATTACGTTATGGACAAATTAACAACAAAAGGCAATCAAGTAAACAAAATATATAACAATATAACGAGAAATTAACAACAAACTTATAAAAAAATAAAAATTATATGGTATAAAAACTAAATTTAAACGAATTTTGTACCTGAAAATTTTAATAAAAATACACTTTTTGATATTTTTTAAGATTTCTTTATTATTAAACAATGAAGTTCAAACAAATAATTTTTAACAGTTTATATCATTTGACCATTTGTTTATAAATTTTTACTTTTTCTCATATTTTGAAACATTACAATTCATTTCTAGTGAGCAATTTACATATTGCTACGATTTATTTTATCTACAAAACTATTCAATAAATTATAATTTTATTATTTATTATAAATAATAATATTTTTTCACTATTTAAGTTTCACAAGCACTGAATTTAATGAATATTTGCGTTTGTTTTGCACCGAAACAAACAAACGTCAAAATTCATACCGCCGACAAAATTGACTTTTATAGACTTTTCGCGGATTTTCCGATGGAAAATTTATATTATATTAATTAATAAAACTTTAACAATTACACTTATACAACATTTTGTGTAAAATAATAACTTTTTCCACTTAATTAACATTAAAACCGCGGAAACGATATGAATTTCCCGTACTTCGCCATACGGAATGGTGTGAAATGAAGGCCTACCATGCACACATTGACAAGGCCTACTTCATGGCTTGTCAATACTTACAGAGGGTTTTGGCTATAGTATACTTAACTCCATCTCCTATTTATTAATTTTTCTTGGAAACAATCACATATTTACGTAGATATGGTTAATATCTTTAATTTATGGTGAGGAAAAATTGGGTTTTCCGCTCCAAAACATTGAATTTTCAATTTTATTATTCGAGGCGCTCATACAAAATTTTGACATTTGTCAAAGTTTTAGTACAAATCAGACACATTTGCCTTTTACAAATGGACCGGGGGGTAGTGGGGGGTCAAAAAATTTTCCACCCCTTAAAATGCTCAGAATAGTCTAATATATCTAAATATATGATTTTTTTCAGGAAAAATTGATAAATAGGACATGGAGTTAAGTGTACCGTCCCCTACGAAAGTTCGAATGAAGAAAGTCAATATTTAGCTTACGTCCGTCTAAGTACAGAGTGAAAACGTGGAAGCTCATTTAATTTGAATCTTTTACATCAGATGTCTAATTTAAGTCTATTATCGTATAAGCTGGAAGCGAGATTTTTCTACGTTTTCCTGCCGAATTGAGGCGTTTTTAGCGAGTCCAGAGCAACGAACGTTTGAAGCATTTCAAAAAATTTTTGAAATTTATTTCGCATATTTTAAAATTTCACAACCAACAAAATCTTTAAAATTCGTTTAACCCTCATTTGCCTAAGGAAGCAAAAATCTGCGTGACAACCGTCTATCTTACGGTTAACAGGACAAGGAACGTCACTTGAACAAGTATTCGGATCAGAAAAACTCGAGTCCTCTATTGCATTTTGTGATTTTTGTTTGTTTATTTTCTGCTTTGTTAATTTTTGGTGACCTTGAATAGCGGTTGGAGATTATCGGCCGTTTTTGGGGTTTCAAGAGGTCATTGGCTTATTGTCGATAATTACTTCGACCAGTGTTTGGGCTAAGGAATCAGCTGACGTGGATTATGCGTACGGTCAACAATCTTATTTTCGCGGTGTGTGGCGAATAATGTTGTGGAGAAGAGACACGAGGTGGTGGTAGGTAAAGCGATCCAGAAAGACAGGGAAGGAGCAAGGTCAGACACGAGGGGGAATGTGACAGAGATGTCGCTGGAAAAGATCATGAAGAGGATTGACGCTTTGGGGGCAGATAAGGAGAAGGAGGCAAACGAAAGGAGAAATTTTTTTGAGAGGATGCGTGAAGAGGATGAAAAGAGAGGAAAAGTCGAAAAAGAATTGAGGAAGGCAGTTAAGCTCTGTCTGGAGGAGGTAGAAAAGGAGAGCAAAGGAAGAATCAGAGCGGTAGAGGAGGCGAGGACGGAGGCCAGAGATATGGTTAGGAAGTTAAATGAAGAAGTGGAGGAGGTTAAGGAAGAACTGAAGTCGGCGTTGCAGGAGGTAAAAAGTTTGAAGGAAATGCCAGAAGGGGGGCATACGAGAGAGGGTGGAAATAAGGAAGAAATTGAAGCAAAGGTTAAAGAAATTCTAAATCGGGATAATGAAAGGGAGTTGAGTGAGAATAGGATAGAATGGGAGTTGGAGTTAGTAAGAAGGAGAGCCCGGAAGGAAAACATTGTCATTACAGGGATTGAAGGGATAGGTAGGGGGCGAAGGCAAATTGGAGAGATGGTTCAAAGAGAAGCTAGGTGTGGAGATAAATATAGAAGGGTTACAAACCATAAGAAGTAACAGTAGCAAGATAGTAGTGGAGTGTAAAAGCTCAGAGGATAGGGAAAAGGTCCTGGACAATAAAGGGAAGTTGAAGGGTTCAAATATCTATTGAGACAAGGACCTCACATGGAGGGAAAGGCAGGGCACAATGAGGATAAGGGAGATAGCAAGGAAAGGTAGGGAGGAAGGGAAAGTACTTCAATAAGAGGAAGTTGCGTGAGGGTTGGTCACGAAGAGTACACGTGGCATGATAGGAAAATGGGGTTTTCAAAACAGGAAGCATCAGAATAAATGGTGGTAGTATAGAGGGAGCGGGATGGTTCATGTCGAAGAGGGGAAAAGGGGGGAAAGAAGAAGGGGGTGGAGTGGAGAAAAGGACAAGACTATTTCAAACAAAATGATTATTCGCGTAGTCCTGAAACAAGAGGACAAAGAAGTCAGAACGTCTCACCAAGTAACGGCGGTGGAATGGAATTGGTTCATGGTGGGGCGACATATTTTAAAAATGAGTTAAACAATAACGCAACTGAATCATTAGTCCAAAAAAGATCAGACCACACTGAATCGTATCAACAAAAATCAAGAGAGTCACGGAATCCAAACAATAACGTGTTGCACAAAATCCATACGGAAATTGTCATTCGCGTAATCTGAGAGCGAGTAATTTACAAACTGGTTTGCCTCATTCAGCTTCTGTGAATCCTTGTGGTTTCCAGAATATATCACAGAGTGGCGTGCAAGGTATAAACTTACGGAAATTAGTTACATTTTATTGGAATTTGCTTTTGTTCAAAGGACCCTATGGCCAATTTTCAACGTATTATCACCACCAACAACTGCACTGCAACATTAATAATGAAGAATTGTTACAGTTTTATGTTCTTTTTTTAAGAAATTATCTGCGTGTTAATTTTCAATTTCATATGTGGTTTTCGACTGGGCACAAAAATCAATTTTTAAATCAATTTTTTTGATCTAGATCAAAAAATAATGTTCGACTGGGCAGAAAAATTGATTTATTTTTTGGCAAGAGTACAGTTAGTTAGGTCTCGGAAGGCGCGCACTTAATCGACATGAAACCTGTACAAATATAATCTATATTTAAAAATAAAAATTAAATATCTAAAGGAAAAATCCTCGATTTTCCCTCGTTTTCGATATATTTATGATTTTATGTGAACGTGTTTTTTCGGGTTTTCAGAAAATTCACGCATTCTACCGCAACAAAGTATTGAAATATCAAATCAAAACTCAAGAACAAACAATTAATATTATATGCAAAAACTCACAATTCTATCTAATTTTCGATATTTTCGTATTTTAATTATAATTCGAAATAACCTCAAAATTGACATAAATGGGGTGGTTGCGTCATGTTGGTGTCACGAACGATGTTGGCCACCTATGTGTGAAAATCTAACCTTGTGTGTTCGAGACGTCATTCACATATGTTCGGCTACGTTCGTTCTTATTATGTTATGTTTTAATGTTTATAATAAAATAAATGTATATTATTAATTTTAAATGCTTTTAAATTTATTATTTTTAATGTAAGAAAATAAATAAATATATATTGCGCAAACATTATTCAATTTTTGGAAATATATATATGAAGAAAACCCTTCAATTGTTTCTGTTTTATGATATTTGTTTCACGATAATTTTCCTGTTAATATATATTATTAGAAATTTTTGCAATCATTATTATTATTTTTCAAATTATAAGAGAGGCTATATACCATAAAAAGCATGAAAAAACAAAATATAATCTCACTTTGATGGAATGAACTGAAATCAAAGGATATTTTTGCGGTTTGTAGGAAAGTTTTCAAAAAACTTATTTATGACGTTAAAAACATCAAAAGTTTGTATGGTAAGATGAAGTTTAATCTTGTGAGAAACTTATTTCAACTGTCCATTTTAGATTGGCAAATTTAAATTATTCATTTTAGATTGACAAAAAGAGTGTTTGCAGATACCAGCTATTGAAAATATAAAAAACCTAGTTTATGCATTACCAACAAGTGGTGGTAAAACGCTAGTGGCGGAAATACTGTTACATGAACTTATATACCACGAGAAGAATGCGATATTTATGCTGTCTTATGTTTTATTTGTCCAGGAAAAGGTAACAAGAGAATCAGTCAGTATTGTAATTTACATGTTTGAGTATATCTTTGTTTCAGGTCACTGCAATAGGGCCCTTTGCTTTGAATTGTAATTTCCTTGTTGGAGTACACAGCAAAAGAACAGCACAGGAAAGGACGTTGTCTATCACCAAGTAGAAGAATGAATCTTTATTTATAGTATCTATTGAAAAAGCTTCAATATTTCAATACTTCAAAAAGTATACATTTTCAAGTGTCAAAATGCCGGCTTGGATAGTGACGTCTTCCTACTGAGAAGTTAAATGCGAAATTAAAATTATATTTTCTTCCAGAACGCGGTTATATACAAATTGGCTGATGATTCAAGTCCTTTGTTGTCGAAATATGGAGAGTATTTGTATAAAAATTTAATTATATTTGCACCGACTGTTGGGGAATTCGGAGGCGATTTGAATACGGAAAGAATAACACTGATGACGGATGACGGAGGTACCGTGTTGGTAGCTGGAAACCCACAGACCGGTGATGTTCTGAGGGAACTAACTTCTCAATGTGGTTTCGAAGTAGATAACGCAGATGCTTTTGTCATTGATCACATAAACTTAAACGTTTCCGATGCTGGAGATCATTCAACAATCTTGACTGCAGGAAAGAATCTTATTGAAGCTCCAATAATTGTATGGCAGAAAGACGTAAATCCTCCTTTACCCTGGACCAGCTCTACTCGCCGACAAAGAAAATCCTGTAGCATACAGTTACGACCCAGAGAATACAATCAAAGAATTTCCATATGCAGTTGGTCGGGGTACTTTGCTCATTGCTGGATTGCAAGCAAGAAATAATGCCCGTGTAGTTTTCTCTGGGTCCCTTCACTTTTTCTCAGATGAAGAATTCACATCAAGTGTTCAAAACACAAAATCGACAAAAGTTTATCCAGTGTCAGGAAACCAAAAAGTAGCAACATCCATTAGTAAGTGGGTATTCGGTGAAACTGGTCGTTTGCGTGTAGCATTAGTTGATTACCAAAAGGAAGGAGAGAAACAACCATCAGCAGCTTACACTATCACGGATCCTGTAGTTTATAAAATTGCTATCGACCAACTTATTGATGGAAAGTGGAAGTTCAACTCAAATTCGTCCGCACTACCCTGAAAAATGTGAACGGTGGCCAATATCAGGCTAAATTCAAAATTCCCAATGTGTATGGGGTGTATCAATTCAAAGTGGACTACGACCATGTAGGCTTTACTCATCTGTCTAGCACCATACAGGTAAAATTTATCGATTAAATTATGTTGAGAATTTTCACATGATTTATCATTATTTGCAGGTTTCAGTAAGACTATTGGAGCATTCACAGTACGAACGTTTCATACCAAGTGCATTCCCATAATATGCTAGCGCATTTGTAATCTTGTAATCTTCAAATAATGACACTATGGAAGTATGACATCAACTTTATCACTACCGAGTTAGAAATAATTTGTCATCTTCATCTCCCAAAGTCTACATTGTTATAAATACATTCTGAAATATTGTAATTTTATAGTAAAGGAACTCGGAAGATTCCACGGTACATTTAACGCGACAAAGCGCAAAAGTCCAGAAACTTTCAAAAGGATTATAGACTCCTTAGTAGAGTCACGCTTTACTCACGATCCTACAGGTGTGTATACCGAGGTTATCAAACATGGTACTGGACGAGCTATTAAAATTGCTAGAGAAAGGTAGATACAAGTTTGTTGAATTACATACTTTATAACATTTATAATAAAATTTTAGTCAACATGATTTGGGTATGTCATCGGATTTCGTGGAGAAGTTAGCTAAGGTTTTCCAAAATGCGTTTGCTTATTGGAGAGAAAAGGTGAAACCAATTGAACCCTATGCAGTTATATGCCATGGCGATTACTTAAGAAACAATTTGGCATTCAAATATGACGAAAAGGTATGAAGGTTTCTGATTTTACAGCCATGCCTCTATTCACTTCTGGTGTGCTTCAGGATAAGGAACTACCTGTGGATGTGCTAATATTTGATTTCCAAACTTTACGTTACTCTTCACCAATGATCGATCTATCAGTATTTCTTGCAAACTCCACTGGAGTTGATGTTAGATCTTCCAATTTTGATAAAATTTTTCAGTGCTACCGCAACTCTCTAGTAGAACAATACTGTACTGAAATGGGAATTGGACAAAATGATATTCCAGATTTCATGAGGTACTTCGTCCTCACTTAATTGATGTTTAACATTTAGTTTATTTTCATATTTAGCCACGAAAACTTCATCAAAGAATTTGCTAAGTATTACATTTATGGTATTCAAATCGCATCAACGTTTTTAATGAATCTCCATGAGCCGGACGATTTCGACGTGGAGGAGTTTTTGAAGTACCAAGAGGCGATTGATTTGTCGAAAGAAATGTATGAGCGAGTGGGCGAAGCAGTTGATAGGGAATTGAGAGCTATGATTAAGGAACTGTATGAGTTCAGTGTCAAGTATAACGTTGATGTTATTAGTGCTAATTTGTAAATCATATAAGTATCATTCCAAAACATATTGTGATTTTATAAAGGTCTTAAGCTTTACATTGTCTGAGATTTTTGAAGTCCACTTTATTTTGACTATCTTCAAATAAATATTTTTGAATACAAGCTTCGTCCGTTCGAAGGTCCTGTTAAGATTTCCTTTGGGTCCTTTTTGAAAAATCATATTGAAAACACTGTTCGTTTTGTTGGCCTGTTTTCATAAAGGAAATCACATTTGCTTCTGTTCAACTGAACTCTGTGGAAAGCGTCATATATTATCTATTAACAAGCCTACATTCTAATTAGTATCTTAGCCCTCGTCTTGGACATTTTCAGTTCTGCGGACTTGGACAACAGTCACAGTTCCATGACGATCATCGAATTTGCATGTAACCGTAACTGAACTAAGTTGGAAAGTAAAAATTTGTGAAGCATGTTTTGTGCGTAAGTATACAGATCTTGGATCTGTTTGTAAGACATCAGTGATGTTATGTTTATCAATTTTGAGTTGATGATGATCAGAGTATTCCTGTTTCCTTTCGTCTTCCTGCATTTTAAAGACGATCAGACCAAGGCTAAAGGAGATGAGAAGAAATCTCAGTAGACTTTAGTTATAAGGTGAGACACTTTTTTGTATAAAGCACATGAAAAAAGAGAGCAAATAAAGACTTCCTTTGAATTGAATATTTCAAATTATTTGAAACGAATAGTGTCAAGGTTTGTGTAAGACTACCTACTTTTATTTTTCAATGCGGCTTCTTGATAACATGAGCTATCAAATAATATTGAAGCTTTTTCAATAGATACTATAAATAAAGATTCATTCTTCTACTTGGTGATAGACAACGTCCTTTCCTGTGCTGTTCTTTTGCTGTGTACTCCAACAAGGAAATTACAATTCAAAGCAAAGGGCCCTATTGCAGTGACCTGAAACAAAGATATACTCAAACATGTAAATTACAATACTGACTGATTCTCTTGTTACCTTTTCCTGGACAAATAAAACATAAGACAGCATAAATATCGCATTCTTCTCGTGGTATATAAGTTCATGTAACAGTATTTCCGCCACTAGCGTTTTACCACCACTTGTTGGTAATGCATAAACTAGGTTTTTTATATTTTCAATAGCTGGTATCTGCAAACACTCTTTTTGTCAATCTAAAATGAATAATTTAAATTTGCCAATCTAAAATGGACAGTTGAAATAAGTTTCTCACAAGATTAAACTTCATCTTACCATACAAACTTTTGATGTTTTTAACGTCATAAATAAGTTTTTTGAAAACTTTCCTACAAACCGCAAAAATATCCTTTGATTTCAGTTCATTCCATCAAAGTGAGATTATATTTTGTTTTTTCATGCTTTTTATGGTATATAGCCTCTCTTATAATTTGAAAAATAATAATAATGATTGCAAAAATTTCTAATAATATATATTAACAGGAAAATTATCGTGAAACAAATATCATAAAACAGAAACAATTGAAGGGTTTTCTTCATATATATATTTCCAAAAATTGAATAATGTTTGCGCAATATATATTTATTTATTTTCTTACATTAAAAATAATAAATTTAAAAGCATTTAAAATTAATAATATACATTTATTTTATTATAAACATTAAAACATAACATAATAAGAACGAACGTAGCCGAACATATGTGAATGACGTCTCGAACACACAAGGTTAGATTTTCACACATAGGTGGCCAACATCGTTCGTGACACCAACATGACGCAACCACCCCATTTATGTCAATTTTGAGGTTATTTCGAATTATAATTAAAATACGAAAATATCGAAAATTAGATAGAATTGTGAGTTTTTGCATATAATATTAATTGTTTGTTCTTGAGTTTTGATTTGATATTTCAATACTTTGTTGCGGTAGAATGCGTGAATTTTCTGAAAACCCGAAAAAACACGTTCACATAAAATCATAAATATATCGAAAACGAGGGAAAATCGAGGATTTTTCCTTTAGATATTTAATTTTTATTTTTAAATATAGATTATATTTGTACAGGTTTCATGTCGATTAAGTGCGCGCCTTCCGAGACCTAACTAACTGTACTCTTGCCTATTTTTTGATCTAGAACAATTTTTCGAGATCTGGATTTATTTTCAGATTTACAAATACATGCACAAAACTATTATTTGACATTTGTCAAAATTGTGTTGTCAAAAACAGTTTTGCGCTTGAGAATTTATTAGAATTTTTTTTATAGAAAATATTAATTATAATATCAAGTAGGAAATTTTAATTAAATTAAATTAAGTGAATAACAAATAATTTTCAACAAATAAATATAAATAATTTTCGAATAAAAGTGACGCTTCACTCACACAAAGAAGTTCTTACATTTTGACGTTAGCATGTTCAAAACTGGTTAAAAAGATCAATTTTTAAATCAATTTTTAAATCAATCTGTAATTACCAGTCGAAAACGACAATAGTTTGAGAGCTCTTTGTGGGATGTCATATAGCCATACATATTGTTTGAAACCATATAGTATATTGTTCACCAATGTAGAACAATGGAACATTTCAACACAGTGTAAATTGAGGCAAACACTCGGTTGGAGATGTTTGATTTTCTCTTCCGAGGTGAACCTACAATTTTTTGCAACACCACGACAATATGTACGATTTTTCTCTCGCCTTACGAGTCGAAATGTGCTACTATTCTTGTAAACAGGGAGCGAAGTTGTACTTTCGACACGGGTGTGGGAAAAAATCTAATTGGTTGGCGTTCCATAAAGTGGATTCGAGATTAAGGTAAGTTTAGAGTGTTGAAAAAGTAATAAGAATAAATCGATATCAACACCTTGATGAAAATCTAGTTATATATGATTTGTTATATATTTAGTGATATTTTTGGATTTCATAAAAAAGGGAGTCAGGATATATTCGAACAATATATTTAAACCTTGCTCTTGAGTTAAGGTTCTCTAATGAACAAAATATGAATTCAACACATACTAAATGTTAAACTTCTTTTGAGGTATCCTGTTTAATTTGAATAGAAAATATTACACATGAATGTATATACATCTATAAAAGTATGTCCAAGAATTTCTATTGTAGGTCAATGAAGCTGAATTAACATACTGAAACAATTATTCACTTACGATAAAAGCGAAATATTTTGAGAAAAAATTTTATTTTAAGTCTCATCCGCACATGGAACTAGGTACCGTTTCAAATCATATATAAGCGATGAGTATCTAAAGAAAAGTGGAAAAGCTATTGTGGGACTGAATGTAATTCTCTAGATCATTTTGGAAATTATTTAACAAATAAGTATAGCCTGTTACGTCCGAGTTTCAATACTTTTGTTGCCGGCCCGAACAAGAGATCTATTTGTTGTTCGATTAAATCAAATATTTCAATGCAAAATACAAGTATATATAAATATATATATTTATTGACGAAACATAAAATGGAAATTATAAAAGATTTATAACAAAGTTATTGAGAAAGTTATACGATTGACACGAAGGATCGAACTGAACTAGCTGGGAGAGTTTGGCTTCACAACCATATATTTTAGCCAAAATCTCCCTCCTATTTCTATCAGTTTTCATGTTTATGTTTCCTTTCATTTTACAGGTCCATCAATCATATATTTTATGTACTTTTCTTAGGAAAGTAAAATGAATATTTGTTTACTTATGAAATCTGAAGTACCCGAGAATAGTGAAACGAGTCAAATATATTAAACTAGCCATAAGTGGAAGATAAGGACGATTCCAAAAACCTCGGAAATAAATAATTCATAAGTATTTAATTTATTATCCCTGAATTTGTTCGGGTTTATATTAGGTGCCTGTACGGCTCAAATTACCTTTCGATGGACCGAAACCGCGATAGTGTCTTGACTTAATGACCAAGACATCTATTGGGAATAAATGGAATTTCGGATGGCTATGATAAACAGAAACCACGAATTTCTTGAATAGTGTCGTGACTAGATGAGTAAGACATCTATTGGACCTAAGCGAAACTTCGTGTGTCATCGGATATTACATTTCCCTCCTTAAAAATAAAGTTACAATTGAAGATTTTAACTTTATATAAAAGATTTATTACACACTATACCTAAGGTGACCTAAGTTGTCTACTAAAATTAAATCAAACATTTCTTTGTAAAAATCAAGGCTAAAGTACAAGTAACGAATGAACCCCTTTCTTATTAAAATCAAGATTTAACTTTAGAATTATGATTGTCCAAAATGTAGTACATCGAAATTTTCCCCCCTTTAGGATTAAGTTACAGTCGAACACTTTACAAATGTCAAATGATTTTCTTTAAATATGTTCTTTACCATTGTCTTTATATTTTTTAGGCATTCAGTCTAATATGTGCGAGTTTTAGTTTATTGAGATGGACTAGTTTATTCTTGCTTATAGTCGTTCAAAAGTTCAATTATTTTGTATGGTCCATCCCATTGTGGGTCGAATTTCGATTTTTGGGGTTCTCTTAGTAGGTACACAAAATCTTTTACCTTAAATAACTTAGGATTTAACTTTCTATCGTAATAGGATTTACAACGTTCTTTAGCTTTCTCTAAGTTTTCGACAGTTGTAGCTTGAGTGGTGGTAATTTTAGTGAAAAGATCGTCGAAATATTGAATATATGTACGGGGAACTTCTTCGTCAGCGAATTCAGAGGGTATACGAGCTTTATTACCAAAAATCAATTCGTGGGGTGTAAATTTTGTAGATTCGTGAACAGCAGTATTATATGAGAACATTCCAAATTTAATCCAGTTGTCCCAATCGGTTTTTACACAATAATGTTTCAAATATTCGATGAAAACGTGATGCGCACGTTCAAGTGACCCTAAGGATTGTGGATGAAAGGAAGTAGATTTAATCTGACGTATTTTGAATATACGACAAAAGGTTTTCATAACTTCACTTAGGAAGTTACTGCCTTGGTCGGTTTGTATAACTTTAGGATATCCAAACCTAGTTATGAAGTTTTCAGCGAACGTTAGGGCTATCGTAACTGCGTCAATAGTGGGTATTGGTATTGCATCTGAGTATTTTGTGAGGTTGTCTTGTCAGGTTAGTAAATATATGTTTCCTCTATTAGAGGTGGGTAATGGGCCTACAATATCCATTTGAATTTTATCAAATGCCTCATTAGGGGTGTCAGTGATTCTCATGGGTTGCCTAGTTTTTGTTCGGACTAGTTTGTTTTTTTGACAACTCGGGCATGATCGGACTACATTTTGTATGTCCGCTTTCATATTATTCCAAGCGATATTCTGTCTTATTCGATTGTACAATTTTGTAATACCTGAATGGCCTCCGATTACCGATTCATGGGATTTTTTTATTATTTTCTCACGTTCGTTTACGGGTGGAATTTTAATATCGGCGGTGCAGATTGTTAAGGTGATCCCTGTACCGGCCAATGTTTCTTTCAAATATCCCATCATTAAAGATCAATCTGAATGATTCAGCCCGTTATCGACCTTAGATATGCTAGCGCTTTTAATATTGACATGTATCATGAGATATTTTAAGGATAAGATGGAATTCTTCAAATGTAGAGATGTGATACTGTCGTCCGCGGAATTTTTAGCGAATAGATGAAATATATAGAACTCCTTCCATTCAGAGACTAGAGCTTCGCCCAAACCACTTCGATTAAGCTTAACTTGCTCGATTGCAAATTTATTCGTCTTAAATAATTCTTGACTTGAAATCGAAAGTGAATTACAGTCTAAGGGTATAAAATGAACAATATGATCTTTCCGCATAAATAATTTGTCCTTAACATATTGAATACAAATAGAAGAATGAGTCATTATAAATCGTTCCTGTGTTTCGTCATAATTCTGTCTCGTATCATCTACATCATAACAGAAGCTATTTCCCACTATACTGTTTCCAGGTGTCCTCTTTCCATCAACCGGCATGTTCCTGCCATAGTCACCTAATTGACTACAAGAACTCTGCATATTCTGTTTTTCCTCTCTCAACTCATATCCGGATGCCCTTTGTGGCCTAAGCGCATGCATTCTTGGAATGCCACGGTGTACATCACTCGATACTTCCACGGATGCCTCGTGTGGCCTAAGCTCATTCATTTGCAAGAACTCATGCTCCTGCAAAATGCCACGATGTACATCACTCAATACTTCCACAGATGCCCCGTGTGGCCTAAGCGCATGCATTCGTGGGATGCCACGGTGTACATCACTCAATACTTCCACAGATGCCTCGTGTGGCCTAAGCTCATGCATTCTTGGAATGCCACGATGTACATCTTTTTCGAAATCTCTCCCAGAACTATGCATTGGAACATCACCTGGCCTGGTATACCCAGAATCAGATAAAATATTTGAACATGCCGGAGGATCAGTAGAGCAACTAACAATTACTTTATCATAAATTAAACTTTGTTTATCGATATTCATATTTTGTAGGGATTCCGAATTGATTTTTATGTTACAGTTTTCCTTGACAACCTGTTCAGTATTTTGATTTTCGAGCTCTAATTTTCTACATGCTAAGAAAACGGAGCCCACTAATAATTCTACTTCGTAACTACTGTCTGTTTGTCCTTGTGATTGTGATTCATTTTTGTTGGAGAGAAACAATAACTCTAACGCACACTAATACAGGAGAACGACAGACGCGGACTGGACACGAAGAGAAGAGTTAGTTCTAACGCGACAGCCATAGAGTGTAGACCAATAAAAGAGTAAAATAATAACTTTGGCCTTATTATTAATCTACTACAGGTTATGGGCCCAGAGTGCCCATAAAAACATAAGTAGAAAATACTAGTGTCACGCGGGTGAAAGTTATCGGAAGGTTAAACTCAACATTTTGCCAAAATACAAGAAAAATTGTGAGTAGCAAACGTGAATCAAGATGGCGACCGAACACACTAACTACAATATAAGAGTACAGCCACTGAACGCCGAAAATTATGATACGTGGAAATTACAGATGCGTGCAATTCTCGTGAAAAACGATTTATGGGGTTATGCAAATGGTGAAGTTCCCTGCCCTGTCGCAACAGATACTGAAGGGGTACAAAAATGGATTCGACTCGACCAAAAGGCATGTGCTGACATCACGTTAGCAATGAGTGGCGCGGAACTAGGTCTTATAAATGAGACAAATACCTCAAAAGAAATCTGGGATAAACTGAAAGACACATTTCAGTCAAAGGGGCCAGCACGGAAGGCTCAACTGCTAAAGAAAATTGCACTATCTCGGTTAAAAGAAGAAAACAAAATACGGGAGCATCTTCAGGAATTCTTCGATGCAACAACTCGACTTAAAGAGGTCGGAATAGAAGTCGGAGACGAGCTGCTATCTATACTGCTTCTATACAGCTTACCTGATTCATATGAAACATTTAGGTGCGCTCTAGAAACGCGAGATGAGTTACCAAAGCCAAACGTAATTCGAGTCAAAATCATTGAGGAATACGAAGCGCGTAAGTCAAAACAAGAGAGAGTGGAACAGGGCGCATTACTCACAAACAAGACAAACAAACAATATTGGCGGGAAACTAATAGAGCACGTAAACAAAATCAGCAACAAAAGGCAGAGACTGCAAACAAAATAGTGTGCTATAGATGTGGTAAGATTGGACATATCGCAAGAGAGTGTATGTCAAAACCAATACAGAGTGCACGACACACCGAACAAAACGAAAAGTCAAACCGTAAACAAGCGCTCATGATAACAGAAACAGCACTATATACACTCCCAAACGATCAAAAGAAAACATGGTGCTTAGATAGTGGTAGTACCTCACACATGAGCGCAAACAGAAATGCTTTCACAAATTTTACAAACACAAACATGACATTGAATTTAGCAAACAATAAATCAACAACGATTGAAAGTATTGGCAAAATGAACGTAAAATTCACAAAAGGGAGAAGCGATACAGACACACTACTGGAAAAAGTATTATATGTTCAAGCATCACCGAAAAGTGATTGGAAGTACATTTCAGAGAAAACGACGCAATTGTATTAAACAAAAAAGGAAACGTATATTTACGCGCACAGAAAATAGGAAAACTATTTTACGTAAACAACAAAGAGTACGAGACCGCAAAAGTAAGCAGAGAAAGAGATGTAACAAAACATATTAACACGTGGCATCGTCGCCTAGGACATCTAAATGAAAAAGACTTAAAGGCATTAGCGAAAAGCAACGCAGTTTATGGTCTAAAAATCAATCCAGGCGAAAACCTATCATCGTGCGAAGTGTGCATCAGTGAGAAACAAACCGCAACGACATTTCCAAAGACTGAAGGTCCGCGTACAAGGGATTTGTTGGAAGTGGTACACAGTGACGTATGGGGACCAACGAAAAGTACATCACTTGCAGGCGCAAGATACTTCGTTACGTTTATCGATGACAAAACAAGGTGGTGCGAGGTTTATATATTAAAGCAAAAATCAGAAGTACTAAACGCATTTAAAAATTACAAAGCCGCCGCAGAAAACTTTACGCAAAAAAAGATAAAAGCTCTCCAATCAGATAATGGTCGAGAATATTGTAATCGCGAGTTCGACGATTACCTCGCGAAACACGGAATTAGAAGGAGATTGACTACGCCTTATACGCCACAACAAAACGGCGTAGCGGAGAGAAAGAATAGGACGTTAGTTGAAATGGCGCGTTGTATGATAAAAGAAGCACAGGTGAATCGTACCTTTTGGGCAGAGGCAATTAATACCGCGTGTTATATACGAAATAGATGCCCAACTAAAGCTCTAAACGGAAAAGTGCCATACACCGAGTGGACAGGTAAAACACCAACATTAATCCACATGAAAACGTTTGGGACAAAGGCGTATGTATTAGAAAAAGGGAATAAAGATAAATTCGACTCACGATCATCGCCATGTTTATTAGTCGGTTATTCAGCGGAATCGAAAGCATATCGTTTATGGTCATCTAAAAAGCGAAAATTAATCGTTTGTCGATGAGATAGTCACAACAACAAACGAAGTAGATGTCACCGCGAGTGAATCAAACAACGATGAAAAAACTGTGGAATTAGAAACAAAAAAAGAGACGGATAGAGAGAGTGACGAAGAAGAAAGCTCAATTAGCCCACAACAGTGCAGAAATCACACGCCAAACCTAAATAATCCAGCTAAACGCGGCAAGGGGAGGCCTAAGCTCCAACGTACGGGATCAGCAGGAAGACCTAGAAAAATGTATCATCCGTCAAAGGTAGAAGATGAGGAAAATGATGAAAAACTTCCCATAAAAGTTGACAAAGCGGAAGATGAATCTTTTGAAGAAACTGAATACGCAAATTACGTGAACGCAGAGGAGCCAGCGAATTGGGAAGAGGCGCAAAATTCTGATGACGCTAGTGCTTGGGAAAAAGCAATAGAAGATGAATATATCGCACAAATTAAAAATAAAACATGGAACATCGTAGAACATCCACAAAATAGAAAAATAATCAGAAATCGTTTTGTATTCCGTACAAAACAAGACGGCGAGGAAAAGGTACGTTTAGTCGCGAAAGGATACTTGCAGCGTTATGGTGAAGATTACCATGAAACATTCTCGCCCGTAGCAAGAATGACATCCATAAGGCTATTGGCAGCGTTATCAGCTAGATTGAATCTTGAGATACACCAAATGGATGTCGTTACGGCATACCTAAACGGGGAACTAAAAGAGACAGTTTACATGGAAATACCACAAAACCTGAAAAACATATTAACAAGAATAGTATCCAGTAACAGTATAGAGCCAGTAAATAAACAAGTAAGAGCAACACCCAAAAAATGGCTTAAGCAAATGAGCGAAAATGGAAACGTGGTATGTGAATTACAGGCAGAACTAGTAATTTAGTCGGGACTGAGATGGTATCAAAAACTTATCGATGAACTGCAAAAATTAGACTTAAAAGCTACAAGACAAGACCCTTGCTTATTCAGTGCCCAAAGAAACGACAAAATTATGATTGTCGCTGTATATGTAAATGATTTATTACTGGCTTCAAACGACAATAAATGGATTTGTGAACTAAAGAAACCGCTCAATGATAAATTCGAGATGAAAGACCTCGGCAAAGTAAACCACTGTCTAGGAATCGAATTTAATCAGAACTTGAAAACACATGAGGTATCATTAACACAATGGAAATATACAGAGAAAGTATTAACGCAATTTAACATGAAAGAATGCAAGCCAGCAAAGACACCGATGGACATAAGCGAAAAGCTCGAGAAACCCGGAAAAATAAACGACATGGAAATGAGAAAATTCCCATATCAAAAACTCATCGGAGCACTAATGTACCTATCTGTAACAACTAGGCCAGACATTACGTACGCGGTGAATTTTTTAAGTCAGTTCAACAATAACTTTAATGAAAAACATTGGCGAGCGGCGAAAAGAGTACTACGATACCTGAGAGGAACAGAAAAACAAGGTATAACATACCAAAACACAGAACATGAGTTATACAGTCTGACTTATGCTGATTGGGGTGGAGATCTAAATGACAGAAGATCATATTCTGGATATGCATTTATACTATCCGGAGCAGCGATTAGCTGGGAGGCGCGTAAACAACGCACAGTTGCGCTATCAAGTACGGAAGCTGAGTACTTAGCCATTTCTGAAGCCACGAAAGAAGCACTTTACCTACGAGGGCTACTAAACGACACTGGACTAAAATGTGGATGCGTCAATATCTACAACGATAATCAAGGCGCAATAAAATTGGTACAAAATACCAAGCACCATTCACGCACAAAACATATAGATGTTAGACATCATTTCATAAGAAGTCATGCTCAGGAAGGGCACATTGAATTAAAATATTTGTCAACAGAAAAAATGCCGGCTGACATTTTAACAAAAAATGTGACAGGTACAAAACACAAACAGTGTAGCGAATGGTTGGGTGTCATCCAAATTGGAAGCAGCTATTAGTTAGCAACATATATGCGTTATCATATTGAGGGGAGGTGTTGGAGAGAAACAATAACTCTAACGCACACTAATACAGGAGAACGACAGACGCGGACTGGATACGAAGAGAAGAGTTAGTTCTAACGCGACAGCCATAGAGTGTAGACCAATAAAAGAGTAAAATAATAACTTCGGCCTTATTATTAATCTACAAAAATTTTAAGCTTCGGAATAGATGATTTGTCAGCGCAGACAAATATCGATCCCGACTCTTTTGAACCAATTTTCTGTGTATCATGCGTCAATTGATTGTTTGATCCTTGTAAATATTACCTTGACTCATTCTCTACAGGATTCCTAGAAAGGGCGTCAGCATTGGAGTTGATCTTTCCTGGCTTATAAACAATGTCGAAATCATATTCGTTCAATTTGATTTTCCATCTCATGAGCTTAGATGTTGGGTCTTTTGTATTGTGTAACCATAATAGGGGCCTATGGTCCGTAACTAAGGTGAACTTTCGACCATATATGTAAGGTTTGAATTGATTTACCGCGAAAATAATTGCTAACAACTCTTTTTCGGTATTTGAATAATGTGTTTCAGTTTCATTTAATGTTCTGGAAGCAAAAGATATAGGTGGATCTTTACCAATTGGGCCTTGACTAAGCACCGCACCGAGTGCATAATTTGAAGCATCACATGTTACAACGAAGGGTTTTTTAAAATCGGGAAATTGAAGTATGGGTTCCGAACAAATAGTATCTCGCAAGGATTCAAAAGCCTTTTGTTGGGATTTGCCCCAATGAAATTTTGTATCTTTTCGAAGCAATTGCGTAATTGGTTTTCCGACTTTCGCGAATTCTTGGATGAAGCGCCTATAATATCCGGCAAGACCTAAAAATGACTTTATCTGCTTCTTTGTCTTAGGGATTGGAAATTCCTTTACAGCTTGAATTTTCTTGGGGCTGAGTTTAACACCGTTACTAGTAATAAGGTGGCCTAAGTATACTATTTCCTTTTTTAAGAAATGACATTTCTCCGGTGCTAACGTCAGTCTAGCATTCTGGAGTCTGGCCAGAAGTTTGTTTAGTTTTTGACGATGTTCTTCTAAAGAGTTTGCATATATAACTATATCATCCATATAAACGAAGAGCTCGATGCCTTGAAGACCGGACAGGACACGATCCATAAGTCTCTGAAACGTGGATGGTGCATTTTTAAGTCCAAAAGGCATGCGATTGAATTCATAGTGACCATATAGGGTGGAGAAAGCTGTCTTTTTGCGAGATTCATTTTCCATGGGGATTTGATGAAATCCTGAGGCAAGATCTAGTATACTAAAATATTTAGCTCCACCAAGCTGGTCCAATATTTCTGTTATATTAGAGAGAGGGTATGCATCACTAACTGTTTTTTCATTTAATTTGCGATAATCTATTACCAATCGCCATCGGGGTTTCCCGGTTCCATCAGGCTTTTTGGGTACAATCCATAGAGGTGCCTTGTATGGGGATTTAGAAGGAATAATAATATTATTGTTTACGAGTTCATTCACTTGTTTCTGAATTTCCTCTTTGTGAACTTGTGGATATCTGTACTGTTTCGTGTTTACCGGTGATTCATCTGTAGTAGTAATTATGTGGTTTGCTACGTTGGTATATGGGAGTTTGTCTCCTGGGAGATGAAATTGAAATGAAAATTGGTTGATTGACTCTAAAATGCTAGCCTTTTCGTGATCCTCTAGATCCAAGTTGAGTTTTTGAAATAAGGTATTTAGTCTTCCATTATTCAATGAATCTTCGCGCGCATTTAAAACAAGGGTTTGTGCAAAGCCAGCTATTGTGGGGGTTTCAAATTCTTCAAGTTCAACGGGAGGTATTGTTATATTTATATTATGGATCGAGGTACTTATAGCAAATATTTTAACCGACTGATTTTCTGGTGCTACTAGGGCTTCGCCAAGATGAATATCGGGACCAATTATAATTTTCCTTAGATATCCACATCCTTTATAGTTGTTTTTGACTGGGATCTTTATTAATTTTTTCGTTCGTGCGGGTAAATTGTGTGTTGTGTATTCGATGAAATCAATAATTTTATCGCTCATAATCAGACTTTCTGAGAGATTTTCTTTAAAAATTAATTTTGCCTTTTGCAGCCGCAAAAAGGGAATGCCCAAGATACTCGATTGCGGTATAGGGAAGATGTCATCAATAACTTGAAATTGTACGTCAATACCCAGTATACATGTATTGATTTCTCCCTTAGTAGGATTTTCACCAGATCCTATTCCAATCAAATAATATATTTTATTGTAATTTATATGAATATCGGGAGAGAGAGCGCTTTGTTTAATGAGATTTAGTTGTGCCCCAGTATCAATTAGACATTCGGCATAACCATTTTTAAAAATTTCGATTTTCTAATGGCACTATAGCCGCGTTCTTTTGGTCATCGCTATCGAGTACAAAACTAGAGTAGCAAAAGAACGCACCGGACTTGTTCTCGATAGATTAAAAACTTTTACCAACTTCACTTACCATTTATATGAACTTTCTTAGCAAATTAGTTCCAGGTATTATCGAGAACTAACCTTGTTCGGTTAAATGTATGGGATTTGACAGTTCTGTTCTGTTAGAGTGACCAAAAGAACACGGCTTATGGGTACCTGAGAGAGTTTATTCAGATCTAGTTTGAAGCTAACCCGGTTGATTGTGAACGCGCAATTATTTCCATGCTTCGCGTCGCGTTCCCTCGCGGAGCATTTTTCCAGTTTAAATCTTTTTTTTCCACTTCCGTATTTTCATTGCCAAAGTTTTTACCGTCTCGAATCTTTTTGAAACAATCGTTATCGGAGTGACCCCTTTTATGACAATAGTCACATTGTTCGGTTTTACTTTGAACGGTAAATTTTTTGCGTTTTACGTTTGGACAGTAGTTCCTTATATGACCTGGCTCGTCACATTCAAAACACCTTTTTACCTTTTGCGCTACTAATGTATTTATTCTGTAATTTCGGTTGATATTAGAATTTCTAATGAAAGTATCGTCTCTTTCAAGCAACTTTTCCCTGTCATTCATTCCCCTTTCCAATTTACAAGCTAAAGTTATGGCAGAACTTTGTGAATCAGGGTCGTCTTTGGAAACTAATGCGCTAATCAATGAATTGTTAATTCGTAGCTGAACAATTAAGTAAAAGATTCACTCCGATGGCTTCGGGGCCCTTATATTTTTCCCTAGCAGCTTCAAGTGCACGACTTAAGTTTTCACTGACTCTAGCACCGTAAGAATCTATAAGTTCATTTTCTTTTTGTTTCGATCTTTTCAACTCGTCATGTATATGATCAACGTCAAAGGAACGGGCAAACGCAACTTTGAGTAAACTAATGAGATCATCGAGTGTTTCTGGGTCACCACGATTAGATATCAATTGATCGGCATATCCCTCGATTTTATTGCGTATTAAGGTGAGCAAATTTATTTTGTCCCCTGGTTGAACTCCAGAATATGCAATTTTACACTGTTTCAAAAATTTCGAAAGAGAACATGATTTCCCATCGAATTTGGGTACAAGGTCAACTGCGAGTTTCAAACTCATATATGAAGAGGTTACAGACGCATCGATCGATCTAATTTCTACAGATGGAAGGCTGTGACTCGTTACATTGTCTAGGGTGGTTAAAGAAGGATTGTTATGGGCCATTATTTCTGTATTAGATTGGTTCATAATTTCACTAGGTGGGTTTCTCATTAAGTCAGAGCGAAAGCAAGTTGTTGCAGGGATAATTTGCGCTGAGTTAGTTTGAATGTTACCGTTCCGAGTAGCTACAGCTTGTCGACGACTTCGAGACCGAGTATTTTGATACATATTTGTTTACAATGAAGTCACTTAAAAATTTAGTTATTCTCCTTAATTTTTTACACGGTATGTGTACTTAAAGTTTTCTTCTAGTGAAATTTACTCAATTACATACATTCTCTTGTTTGTTACAAATAAAACATAAATTTTTCAACAATTTAACAAAATGTACTAAACTACTTTCCTACTCACTGCCGTTGATCGGAGGAGAGATACCAATAAGTCAGATTTGATCCTCGTTGGGGATGATACCGCTGCCGGTACTCCTGCGGTTGGTCCTTGGTCCTGGGCGATGAAATCCGATAATAGTATTCGCAGAGCAGTTTCCTTCGTATTGTCACCACTATGTTTTCATGTATAATTTCTCAATTCACAAGTTGTGTAAATTTGGTCGCTGAATTTTTTTAAGTACTATCATTTATTTTCTTCTTTGAAACAGTCACAGTTTATTTATTTTTCCACTTGATATCTGATGATGGTGTTTTAATTTTGAATGTTATTATTAACTTTGGTGAAAAGGTCACAGTTTCTTTGTTCCTTTTCCACTTCCCACATTTCAATAAAGGAATCTTTTACATTCGCAAATTTTATATATTTTCACACAATAATAGTTTTACTTAGAATTATTGTTATGTTTTGTTCGCTTCGTTTTTTTTTTTGTTATATTTAATCTTTAAGTTCTTTAAGCTGGCCTCCAATTTTACCGCTGTCACCAATTTTGTTACGTCCGAGCTTCAATACTTTTGTTCCCGGCCCGAACATGAGATCTGTTTGTTGTTCGATTAAATCAAATATTTCAATGCAAAATACAAGTATATATAAATATATATATTTATTGACGAAATATAAAATGGAAATTATAAAAGATTTATAACAAAGTTATTGAGAAAGTTATACGATTGACACGAAGAATCGAACTGAACTAGCTGGGAGAGTTTGGCTTCACAACCATATATTTTAGCCGAATTCTCCCTCCTATTTCTATCAGTTTTCATGGTTATGTTTCCTTTCATTTTACAGGTCCATCAATCATATATTTTATGTGCTTTTCTTAGGAAAGTAAAACGAATATTTGTTTACTTATGAAATCTGAAGTACCCGAGAATAGTGAAACGAGTCAAATATATTAAACTAGCCATAAGTGGAAGATAAGGACGATTCCAAAAACCTCGGAAATAAATAATTCATAAGTATTTGATTTATTATCCCTGAACTTGTTCGGGTTTGTATTAGGTGCCTGTACGGCTCAAATTACCTTTCGATGGACCGAAACCGCGATAGTGTCTTGACTTAATGACCAAGACATCTATTGGGAATAAATGGAATTTCGGATGGCTATGATAAACAGAAACCACTAATTTTTTGAATAGTGTCTTGACTAGATGAGTAAGACATCTATTGGACCTAAGCAAAACTTCGTGCGTCATCGGATATTACAAGCCATGAGTGGGGACGTCGATACTGTCATAATTTTCAGGAATATATTGCCCATTTAAACTATGGAAGTTTGGTTCTTTATTTCATTTACTGACATTCAGCGTGATTGCCCAAGATTACTTCAATTAAATACTTGTCCTCTATTTACATCACGTGGTAGATCAGATTTCTCAAGTAGTTTATCACAATCTCTCCTCACGCTAAACTATCTCTTACAAGCCAGTATTACTTCATATTTTTGTTTGTCTAGCCTAATTTCATTGTTAAATGTGTAAATGCATTACAACAGCATTAGTCACTAGCTTTGAATTTTAATCTTGATATTTCCTTGTATAAGAAGATTCTAAGATTTTAAAAAACTCAAAGAATTCTACAAGGAACGTTTTGCCTAAAACAAATTATTCTTGATCAATTTATTATATTAATTTATGGACTATGTATATCGATTATAGACTTTAATTGAAGCTTGTGGTAACAGTTTTTCAATTTATACATAATTTGAAATCTGTGATAAGTCCATTGCTTAATTTTTAGAATTATTTATGATGGGAACTATAAGATGATGAAACAAATGTAAAGACTAAGCATGTCCCAACATGTATTTAATATTATTTGTGTAGGGCAAAGGACTATGACAATGTGTTATCCTATATGTCGTCAGAAAATGTAATGTTGAACTTATAATTCTTATAATTAATAAATCTCATAATTCACAGTCTATGCAAACTATTTGTAATGAGTTGAAAATTCTGAGAGGAAAAATTTGAGAACGCATTTGCATTCTTGCTGATAACAAATATGTTTGAATAAACAAGGAAGATAGCAGACTCAAATTAAACAACAATCGAAGTCGGTTGCGGAAGATGGTCAACGTTCGGGCCCCAATCTCTAATGAATGATACACCTAAATTACAAAAATAAAAGAACACTTGTTCTACGAAAGTATTGAGATTTGTTTATTGTATTCATTATATTTTTTTTTCTTCAATTATAATTTGCCCTCTTGGACATTTGATATTTTTAGTAACACGGGTATTGTAACATTACGGAATGATCCTCCATTGAGAAGCGCTCCGTGTTATCGGAACAGTTAATTGAGCTGAGCGAGCGAAGCGAGCGAAGCTCTTATGCGTCGACGAAATATGAAACCTTTGTAACCAAACTCCTGTAAGGATATTATAAATTACAAATTGTTAGGAACTAGGAAGAATAAATTGTTATTGTTAGAATGCTGTTAGTAAGATTAAGTTAGTAGAATGCTGTTAGTAAGAAAAACACCTAAAGTTAATTACAGCTAGTAAGTTGCCTACTTTTAGGGTATTAGTATTTATTTTGGATAAGCTAGCAAATTGCATACTACTAGGAAACTTAAATAATTGTATTAGGTAATAATATATTTTTAAACACTAAGCATAATTTCAGAATTAGGTTAAGCATACATTCTTAAACTACCAATTAATAACAAAAGAAATTCTTTAGGGTACATGAACCTTTTATGGTGGGGATCACAAACAAAGGGTTAAATTTAGTATAAAAACTGTATGATAGTACCAAATAAAACAGTCTTATCAAGACCAGTAAAACTTAATCAAATTGTTTACATTCTCACAAGCGAGCAGCACTGCACGAGTGAGTACGCCAATTGGCAGATATGCAAAGGCAATAAATTAATTTAACATAACATTTAAATAATGATATCCAAACATTACATGGCGATCCTGCAAATTCAGTGTCAACACTGAAGGAAAGATTACACCAAGCTTTGAAGGATGTGACTGCTGGACCAAGGCCAATCCCCATTTCCAAATATCGCAAGCAGCAAAACAAAAACGAGTTTGAAGAGGACGTCAATGCCCAGAAGAAAAGGAAAACAATAACGTTGGAGGAATATAGGAAGAGGCAGATTCAACAGCCGCAGAATAAGAAATCAACGGTGAATGCAACATCCTCATCTATGAAAAGACAGAGGACCAGAGGAGGAAAATTAAATAAAATTAGAAAGGAGCTGGCAAATCTATATTTTTTAGCCAGTATAAGCAAAGGACAAGAAAGAGATGTTTTTGTTCAAAAAATAAAACAAATAAAATCTGAGAGGAAATTATATATGAAAAACAAAAATAAAGAAAGAACACACTAAAATACAACATTGTAACACTTATTCCTTAAAATGGGCAAATCGGGTTCAAAAATAAAAGAAGAATTAATAATAAATAACAATGCTGGGACTTCTACATCGAATGTCGGAAATACGCTACAAAGTAGATTTTTGGGGGATATAGAATTGATTTTAGTAGTTTTAGGAATTTTAATTGGAGGATTTTTATTGATGAAAAAGTTGAAAGAATATTTAAACAATACTGTAAAAAGGCAAATATCTGTTCAGCATGTGTAAAAAATGAATGACATAGAAACTGTAATAGAAAATATTAATAAAACAACGATAAATTTCACTAAAAACCCAAATAGAATATACTCCTCTTCTCATTTATTAATAAAGTTAACAGAGCTAAGAAGCATCAAACTTAAATTCAACACAAAATATCTAGAAATCTTAAATGTTGATAAAGAACTAGCCATCAAGGTGAAAGAAAGATTTAGTAAGGCGTATAATACTTTAGAAAATATTTTAGATAATAATATTAAAAAGACTTTAGAGAACGATAAGACCAATATGACTTCCTTCGATATTTCGCTTAGTTTAAAAGTAATACCTGAATTTCAGGGTGAAACAAAAAATTTGAATAATTTCCTAAATTTGATAGAATTTTTGTACAATGATTTGAAAGACAATATAGAAAAAGAAAAATTAATAAAATTTGTTCTTAAAACTAGACTTTCAGAAACAGTTAAAAATAAACTTAGCATTTTACAAGCACCCACAGATTTAGCAACTTTGCGCGAAAAGCTTCAAGAATTGTATAGAACTAATAAAACCCCATTAAAAATACAAACAGAACTATCAAAATCTATACAGGGGCATAAAACTGTTAGGGACTTTGCTAGTCAGGTTGAAAATTTGGTAGCCCAACTAAATGGACTACAAATAGCTGAGCAAGGGGAAGAACATAGGCAGATAATTTCAAAATTGAATGATCAGATAGGGTTGAACTCATTCAAACATGGTTTACAAGAACCAATTAAATCCACGGTCTTCGCAGCAATGCCAAAAAATCTTCAAGAAGCTATTAGAATAGCCAGTGAAGCAGAGGTTCCAAACAGACCTCAAGTGTTAAGCTATAATAGCAGAAATGACAGGAATTCAGGTTTCCGTCCAAAACAAAATCAAAACTATGGTGTTAGGAATAATTATCAAAATAAACCATTCAGAAATTCAAATTTTCGTAACAATAATTTCCGAAATCGCTCTAGAAACAACAATAATTATAGGAACAATAATCGAAACAATAATGCCAATCAAAACCGAAATAACAGTAACGGGTTTAACCACTTCTCTCATAATAACAACTCGGGAAATAATTCAAATGACAGGGGAAGAAGGGTCAATGTAATAAACTCGGGAAACGAAGTAGTCCCCGAGGAGTCGGGGGAACAATAGATAAAGCTAAAATATATAATTTCGACACAAAGTTAACAAACTTTATTTCGCTTAAAACAAATAAAAATCAGACACATAACTCGTTCTTAATCGATACAGGAGCAGATATTTCAATTATTAAACATGAATGTGTAGCCAATAAAGAAAGTATACAAACAAATAAAAGATGCGCCATTACAGGCATCACGAACACAAACATGAACTCATTAGGCACCATCATTTCAACGTTCCATATCAACAATGAAAAATTTGTTCAAGAGTTACATGTAGTTGACGATGACTTCCCAATATTGACTGACAGAATAATAGGTCGAGATTTCCTGATACAGACAAAAAGTATTATAAATTATGAAATATTTATGATTTCCTTATACATTAATAATACCGAAACGATGATACCAATTCAAACGAAATTACCACAGTACCAAGATATAAGGGTTCCTGCCAGATCAAAAATAATTCACCCGTTAAATATAGAAGTAGATACAGATAGTATTGTACTCAGTCAGGAAATAGATGAAGGGATTTTTCTAGCAAATACGATAATTCCAGCAAAAGGAATACCTCATGTACAAATACTAAATACCTTGGAAGAGGATAAAGTGATTAAGAAGCTAACAATAGAGGTCGAACCGCTAAATAAATATCATATATGTACGATGATGAATCAAGCAAAAGAAAACAAAAGTCGTACTACAAAACTGTTGGAAGAACTTAACATCAATATTGATGATAAGCATACGAAAGCTCACATATTAGAAATCTGTAAAAATTTCGCAGATATATTTCACCTTCCTGGTGACATATTAACCTGCAACAACTTTTATGAACAGAATATACCAGTACATGATAAAACTCCGGTCTATATTAAAAACTACAGGTTACCTCAAGCACAGAAATCTGAAATTCAAAATCAAGTACAAAAACTTCTAGACAATGACATAATAGAACCGTCCATCAGTGCATACAACTCACCACTTCTCATTGTTCCTAAAAAATCTGACGATGCTAATAAGAAATGGCGACTAGTCGTGGACTTTAGACAATTGAATAAAAAGATTATAGATGATAGATTTCCATTGACACGACTAGAAGATGTACTAGATAAGTTAGGCAGAGCAAGATACTTTACAACCCTTGACCTGTCAGATTCTTTTCATCAAATTCCTCTTAACAAGAATTCAAGGCCATACACAGCATTTTCTACTGACAAGGGACACTTCCAATTTAAAAGATTACCTTTTGGCTTAAAAATTTCAACGAACAGTTTCCAAAGAATGCTTTCAATTGCGTTAGCCGGATTAGACTCAGAGGCATTTTTATATGTCGATGATGTCATAATATTTGGATGTAGCTTGAAACATCATAACAGCAATTTAATTAAAACATTTGAAAAATTGCGGGAATATAATTTAAAATTAAATCCGAAGAAATGTAATTTTTTACAATCGGAAGTGACATACCTAGGACATCTTATAACCAATGATGGTATACGCGCAGATCCAAAAAAATGTGACACAGTTCTGAATTACCCGGTTCCTAAAAATTCTGATGAAATTCGAAGATTTGTTGCTTTCTGCAATTATTACCGACGCTTCATACCAAATTTTGCCAAAATAGCAAAACCGCTGAATAATTTGTCAAAAAAAAATGTCACGTTTTCTTGGACCAAAGAGTGTGAAGAAGCATTCAACCTTTTAAAAACTAAACTTATCTCATCTCCTATTTTACAATATCCAAATTTTGATCAAAAATCTTAAAGATCTTAATCGATACAGGAGCAGATATTTCAATTATTAAACATGAATGTGTAGCCAATAAAGAAAGTATACAAACAAATAAAAGATGCGCCATTACAGGCATCACGAACACAAACATGAACTCATTAGGCACCATCATTTCAACGTTCCATATCAACAATGAAAAATTTGTTCAAGAGTTACATGTAGTTGACGATGACTTCCCAATATTGACTGACAGAATAATAGGTCGAGATTTCCTGATACAGACAAAAAGTATTATAAATTATGAAATATTTATGATTTCCTTATACATTAATAATACCGAAACGATGATACCAATTCAAACGAAATTACCACAGTACCAAGATATAAGGGTTCCTGCCAGATCAAAAATAATTCACCCGTTAAATATAGAAGTAGATACAGATAGTATTGTACTCAGTCAGGAAATAGATGAAGGGATTTTTCTAGCAAATACGATAATTCCAGCAAAAGGAATACCTCATGTACAAATACTAAATACCTTGGAAGAGGATAAAGTGATTAAGAAGCTAACAATAGAGGTCGAACCGCTAAATAAATATCATATATGTACGATGATGAATCAAGCAAAAGAAAACAAAAGTCGTACTACAAAACTGTTGGAAGAACTTAACATCAATATTGATGATAAGCATACGAAAGCTCACATATTAGAAATCTGTAAAAATTTCGCAGATATATTTCACCTTCCTGGTGACATATTAACCTGCAACAACTTTTATGAACAGAATATACCAGTACATGATAAAACTCCGGTCTATATTAAAAACTACAGGTTACCTCAAGCACAGAAATCTGAAATTCAAAATCAAGTACAAAAACTTCTAGACAATGACATAATAGAACCGTCCATCAGTGCATACAACTCACCACTTCTCATTGTTCCTAAAAAATCTGACGATGCTAATAAGAAATGGCGACTAGTCGTGGACTTTAGACAATTGAATAAAAAGATTATAGATGATAGATTTCCATTGACACGACTAGAAGATGTACTAGATAAGTTAGGCAGAGCAAGATACTTTACAACCCTTGACCTGTCAGATTCTTTTCATCAAATTCCTCTTAACAAGAATTCAAGGCCATACACAGCATTTTCTACTGACAAGGGACACTTCCAATTTAAAAGATTACCTTTTGGCTTAAAAATTTCAACGAACAGTTTCCAAAGAATGCTTTCAATTGCGTTAGCCGGATTAGACTCAGAGGCATTTTTATATGTCGATGATGTCATAATATTTGGATGTAGCTTGAAACATCATAACAGCAATTTAATTAAAACATTTGAAAAATTGCGGGAATATAATTTAAAATTAAATCCGAAGAAATGTAATTTTTTACAATCGGAAGTGACATACCTAGGACATCTTATAACCAATGATGGTATACGCGCAGATCCAAAAAAATGTGACACAGTTCTGAATTACCCGGTTCCTAAAAATTCTGATGAAATTCGAAGATTTGTTGCTTTCTGCAATTATTACCGACGCTTCATACCAAATTTTGCCAAAATAGCAAAACCGCTGAATAATTTGTCAAAAAAAAATGTCACGTTTTCTTGGACCAAAGAGTGTGAAGAAGCATTCAACCTTTTAAAAACTAAACTTATCTCATCTCCTATTTTACAATATCCAAATTTTGATCAAAAATTTATTTTAACAACTGATGCTTCGCAATATGCTCTAGGAGCAATTCTTTCGCAAGGTGATATTGGTGAGGACCTTCCCATTTCTTACGCAAGCCGTAGTTTAAACAAACATGAAGTTAATAAACCAATAATTGAAAAAGAACTTTTAGCCATACACTGGGCCATAAATTACTTCAGGCCATACATTTACGGATGAAAATTCACTGTAGTAACTGACCATAGACCTTTAGTGAGCTTATTTACACACAAAAATCCGTCTTCCAAACTAATGCGCATACGGTTAGATTTAATAGACTATGATTTCGATATCGTCTATAAACAGGGAAAAATAATGATTTTAATAGATTGCAATCCAAAGAAGGAAAACTGAATTTAAAAGTATTATTGTATAACCCTCCACAAAGAATATATGATTATAAGAAACAAAAAGAGATAATCGAAGAATTTCATGATTCTCCGCAAGGTGGCCACTCAGGAGTTAAAAGAACTATTAATAGAATAAAACAAAGATATATTTGGAAAAACTTGAACAAAATGGTAAAAGCTCATATTAATAATTGCAAGATTTGCACACGCAATAAAATAACAAGACATGTTAAAGAAGAAATGGTACTCACAGAAACACCAACAAACAGTTTCGAAATTGTAGCGATAGATACGGTAGGACCCTTACCATTAGTCAACGACTACAGATACATCTTAACTATTCAGTGTGAACTAACCAAATACGTAGAAGCAATTCCTATTGCCAATAAAGAAGCTCTGACTATAGCAAGGACCTTAACAGAAAAATTCATTCTAAAATATGGATTCTTTAAAACTGTCAAAACCGATATGGGAACAGAGTTTATTAATGAAATTTTTAAAAATGTAACAAAATTGCTAAATATTAAACACAAAACTTCAACCCCGTATCACCATGAATCTTTAGGATCATTAGAAAGAAATCATAGGGTATTAAAGCAATATCTATTATCCTTTGCCACTGACCATGAATGGGATAAATGGATACCTTATTACACATTTTGTTATAATACAACACCACATGTAGACACAGGTTTCACACCATATGAACTAATATTTGGGAAATTAGCAAATTTACCAACGAACATAGTAAAAAACAATTCACCCGTATATAACATTGCAGATTATGCTAAAGAACTTACATTAAGATTAAAACATGCACATGAACAAGCGAAGGTCTTATTGGAAATATCGAAGAATAAAAGAAAGGAAGAATATGATAGAGTCACTAATCCGTTAAAAATAAAAATTGGAGATTATGTCTTTTTAAAAAATGAAAATACGAGAAAATTAGATAGCCCTTACAAAGGTCCATTTAAGGTTACAGATATAAAAGGAGTAAATATAAGTGTTAAAATTAATAACAAAATCAAAACATTCCACAAAAATAATGTCAAACCTTCATAATATAGATCATTGTAATAGGATAAGAAAACATATTATACAAAAAAAAAAAAAAAAAAAAATTTTTTATATAAATATAAAAAATTTTTTATTAAAAGGAAAGGGATGTAAGGATATTATAAATTACAAATTGTTAGGAACTAGGAAGAATAAATTGTTATTGTTAGAATGCTGTTAGTAAGATTAAGTTAGTAGAATGCTGTTAGTAAGAAAAACACCTAAAGTTAATTACAGCTAGTAAGTTGCCTACTTTTAGGGTATTAGTATTTATTTTGGATAAGCTAGCAAATTGCATACTACTAGGAAACTTAAATAATTGTATTAGGTAATAATATATTTTTAAACACTAAGCATAATTTCAGAATTAGGTTAAGCATACATTCTTAAACTACCAATTAATAACAAAAGAAATTCTTTAGGGTACATGAACCTTTTATGGTGGGGATCACAAACAAAGGGTTAAATTTAGTATAAAAACTGTATGATAGTACCAAATAAAACAGTCTTATCAAGACCAGTAAAACTTAATCAAATTGTTTACATTCTCACAAGCGAGCAGCACTGCACGAGTGAGTACGCCAATTTGCAGATATGCAAAGGCAATAAATTAATTTAACATAACATTTAAATAATGATATCCATACATTACACTCCTCCTAGACCGTTTGATCAATCGATCTGAAATTTTACATACTAATAGTATTTTCGACGGTGAGTGCTAACATCTATTTTTTGTTACTAAATTCGCGAAAAAAAATCACTAGGGGTAGGCTTCTTAGTTAACAATTTTTCAGATGAACGAACCAAAAGTAGTACAAAGGTTTGTGTCATGGAAATCTAAATTTAGATTTTATGTATTTAGAACGATCACTGCGTTTTTTTCCAAGAATTTCAAAATATACGACAAACAAAATACAATTTTGACAAAAAATCGCTGTCTTTTTGATAGTAAACGTTAGTTTACTTGCATAAATGAAGCTATGGTATTGATCTTAGGTAATTAGTTTTCGCGTGCTCGAACCAGAATTAGCTTTTACATAAAGATCTTAGCACAGGCACCTGATTGTTTCCGGGGCTTTCGCCAATTCGCTGTGGGGAATCGGAAACTTTGAAGAGAAAATTTATTTTGGTTTACTCAAACTGTAGCAAGTGGATTTTTACAGGTTCTTGAAAAATAGTATTTTAATTTATGAATTTTGAATCATGGGACAAGAAAGATTCCGGGAATCAGAAAATGGACAGTATTCTTTTGCCCGTAGCGGCTAAACGCAGCGTCCTAGGGTGTTCGTATGTATGACCGACCCCCATTATTTTGTCATTTTTCACCTTTTCCTCATACATAATTTTCCTCTAAATTCAGCTTTTAAAGATATACATACAAGAGATCGGAAAACTGATAAAACTCAGATTTTGAATTTTTAACAGTTTTTAGCCCGTAGCGGCTAAATTATGCACTTAAATAGTTCCATATATATGAACGACCCTCATTCTTTTGACATTTTCTACCTTTTTGTCATACATGATTTTTCTCCAAATGGAGTTTGTAAACGTGTACATACAAAAGATGGGAAAATTTATAAAATTCAGATTTTGGACATTTAATGGTTTTTTGCTTGTAGCGGCTAAAACAAGAGTCCTAGAGAGCTCATATGTATAACCGACCCCCCTTATTTAACCATTTTCTACCTCTTTTTCATACATCATTTTTCTCTAAATTTTGTTTAAAGATGTGCATACAAGAGATAGTGAAAGTGATAAAATTCAAATTTTGAATTTTCAACAGTTTTTTGCCCGTAGCGGCCAAACGAAGTATCACACGGTGTTTATACGTATGACCGACCCCCATTATTTTGACATTTCCCGCATTTTTGTCAAACATTAATTTCCTCTACTGTGAGTTTTTATAAACATGTCCATATCCAAAATTACGATTCTAGCTAATAATTTTGTAAATCATTGAAATCTGATAGTAAAGATGATTGAATGGATTACTGAAAATTGTTTCATATCTTCAATATATGCAAGAAATGAAGCCTCATGACCATCTGATGCGTTTTATGTTCGCCTATCGCATCGGATGGGCTGAAGATCGTTTGGTCGAAGATGAACATTTTTCCCGAAAAATTATCTTTTCCGATGAAGCTCATTTCCACCGTGGAGGCTATTTCAATAAGCGAGATTGCCGCCTTCAGAGCCGCCTTCAGGGTCAATGGCGAGCGTTACAGAGCCATGTTAAATGGATTTTAGTTTCCACAAATTGAAGAGTGTTACATGGACGGAATTTGGTTCCAACAGGACGGGGCTGCGACAAAGCCAACGATACGATTATATACCGATTGATCTTTTGCGCACCGCTTTTGAACATCGAATAATAAAGCGAAATTCTGATCCGAATTGGGCGCCTCAGAGCTGTGATTTGAACCCATTAGACTATTTTTGTGGGGATCTATTAAGGATATATATTACGCTTATCATCCAGAGACGATTGAGTCCTTGAAACACGAAATTGAAGTTGCCATTCACAAGATTGAATGATGTTGTGTTTCACTCGTAAATGGAAAAGTTCAATCTTTCTAACAAAGTTGTAGTTTTGGACAAATATTCATTAGTTTTTTTTTATATCCGATTCAAATTCCAAATCGTATATGGCCCACCCTTTATCTCTTGAATTTCTCTCAATGAAGGTAATGAAGAGATACCTTCAGAAATGGCCTTATTTGGCCAGTAGGATCAGTGTTTAGGGCTAGAATTGTAATACACATATTTTTTACATTAAAACCAAGTCAAAACACATGGTATCGACTTGAGCCAATTGCTACCAATTATTACATTACCACAGATGACTATGAAGCAGAGTGTCTTTATATCGACCGCTCAGCTCAATTTTGTGTGCGACTTCGCGAACGCCACCTAGTATATCAATGAAATCTGATAGTAAAGATGAATGGTTTATTGAAGAAATCTGATAGTAAGGATGATTGAATGGATTACTGAAAATTGTTTCATATCTTCAATATATACACTCGTAATCATAATAAATATACAAATTGTCGTTCAAAAGTTAGAGAGGGGGGGACACACTTTTGACGTTTTTAGAAGCGTATATTTCGCGAACGATAAGCTAAAAGGAAAAAAGTTTCTAACAACATCATTGTCATTTTTAAAGACCTATCCAAAAATACCTCACACGGGTATATGCAATGAAAAAAAAATCTTGTCCCTCAGACACATGTATGGAGTGCCACCCTTAATAAAACTTTTTTCTTTACTTTCACTACTGCATTTTCTAGTGGTTTACAGGAGACACCTTACTTCTAAATTTCATTTATATAGTTTCTATAGTTTCCGAATAAAATGGCTGTGACATACGGACAAACGGACATGACGAAACTATAAGGATTCCGTTTTTTCTACGGAACCCTAAAAATGATAATTAGAGTAAAAGGAATCAAGTAATTTAACATAAATTAGAGAAGCTGAGTAATTTAACAGTGTAGATGAAATAATAATTTATAAACTGTAATTAAATAGGGCCCACAATAGGATTAGAACTAAGATAGAAAATACAGGGAGAGGCATCTCACATTTGGAATACGAACTACCGTATATTTGGATTTTGTTAGGCATAATGACTTTCATGAGCTAACAGAAAATTAGTCTTATGTTTGACGTTTGCAAAATGGGACGCTTTACGATTGAACAAAGTTGGGAACTCTTGAAAACTTACTTCAACACTGGTGAGTTTTCTACGGAAACCATAAGAATTTTACGGAAAAAATTTGCCTTCCAATCAGTTGATCGGTCAGTGAAGCGAGTTTGTGAAACCGGTTCGTTATTGGACAAAACAACCCGTTCCCGTTTTCGTCCAGTGCGCACACCCGAAACAACAATTCGACATCGTTCTCAGGAACTGAACATTTCTCGCACTTGTCTGATGAGAATTTTGGCTACAAACAAGAGTGCAAGAAATGAAGCCTCATGACCATCTGATGCGTTTTATGTTCGCCTGTCGCATCGGATGGGCTGAAGATCGTTTGGTCGAAGATGAACATTTTTACCGAAAAATTATCTTTTCCGATGAAGCTCATTTCCACCGTGGAGGCTATTTCACTAAGCGAAATTGTCGCCCTCAGAGCCGCCCTCAGGGTCAATGGCAAGCGTTACAGAGCCATGTTAAATGGATTTTAGTTTCCACAAATTGAAGAGTGTTACATGGACGGAATTTGGTTCCAACAGGACTTGGCTGCGAAACAGCCAACGATACAATCGATCTTTTGCACACCGCTTTTGAACATCGAATAATAAAGCGAAATTCTGATCCGAATTGGGCGCCTCGGAGCTGTGATTTGAACCCATTAGACTATTTTTGTGGGAATTTATTAAGGATATATGTTACACTTATCATCCAGAGACGATTGAGTCCTCGAAACACGAAATTGAAGTTGCCATTCATGAGATTGAAGCCCAAGCGAAATGTACTGAAAAATTGGAATGATCCGATGGAGTACTGTAAGGCCAGCCTTGGCAGTCATTTGAATGATGTTGTGTTTCACTCGTAAATGGAAATGTTCAATCTTTCTAACAAAGTTAAAGTTTTGGATAAATATTCATTAGTTTTTTTTATATCCGATTCAAATTCCAAATCGTATATGGCATACCCTTTATCTCTTGAGTTTCTCTCACTGAAGGTAATGAAGAGATAAAATAACAAACAAGAAATGGCCAATAAATCAGTGTTTAGGGCTAGAATTGTAATACACATACGTTTTACATTAACACCAAGTCAACACACATGGTATCGACTTGAACCAATTGCTACCAATTATTACATTACCACAGATGACTACGAAACAGAGTGTCTATATATCGACCGCTCAGCTCAATTTTGTGTGCGACTTCGCGAACGCCACCTAGTTTAATTTGTTTTTAATTACAGATTAGTTCATTCTGGCGGGTCCAGTGGGTTCTTTTTACAAACTGATGATTTCGTTGCTTCCGTTCAATATACCCAGAGCAAACTTGTTTACATGACTCCAATTGCTGAACGTACCTCGTACTTAGACTGTGTGCGAATGTTCATCATTTCATTTCGGAATGTCCATTTAGATATTTTTTTTTAACATTTGACACCCTCGCCTGTTACTAAAGCAGAAGAAAATTAATAAACTTTATTTCAAAAATATTTTAAAATACTGCCATCTTTTACTGTATTTATGTTCATTTCATATTTGGCCTCTTTTAGTTTGGACCATTCTGCAGGACACCAGGTGAAACAGACATAATGACATATCTGCTTCAATTAGATTATAATGTAATGAGGGATCATTTGAGGATTGGATGTTCAACCTTCAACAGGATCCTAGATGTGCTACCTAAAAAGCAGAAGTTCGAGCTTGTTGTTTTTTTTGTATTGGTTGGCTACAGGTACATCGTATCCTGTCGTGAGATGTGCAAACTATTGGCCAAGGATTTTGTCAAAAAGCTGGTAATAGTGCATTTGAAAACGCTCTGGGAGCAATTGATGGAACGCACATCTCAATTAAATGTCCTGTAGCTCTGTAGCTATTCTATACAGCCTAAAGGGAAATTTTTAAGCATTTTTGCTGGTTATGACCGTGCATGACCACAGAGTGCTTAAGAATAGCCCATTGTACTGCAATGCCATGTTCCCCCCAGATGGATACTTCCTGCTTGGCAACAGCGGATACCAGCGCAATACCCAACCAATTGCTATAATAACATCTTATAAAGAATTGAGACCGCTTGACTCCAAGCAAAGAAAATTCAATCTTCACAGCAAAGCACGAGTATATTCGAGTATTTAAAAACCCGATGGAGATGTGTCTTCAACAAAGTGTAATGAATGTTGGAGGAGAGGTGGATAAAGGCGAGGCACAAGCCGTCTCAATTCGCCGTTTTATAAAAAAGTAAAAAGGTGCCAAGGCGAGGCAAGATGCCGTTAGATTCGCCGTCTCAAATCAGGATACGACCACTTTTGAGTACTGGAAGATACTGATCTATTTCTTCGATTTCTTTACATTTTATAGAAAAATATTGCAAATTAAGCATAATTACTTCCCTAAAGAGTGTTAACAAATTCAATTGCATGGATACAAATTATTTTCTAAAACGTTGAACTTCGAATTGAACATAATTTCATGAATGTGCACATTATTTTCTAGGTGAAAATCAAATTACAAATTTCGAGTTGACGCTAAAAGTAAAAATGTGAATTCATGAAATTGAGAGTTCATTCGCGAACTCGCTAAGGGTGCATGACCTAGCTAACTTAATTTATGGGCTTCAAGGTTTATGAGGCGACCTCTACACCCTCCCCCTTTAGAAAAGGGCCACCATTTGCCGGTGTTCTCCCAGTAAATTTTTTTAATAGGTTATTGTGGTACATTTTTCTAGCGTTTCTTACTTCTAAAGTGGAATTATTACCTAATTTTTCTATTATCTTGTATGGTCCATGGTAAGGACTTTGACATTTCCTTTTATCTATATTCCTGACTAAAACATAATCTCCTACGCTAAGATTACTTACATTCGTTTTTATATCATAATTTTTTTTTGTTTCTTAGTTTAGCTATACTTAGATATTCCCTAGCTTTACTGAGTGCTAGATTTAGTCTATGTTTTAATTCGTTAACGTAATTGTACTCATTGTATATTGTACTTGTTGTATTGACTAAGTCATTTGGAAGGTATGGAAGTTTTCCAAACACTAATTCGTATGGGCTGTATTGAGTCTCGACATGTGGTGTCGTGTTATATGCAAAAGTGAAATAAGGAATCCATTTATCCCAATCATATTCATTCGTGTATGCAAGAAGGAATTCATTCAGAACTCTATGGTTTCTTTCGATAGAGCCTAGTGTTTCGTGGTGGTATGGGGTTGAAAAAATTTGTTTTATTTGAAGTAGATCGCAAATGTGTTTCATTAATTCGTTTTTGAACTCAGTGCCTCTGTCAGATTTTAGTATTTTGAAATGTCCGTAATTCAGAATGAATTGTTCGACTAGCGTGGTTGCTACCGTTTTTGCATCCTTTGCTTCCATTGGATAGGCTGTGACGAATTTAGTGAGCTCGCACTGTATTGTCAGTATATATCGGTAGTTATTAGATATCCTTAAGGGGCCTACTGTATCTATTGAGATTGTTTCAAAACTCGTACCTGGGGTGTCGGTTATGGTCATTTCGTCTTTTGTGTGTTTGTATTGTTTGTTTAGACAACATTTGGTACAGTTGAGGACAAATTTCTTTACCATTTTATTCATGTTCTTCCAAATGTATTTTTGTTTTAATTTTAAAAGTGTTTTTCTGATCCCAAAATGACCGCCATGTGGTGAATTGTGAAATTCTTCTATAAGTTTCTTTTGTGTTGGTATGTCAAAAATTTTTTGGGGCTTTTTGTATATTAATATTTTTATTGATTAATTTTTATCCTTTTTACGTTGCAACGTGTTATAAGCTTCTTTAAATTCATCTTTCTGAACATGTTCAAATATTTCATTTTCTATATTTATTGCTAATTCTTTTATGTTTGCTTTCTGTAATTTTGATGACAGCTTCTCCAGGATCAATTCTAGGTTGATTGGATTATCACTGCATCGTACTAGTACTTCTTCTGTATTTATATCAATATCTATTTTATTTTTGCATGCATTTTGTTTATATTCGCTCATTATGTTGAAATTAAATTTTCTTACATTTTTGATGTCTGATAGAGAAGTGCAATCCCATATGAAGAGTTGATCAGGCTCTAAGGGTTTGGCGGTTTCTTTGTTGATGTTACTATTATTGATTTTATTTTTCATGGCTCTAGTTAACACTAAAGATTTATGGCAGGATTGGTCATTTATTGTTGGTATCATACTTTTAAGTAAATCTGAGTCATTTTTTATTCGGGATAAGGCATCAGCATTTGTGTTCATTTTACCCTGTTTGTAGATAATTTCGAAATCAAAGTCACATAAATCCAGGCGTATTCTTGTTAGTTTAGATGATGGGTTTTTGTGTGAAAATAACGAGACTAAGGGTCTATGGTCCGTGACTACTATAAATTTATTGCCAAATAGGTAGGGTTTGAAGAAATTGATACCCCAATGAATTGCTAGTAGTTCCTTCTCGATGACGGGTTTGTTAATTTCGTGTTTGTTAAGTGATCTACTGGCGTATGATATTGGTAGATCTTAACCTATGTCACCTTGTGAAAGGACCGCTCCTAAGGCATGGTCGGAGGCGTCAGTCGTTAGGATGAATGTTTCGTTGAAATTAGGGTATTGAAGAATAGGGGGGTTAATAAGTTTTTGTTTTAATAAATCGAAAGATTTTTGGCATTCTTCTGTCCAGTGAAACTTTTGACCTTTCTTTAATAAATTATTTAGACATTTTGTGATTTCTGCAAAGTTCTTGACAAATCGTCTGTAGTAATTGCAGAAGGCTATGAATCTTCTCACTTCATCGGCGTTGGTTGGCGTTGGGTAATTTTCAATTGCTTTGTTCTTGGAGGGATCAGTTTTTATACCTTCGCTTGTTACTAGATGTCCAAGGTAAATTACCTCTGATTTTAAGAAATTACATTTGCTGGGGTTTAATTTTAGGTTATATTTCTTGAGGCGTTTCAGGACATTGGTTAAATTTTCGTTGTGGTGTTTGAGGCTACATCCGAAAACAATTATATCGTCGACTTATAGGAAGGCTTTTGAATCTAATCCGCTTAGTGCTATTGTGAGCATCCGTTGAAAACTGTTGGACGATATTTTTAATCCGAAAGGAAGTCGTTTGAATTGATAGTGACCGTTTGAAGTCGAAAATGCGGTATAGGGACGTGAATTCTTTTCTAGGCCTATTTGATGGAAAGAGCTTGTCATGTCGAGCGTTGAGAAATATTTAGCTCTGCCTAATTTATCAAGAATATCTTCAAGACGTGTCAAAGGGAATTTATCATTGACAACCTTTTAATTTAGTTGTCGAAAATCAACGTCTCCATTTCTTCCAGTCTTCGTTGGCTTTCTTTGGGACAATGAGCAATGGTGCGTTGTAGGGGCTTGTGGAGGGTTCTATGATATCTTCCTCTAGTAGTTTTTCAACTTGTTTGTTAATTTCTTGGAAATGGGAGTTGGGTAACCTGTAGTTTTTGATGTATACTGGAGTATGATCTGTTAGATTTATCTCTTAGGTATAGAAATTATTTACTGAAAGTGTGTCTCCTTCTAGGTGGAAGATATCTTGGAATTCATGGAATATTTTATGGAGTGAACTTAATGCATTTTGTTCTGTAGATGATATATTTAGTTCGTTGAGGAGTTTCTTGAAGCGGTTATTGTCGTCACAATGCCTTTTTGAACTATTTTTTAAAATGCAGTAGTCAGAGAGGGGTTCTGTTTCTATTGTCAAGTTGGACATCTTTACTTCTCTTTCGTTTGTATTCAGAAGTTTAATGTGGCAAGTGCCATTCGAGGGGGCTAAAGTATTACTTAGAAAAACGCCGGGTTGTAGCTCTTTGCTGAGGATTACGCTATCTTCCTGTAGTTTTAATTCGATTGGACAGATTATCTCGGATCTTCCTGGGATATTGATGTAATTTATTTTGAGTGGTTGTGTTTGTATGGGTATTACAACGTCGGTTTCATTTATGTTTAGTGTGAGAGTGAGGGTTTCATAGTCTATTTTGCAGAAGTATTTTGTAAGAAAGTCTCTGCCTAGAATGCCGTCTGTCTGTATTGGAAAGTTGTTATCTACTATATGTAAATTATGTTTTGCGGGTTTCTCTAAGAATTCTAAAAGAAGGTTGATGGTTCCTAGTGATTCAATTTCCTCGTTGGTGATCCCTGTAAGTTTGCATGTATTCGAAGTGGAGTATGTTGTTTCGGGTAGTAGTTTGTTGGGCTTACAGATGGAAATGTCGGCTCCGGTGTCTATTAGGAACTTAAGTAATGAAATCTTATGCAATCAAATGGTGCTGATGCATTATCCGAATGTGTTGTTATATAGTTTGTAAGGTTTGAGGATATTCTAAAAATTTTTATTCTTCCCCCGGAGAAATTTCGGCCATCTCCGGGCCTTGGTCGTTTCCCTGGTTGTCTTGGTGGATATAGTGTATTTGTCTGTTTTGATGTTGTGTGTTGTTTGTTCTTCTGTTGTTGTTCTTGTTGTAGTTGTTGTTGTTCCTGTTGTGGTTGTTTTGGTATCCATTGTAGTTATTGTTATTGTTATTATAGTTTCTGTTGTAGTTGTTGTTATAGTTTCTGTTGTAGTTGTTGTTGTTGTTGTTATGGTTTCTGTTGTAGTTGTTGTTGTTATAGCTTCTGTTGTTGTTGTTGTAATTTCTCTTGTAGTTGTTGTTATTGTTTCTGTTGTAGTTGTGATTGTTGTCACCTTTTTGACTTAAGGTAAACATTTGGTTCGTTGTTGTCGTATGGTTCGACTGTTCTATCTCAAGACATAAGTTAATAGCTGTGGCCAATTCTTTTGGCTGGGCGGCAAAGACAGTGGCTTTATACTGTTCATTTAGTCCATTCTTGAATACAGTTAACGCGTATTCGTTGTTAATTTTTATTATGGCATTTGCTTGATCTTGTGTTAAATTTATTGTCTGTAGAGAATTTAATTCTCCTGTGAGGTTTAATAATTGTTCTTTATATTTTAATATTGGTAGTTTGTTTTGTTTTAAATTTGATAATTTGGTATGTATTTGTGGAGCTGATAATGGACTCTTGTATCTTTCTTGCAGTTTTGTTTTTAATTCTTCGAAGGTACTTATTGTGGAAATAGAGGCAATGGATGTTCGCACATTCGCGTTTAATTTGAGAAAACAGACAAATTCGATTAACGTTTTTTTATCATTATTGGTGAGGGTATTATATATTATTTCAGTTATTTTTAAGAAGCCTGGTAGCTCTTTATAATTCCCGGTGAATATGGGTATGGTCTTGGATGCAGATTCAATATTGAAAGAAGCCATATTGGTTGTTTGATTTTCTATTTCGTTCTTGTTATTTTGTTCGTTTCCTTCTTGCATATGAATCAACATTTTTGTTACTTGTTTGAAATCTTTTTCAAATTGTTGTGTTTCTGTTGAGAAGTCGTTATTTTCATTGTTTTTTAAGAATAAATTGAGTCTTTGTTTTAAGTATTCTAGATCTTCAAGCTTGGATGAAATGGTTTCCTGTTTATATGGTTTAGTTATTGATTTTTTTGCATTGTCCAAAATTCTTTTTAGGGAATATAGTATTTCTTCCATATCTTTCTAACAGTTAAAAGTTAATTATTATTTTTATTTTGTGAAACTGATGTGCATTGTGCCCTATTGATTTTTTTGTTAACATACTTTTTCATATAATTATTTCAAGATTTTAATGTGTATATAGTTATTCCTGTTAAAATGATTGAATTCGTTATTATAATTAAAATTGGGTTTCCTAAGCTAAGTTGTTCATTCTTGGCGCTGTTGTTGAGATTTTCATTGATGTTAATTTGTTCTTTAGACTCTGTAGTTCCCATAGTTGGGGTTTTTGTGTTTATGGAACTTCCTTGTCTGATCCAGATGCAGTTTGTCAATCCTCTCGTATATTTTGGTGCTTTGGTCCCAGGTTAATGTTGTGTTGTCCCTTACTAGGGCGTAGAGTGCTGCTAGTTCCCGTCTCTGCTTTACAAATTTACCGCCTCTTTTTCGTTGTTGTCTTGTTTCGCTGGGGGTGGTGTTGGGTGTTGGTATTTGTTTCTCTTCTTCAGCGTGATGGAAGTTCCTAGGTCGTGGTCCGGCCGTCGGGTCTTCTTGTAGTTTATCCTGGAGTTCCTTTCTTTTCCGTTGGAAATATTCGTCAATTGTAATTTTCTTTTTGATACTTTTTGGGAAGTATGGAGGTGCTGATTGTGTTCCTTCGTTTGTGTGAGGAACGTATTCTTCCTCCATTTATAAACTGGTAGTTTTGTTGAGAGTAACTCCGAAAAAGTTTGTCTCGCAAAATTTGTTTTCTGTAAAATTTGTCTCTTGATGCAGCTATGTCTTCTTAGTCCGTCACGGGCAGGATCGCCATGTAATTAATGTTGGAGGAGAGGTGGATAAAGGCGAGGCACAAGCCGTCTCAATTCGCCGTTTTATAAAAAAGTAAAAAGGTGCCAAGGCGAGGCAAGATGCCGTTAGATTCGCCGTCTCAAATCAGGGTACGACCACTTTTGAGTACTGGAAGGTACTGATCTATTTCTTCGATTTCTTTACATTTTATAGAAAAATATTGCAAATTAAGCATAATTACTTCCCTACAGAGTGTTAACAAATTCAATTGCATGGATACAAATTATTTTCTAAAACGTTGAACTTCGAATTGAACATAATTTCATGAATGTGCACATTATTTTCTAGGTGAAAATCAAATTACAAATTTCGAGTTGACGCTAAAAGTAAAAATGTGAATTCATGAAATTGAGAGTTCATTCGCGAACTCGCTAAGGGTGCATGACCTAGCTAATTTAATTTATGGGCTTCAAGGTTTATGAGGTGACCTCTACAAAAGATCTCGAGTTGAAAATAACCAGCTGTATTAAGACAATAGTTGCGTGTTGTGTTATGCATAATTTATGCCTTCAAGAGGACGCTCTTGAAGTGGCATGTGATGATAGTATTGAAGAGGAGTGTGGAAGAGCGCCGAACTCCATAGAAATGGCCACATCTGACGGCACAACGTTGCGCAATCAATTAGCGAGTAATATATGTGTGAATAGCCATTTTAAAAATTTTGAATTAATTTTTTTCATTTAATTCATATTTCATATTTTTATTCTTATTCATATTTCCCACTTGAATTCTAACATCTAATTTCTTATAACTAAATAAAAATCTAACATTACAAAAAAATATGTATAAATAGTAAAATCAAATAATATAAAATACCTGAAAAAAATCAATTGTTTGTTTTTCATTGCTACTGTTATTGAATGTCAAATTGACTACCTCTAATCAGAGTCGGTGGAAGAGTCCAGACTTATATCCACATTAAAATGCTGCTTCAGAACGGCATGGATGCTTGTTGTTAGCCGACCAATTCTTCTCGTGCTTCGATCATTTCTTTTGATCATTGCCAGGATTTCTGCGTCTACCTCATACCTCCTTCGTTTCCTGGGCGGAGTGTCTGCTGGCGAAGAAGTTATAGACGGGCGTGAAACCCTGCTTTGTTATGAAAATAAAGTTTTCATACACGAAAATTTAAAGAAAATTTAAATATAAATACAAAAATAAATGTCCCCACAACCACCCGGTATCATTTGCGCGTGGCAGTACGGGATCTCGCTAGCAAAAAATTTACGACCAGCGATCCTGTTCTGCCGCTCCACTGATTCCCTGGGAACGAACAATCATCTGTTGTTCTCAGGGAGATCCGCCCACTAAAACGCACGAAATCGAAAGAATTGGTCTTTTGTGCGTTGTCCATTGATTCCATGGGAATCGTTTTTTCCTTTAATGTCCATGAAAGATCAATTGAAATTAATTGAAAGGAATAGAAAATTGGGCTTTTATGGATCTGGATCCGGTTCAAATCGCAATATAAACGGGCGATTTGGTAATCAAGTCAGGAAGTCAGGAGCAAGAGGTGGTGCTGCCGAGTTGGCAGCCGAACAAGGCAATCTTTCAGTAGATGGGACGTCGTGCTGTCGAACGATTTGAATTTTAAAAATGTTATTTTGAAGTTAAAAATTAAAATTAAAAATGTTATTTCAAAAGTCTAATAAACACTAGAACCTTAAATTACCTAAATCGACATGAGTTAAGTGAAATTTAAAAACTTAATATTCAACAAATCGATTTTAATTTTGTGACATTATGATATTGAAATGACAAATGTTATCTTAAGAGTTTAAAAACTTAGAACCTAAAATTCCCTAAATCGACTTTTGTTATGTGAATTTACGAAAAAAATGTAAGAACTGAATTTTATTTAATCAATTTAATTTACGTGAATAGATTTCACATCGAATGAAAAGAAAAGTCATGGTAAACCTAAAACGTGTATGAATTTAAGATTCAAAATTCCTTGTCCTATCCAACGGGGTTGAGTGATCTTACTAAAAAGCACTCCTTAATCCCTTGTTACAAAAAAAAACGTTAACGGGGTTGAGTGATCTTAGTAATAAGCACTCCCTAATCCCTTGTTAAAAACAAAACGTTTTGTAACAGCTTGATGTAGACGGCGAAGATGTAGCAGGAATGTTTGATGTTTGTGTTGGAAAACTGAAAAGCGCTTCATGCTTAATCGCTATACACATTTGACTTTTCAATTTACTTTTCTCTTTGTCTTTCATTCTTCATTCATCATACTTTTGTCGTACAGTAAAGTAGCGTCAGTCATTGGATAATTTCACAATATTATAACATTATTTCTATTCCGTTTTTTTAAAAAAAGCTTCCACATGAAAATAAATTAAAATTCATGGCCCCTTGCGGTATAGGCCTCCTCCAAACGCCTCCAGTTATTCATGTCTTCATCCAGTTTCTCCCCGTTATACCTTCAATGTCATCACAGCATCTCGGCCGGCCCCTATTTTTTCTTTCACCTGCACCTTTCCAGAGAGATGCTTTTTCGTCCATCTGTCGTTGGACATTCGGGCCAGATGTCCTGCCCATCTCCATGTTTAAAGTAGTGCGTGTTTTACTGCATCAATAACTTTTGTCTTGTTTCTTATGTCTGACCTCTTTTGTTTGTCTATAAGCCTGAATCCCACGATGCTCCTTTCCATAGCGCGCTGACACGATCGTAATTTCGTTACAATGCTTTTGTTGAAGGTCCATGTTTGAGCACCGTAAGAAAGCAGGGTAGTATGCATGAGTACATAATTCTTTTCTTCAGTTTTAAGGGGAGTTTCGATTTCGGTACTTCTTTATGACACCAGTATTCTTTCCAGCTTATATGAATTCGTCGTTCTAGTTCGTCACTGTGCCTAGTATTTTTGAAAGATATTTGTTTTCCTAGGTAAGTATAATTCTCTACATATTCTAGCGGTATGTCATTTATCTTCATGGGATTTTGATCGCCGCCGGTAGCAACTTTTATTTTTGATGTATTTAGTTGTAAGCCGATATCGTTGCTGACCTTGCTTCATTCTTGCACCATGTTTTCTAGCTGGTTCGAGGAATTTGAAAAAATAATTATGTCATCTGCAAGTCTGGGGTTACTGAGATACTTTGCGTTTAAGAATATGCCTATTTTGCTCCAATTTAGGTCTTTCATAATATTTTTCAAGACGGCTATAAAGATCCTTGGCGACAGTGCATCCCTTTGTTTAACTCCTCTGTGAATACCGAATTCCGGCCCCAGTCTGTCTAGTTTTATTCTACTTTTATTTTTTCTATAGATATCTTGTATTATTTTTATGTAAGTGTATGGGATTTCCTGGTAGCGTAACGCCTTCCAAATACTTTCGTGTGACATTGAGTCGAATGCTTTTGTGTAATCAATGTAAGCTAGGTATAACGGTCTTTTAAACTGTAAATGTTTCTCCACTATGTATATGTTCTAGAGTGTGAATATGATCAGTTGTAGAGTAACCTTGTCGAAAGCCTGCCTGCTCCACCAGTTGCATCCTCTCTATGAATGGTTTTATTCTTTTCTCTAGACATACTGCAAATAGTTTGTACATTGTGGGAAGGAGGCTGATTGGCCTGTAATTGTTGATATCAGTAGAGTCTCCTGTTTTATACAAAAGAATTATGTGTGATTTGCCCCAGCTTCTAGGTACTTCTTGTTTTTCGAGTATTTTGTTGAATAGAGCTAAGAATGCTGTAATTAGGAATTGTTTTCCTAGTTGAAGGGCTTCGTTGGGTATGTTATCTGCTGCTGGGCTTTTCTCTATCTTCAAATTTTGGACTTTTCCCATAATTTCGTTTTCGCTAAAAGGTGTGACCATTGAATCAGTATTGATGATCATGGGAAATTTACCTGTATCGATTTTCGTTCTTCCTGAGTTAGTTTCTTTTGCCTGGTAGAGCTCTTTATAAAACTCAGATGCAGTGATTACTGGCTGGTTTCTTTTTTGCGACTTCATTGTTTCTTTATTTGGTTTTAATGCCGATATCCAACCTTTCTCTATATTTATCTGTTTGAAGGCTCTTTTCTGGCTTCCACTCTGAGTTAAGTGTTTTTCAAAAATGTATATACGATAGTTCTCATAATCCTGCTTTATTAGTTTAGTTGTGGTTTTGTAGAGCGTTGAGAGTGTCATGAGAAGCTCCCAAATGAATAAAAACTCCGTTTAAAACTTGATTTAGGAGGCCATTTATTATCACTCTCACAAATCACAAAATTACTTCCTACAGCCTAGCTGCTGCCTAGTTTTGAACTGACTTCTAAATTCATTCACATGAATTTTTATTCATTGATCACGGCAGTAAAGCTTTCAATTTCCATCTACTTTACTTCCGTGATGAACAATTAAACAAATTAAACAACTTAACAATAACCTAACCTACTTAATGTTAAAATGATATTAACCTAATTAGGCAAACACTTAACCTACTGAACTTGAGCGCTGACTCATTAATTGAGGTGTTTTCGCTGCGCGAATTTTCATGTGAGAATGAAATGGGAGAGAGGACGCATACATTGTATGGAGCAGTTTGTGGGCATTAGAGGGGAATTTGATTTTGGTGCGCACGGAAGAAGTAGTTAGTTTTTTGCTGCAGGTATTATGGGTACCGGCCTGGCGCTATTTGGTTTCTTGCGAAATAAAGTTTTTCCTCTTTTTCGCGAAAAAATGAGAATTTTTGAGAGTAAAATTTTGGAATTTTTTAAAAAAAATAGGAATTTCAACACAGTTTTAGCTTTTTCGCCTTGTTTATTGGTCCTGAAAAGGACCGTTTTTCCGCACAAAAAGAATTTAAGCACGTTCACCACGAATACGACGAGCCAATTGAATGTCTTTTGGCATAATTGTCACACGTTTTGCATGAATTGCGCACAAGTTAGTGTCTTCGTAAATAAATTATGTGTTTTGTTAAGAGTAAAAATAGTTTTTTTTTGTGTTTGTTTTTTTTTTGTTGAGACATACGTTTCCTTTTAATACATGGTAAAACATTCTTTGAATCCTGTGGGACAATTTTTACAGTTTAAAATTTTTCTTGAAGCAACTCTACAAGTAATTACATTCATCCTTTTTATGGTGTATAGAAATACTTTAAGTTAAAAATATGTCATATAATTCCTAGATGACGTAGCGTGGAGAACACTAAACTATTTGAGCCATCTCCAGCGGTTCTATAGATCTTTCGGGTTCTGGATTGCCTATCGGAGGATTTTGTTCGGTTTTACCATTGTTCGTTATCGGTTGATTTAAACCCCGGGGAATTCGGGTTGTAATTGGTATAATGGCTGACATTCGCAGTTGTTTTATTTGCGGATTAACCGCCGTGGTTGGGAATTGATTAATTGTTTTACGGTATCTAAGGACGGTGTATCGCATTATCAGGAATACACCTGTGACGGTTAACATTGCGGAAGTGGAGATGTTGATGGCTGGGTGTTGTAAGTAGGATACAGGGGATTCCGTCCTTGCAATTTCTTGTTTCATTTGTTGGGAAATGTTTCGGATGTCCCTTTGGCCCTTAGATATTTGATTACGGAAATGCTGATAGGAAACTACCTTAATTGGTATGGATTGTTTAGGTTTAATTTGTTGGGACAGCGGCAGTACGGGAAATAATTCGGGGATCTGTGGCTGGACAAATTCTAACTCATCATCATTCGCTTTTTCGTAGTGCGTTTTCAAGTCATCCAGCTCAGCGTCGCACTGTGAAAATGGTTGAACGATCCCGAAACCTTGGATCATCTGGGTGAGGGTTTTTTCTGGACAAACGATGTGCAGTGGATGTGACTTTTTTGCAAGGAAAAGCCAAGTGTTCCTTGCTTCTAACTTCACCAGATAGTCGTTCTGATAGGAAATGACGCTCTGCTGGCAATTTGCTACAGTTTGGAAAGGTTTGAAGAAAAGATTTATTATAAATTTTTTTGAAATGGTCCCTTTTATTTGTGGATTTCTTTGTCTGCAGACAGCGACTTGTGTACCCAATTCGGTGTGTATGGTGGTGCAATAAGTTAGGTCCGCTTCATCTAGTTGGTAAAATAATTGCTAATTGACGCTTGACGCTAAATATGGTTTTTCAATGTCAATGATGGTGGTTTGTCCTGACTCCGTGGCTATGGGTAGCGAGTAAACTTTCTGTAACGGGTAAAACGATTCTAACGAGTAACTCGTTATCCCCGGTCATGAAATATGTACTTGCTAATAATTCTAGTTGAGAGAAACTGTTCAATTCCAGATTTTTTCCTAACTTTATCGCTGCTTGAGTGTAAATGTTTGATAATTCTTAAGGTGATATTAGTAGAGGGTGAATTTTTCCCTGCAGCAAGGCTGCTGGGACGTCCATCATGTCTCGTAGGTAACTATTTATTGTGTTTAATTGTATTGTACTGTATTGTTTTCTAATTTCATCTTCTGTTCTGTATCCATCTCGTTTTGAGTGATATCCCTCAGTTTTCCTGCTAAATCTTTCTGGTTTTCCAGGATGTCCGTCACTGGTTTCAGGAGCATGTCAATTGAGGAATTTAGCACGGTAGTCTGGTGTTGTAGGAGTTCTACTGACTTATGGTTGTTGTTACTTAATTCTTGGAGCTTCGTGTAAATTTGGTTTCCGTCGTCAGCGTCTAGTACCCCGAATAGAGATTTTAAACCTTTCCCTATACCATCGAATAGCGATCGTCTACTTCGAATCTTGTGGAATATTCTTCGCAATATTTGGTTATGCCGTCTACTCGGCTAAATGAACTGATTCGTTTTGAAACCTAACGTTTGTAAAAATTTGCCATTCGACGTGGTAAAAATATATTGGATTGCGTTTCTCAAAGAATATTCCGGTATTATTTAATGGAGTTATCTTAAATAGTGTTGTGATCTGAAAGAATTGGGGGTTCGGCAAAATCCCAGTTGAACTCGCTAGGAGCAGCAGGAAGAACCGCGTGAGTATAGATAGAGAGAGATCCATGATCTTCTTGTGGAGTGGTGTTCGGGGAGAATGATAGAAAACTGACTATCCCGTGTGTGTGAGAATGGGTGTGTGAATGAATCATTAACACAAGTGTAAATGGAACTGATTATGCAAATTGCGAATGAAGAGTCAGTCAGTTGAAAAGTACTCTTTCTCCCGACACGTTTGGGCACGACACAAGTTGAAATAAAAGTTTAGAAAGAGTTTGGGAACATAACAATTCAGGTGTGGGGTAAAACTTGACGCGCATTTAGTTACCATGAGTGATACATTTGGAAAAGTGACCAATACGGAGGAAAGGAGTGCAGACTGAGAAGGAAAGGAGTGCAGACAGAATGAGAAGCTCGAAACTTCATGATGAAGCTAGGTCAAGTCCAGATAAAGCCGTTGAAAGTGTGAAACACCCATGTTTAAGTGAAAATGAATTGCTAAAGAGGGAAAATGAACTGCTAAAAAGAGAACTAGCTTTAGAAAAAGAAAAAAATCTTTAAAAGGAAGCTGTAGTGACTTGGAAAGGGAAGTTCGCGGAAATAGTCCCAGTAAAAGTAAAGGTACCGGAATTAAAGTGGGAATGACCGAAATAGTAGCGTTGATCCCGCTTTTCGATCAAAGAAATACACCGAAGACAACGGGCGAAGAATGGATAGCCAACATCGAGAGCCTGGCAAATATCTATGCCTGGGACGAGAAAACGAAATTGCTGTACTCCAGTTTACGTCACGGAGGAGCAGCAAAATATTGGCAGGAAAGTAATAGGAATTTTCTTAATTGGAGCGAGTTCAAGGTCATTTTCTGTAAAAGTTTTCCAAGTGTAATTGATACTTCAGCAGTGCTTGTCGAAATCATGACAAGAAGGAAAAGAAGTGACGAATGTGTAGAAACGTACTTCTACCATATTGCGTCTTTGGCTGCTCGGGTGAGCTTATCAGAAAAAGATACAATGTGTTATATCATTTCAGGGCTGAATGATAAAAATATGATTGGCATGTTAACGACAGCAAATTGTAACAGTCTTCTAGATCTTGTGCAGTTGATCAAGAAAATCGATGGAATGAGGGACCAACAAAAATACAGGGATATGCATTGTAGCGACTCTTTACAATCGGGGGAAGAAGTAAAAGGGAGAGTGCGTTTCCCCAGAGGAATGAACGCTACAAACGTCCAAGGTTGTACGAGGAAAAAGTAGTAAGATGTTTTAAATGTAACAAAGAAGGGCATAAGTCATTCGAATACAAGAATTTGGAACTGAAGGGACGAAAATGTTTTAAATGTGGGGAAATTGGACATTTTGCTCGTGAATGTCCACAAAAACATAGTTTCCATACAATGGAGTCTTAATAGTATGATTCAAACTACTACTAAGAAAACTCCTCAAGAATTGATAATGGATTACGAACCTCGAAATATTTTAAAGAACAAGCTTATTTTGGCTTTGCAAGATGAAAGAATAGAAGAAACTGAACAAGAAGAAGACAACCTTCCAATATCGGAACTAAGAAAACGAGTCCTCGAGAACATGACGTCAACTCAGAAAAGATATATATCCAAGTTTAATCAACGGAATAAGGAACCAAGGAAATATACAGAAGGACAAATGGTATTGGTAAAACAAGAAATACCATCTACAGGGCAATCGAGAAAAGGTCAACCTTTGTACAAGGGCTTATGTGGTTAAGTATAATAATGATATTTAAAATTATAAAAAAATTTTTATATAAAATTTAACTTAGTTTCAAAACTGAAACCTGTCAGGATTCAAATCACTTTCGACATGGATGCTGGTCACGTGGTGATTAAATAAAAGCGCCACCTCTGAAAATACAAATCCACTATAAGTTTAAGATTCACCAACACTTCTCTATTTGTACGCATTGCGAAGAGACTATCATTTTCATTACAAGTTAATTGTTCAAATAGAAACCAATGCAATTAGCGATGTAGAACCCTTAAACCACCATCTAACGGAAGAACACCAACCCATCGGCAGCACTTTTGTTCTAGGACAGTGGAGAATACCAACCAACCGTCCGGATGTGGGAGAACACCAACCACACACCTCACTGTAGGGATCTTCACCGTATTTTTAAGAAATTAATCGTTATGTTAAGTTACTCCACTGTCACAATGCGAACTAATTTCAAATTAGCAAAACACATACATTCCCATTCGGTTCGAAAGTGTGATCACAAATTAAAGGTAAACTTATATGTTCATGAGGAGAAAACCAATCACATGACTATCAAATAAAACCCATGGGAGAACACCAACCCAATAGGAACAACTAAACATTATATCAGGTGCAGGAGAACACCAACCTGACTCGTGGAAAAAAAAAGATGCACACCTCCAAATACTTTAATAATCCACTACTGGACATCAATTTCTATGGTCACACTTGTCGAACGCATAACACCTAAACAACTAATTCATCTAAATCCACTTTCACACCTATGAATCGACAAAACTCGGCGAGTGAACTCATATCGCAACTCGAAAACTAGTGAAAAGACTCACATATGATCTTAAAACTTAGTGAGAGGACTCACCTGTTTAAATTTAATTCACCTGAATTCACTTGTAAGTTTTGACTTTAAAATTAATAAATTTCAAGTTTAATTCTTCCAGCTGTGTAGTCTGAAACCAACTAAAGAATGACAAAATAGAATTATGACTTGGACCACCAGCATTTTTGCTGAATCTGCGAAAATGACCCTATGCTCCATGCCCAGCAAAAATTTGCCAAAGTACGAGTATAAACAATGATTTGTTTATCCATTTTTATTAAGAGATTAATTTTACTTAAATTAGTACCCTATCACTTACGAATCCAAGTTATCAAAAAGTTGACCTTGGAGCTACACGATTTGAAACTCTTTCTTACATATACAAAGTCCAGAAAAACTCTCGGACATATAAAAAGCCCTCTTACATAAGAAATCTTTAGGAAACGATCGGTATTTAGTAGGTGACACGGATACCATTCAACTAGCGCAAAAACCCTACGAATCAGTCCATTCTGCTGAACGATTAAAACCATGGTGTCAATTGGATGATCTCAACTTTGATGACGAGGACGAAGACGCAGATCATGACTAATAAATGAGTTTGTATTTCTTAACTTTAACTTTGTTTTATTCTCTTAGCGGTTATAATCCTTATCCATCAAACAGACCTAAATTTTATCCTATCATCATTTCCTATCCCACTGCATATCGGGCAGCTATAGAAGGGAGAGATGACGTTGGACGCTTAAATGAGCATAGATCTGCGAAACTTTGGCAAGGTGAAGGTTGAGTGTTCTGCTAGACTTGTATAATACTAGGCTAGCTGCGTTGACTTGTATGGTTTGGGCAGGAAAATTAGATTTTGGAATTTTCTGCTGGAAGCATTTGAAGTCTGTCACGGATGAGAACTTGGAGAGAAGGTTCTCCAAAATGAGATAGCGACAGAGAGTTCCTTTTGGGAATGAGTAAGATTGCAGGAAGAGTAATGTGAATCACTGGGACAGTGATTAGAGTCGGTTGGCAGAGCTGTTGTGATCTGAAAGAATTGGGGGTTCTTGTATGAGCTGCAGTTAGTTCGGCAAAATCCCAGTTGAACTCGCTAGGAGCAGCAGGAAGAACCACGTGAGTATAGGTAGAGAGAGAGAGAGAGATCCATGATCTTCTTGTGGAGTAGTGTTCGGGGAGAATGATGGAAAACTGACTATCCCGTGTGTGTGAGAATGGCTGTGTGAATGAATCACTAACACAAGTGTAAATGGGACTGATTGTGCAAATTGCGAATGAAGGGTCAGTCAGTTGAAAAGTACTGTTTCTCCCGGCACGTTTGGGCACGACACAAGTTGAAATAAAAGTTTAAAAAGAGTTTGGGAACATAACAATAGTTAATCTGCTATTGATGGCTCTATCAGGCCAAGCATGAAAAATATGCTCCATTTGTTTAGCACGGTACTCATTTTGTTAAATATGGATGTCTGCGAGTAGAAACAAGGTATAAATGAATAAAGGCAGAAGAAGGGTTTTTATTGTTGGTAATGGAACTGATAGAAGGAAATTACTAAAAGATGTTTATTCCGTGTATTTTATTAACCGATTGTTATGAACACGCTGTTTCTTTTTGCCCTTTTGAATGATGGTATTTACTTCGCTTACGACTTCAGTTATTTCGAATGGTCCTAACCAAGAAGCACTGAATTTGATGGATTTACTTACTTTCATTTTTCAAAAGTACCTTGTCTCCAACGTGGAAAATTACGGGATTTGATCTTTTGTCGTAATACTCTTTTGACTTGTTTTTACCTTGATGAAGACGTTTCCGCGCAATCTCATATGTTTTTTGTAATTTGTTTCTTAACTCGTAAAAGTAACTTTAATGGTTGTAGACTGGCATAGCTTTTTGTTTTAACGGAGAAGGTAACTGCCGTGAAACCGAACAAACAATCGCTAGGGGTTAACCTTGTACCCAGGTGTGGTGTGTTGTTATGGACAAAAGAAGCTTGTCGTAACCAATTGTCCCATTCACTTGGACTATTGTCACAGAACATCTTTAAATATTCTACCAACGGGCCATGGCTGCGTTCAAGGGATCCATTCGATTGTGGGTGAAATGCAGTAGTTTGAATTTTCTTAACTCTAAGTAATTTACAAACCTGCTTGAAAGGTTCGCTTGTGAAATTCGCACCTCTGTCCGTTATGAGTCGCTTCGGAATTCTATATCGACTGTTGATCTCATCGAAAAAGACTCTAGCAACTGGATGCCTGACGATTATGGATGATTGTGGATGCCTCACAATTTGGCAATCTTCGAAAGTTAGTATATACTTATTTCCTCTGTGAGTGACTGGTAGGGGACCCACAATGTCCAGGTAAACCTTCTCAAAAGGCTCGAATGTCATATCAGTTATGATTATTGGCATAAGCGTTGCTTTTCTCCTTTTTGTCACCTGACATTTTGGGCATTTCTTAATGTACTGTTTTATGTCCTGGTACATATTCTTTCACTGGTAAAATTTGCGAAGTTTTAGATATGTTTTAAGTACACCCCGATGGCCACCTAAAGGTGAATCGTGATACGCTGTTATGACCTTTTGCCTATCGCTTCCTTCGCTGACAGTTTGTTTTGTTACCTCAAGCTGGGCTTGGACCTCATCGGGCAGGTCGCGCTCTTCTTCCTCTGCGTTGTCTGTTTCTTGGTTTTCTATCTCGGCATTGGTTACCGCTCGTTGCTCATCATTCCTTTTCGCTTGAGTTCTTGTCATGGCGAATACCTTGTTAGTGGGTATACGACTAAGTGCGTCTGCTTTGGTATTGCCCTTACCTGGTACATATTACATAGTATAGTCGTATTCCGACAACTTTTGATGGAATCGCGCAAGTCTAGAGGAGATATCTTGCATATTAAACATACCCTTAAGAAGTTTGTGGTCTGTGTAGACGGTGAAATATCTCCCGTAGAGGCAACATCTAAAATTTTTCACCGCCCACACTATAGCCAACAGATCTCTCGAGATGGTAGAGTAATTTCTTTCCGCTTTGTTTAAGGTGCGACTTGCGTAGGCTATTGGTCTATCCTTACCTTTTTCCCCTTGTGATAGTACGGCTCCTACGGCATCCATGCTCGCGTCTGTAGTGAAAAGGAAAGGTTTGGAAAAATCGGGATAAACCAATAGCGGAGGTGATACTAGTGATTCTTTGAGTTGTTTAAAAGCCTGGCCACAAGCGTCGCTCCAATGGAAGTCGACCTCCTTCCGTAGTAACCTTGTCATTGGGGCTGCGATTCGAGATAAGTTGCGAATAAATTTCCTATAATAATTAAGTAGACCAAGAAATTATTGCAGCTGTTTTTCATTCTCCGGAACTTGTTTCTCTTGAACACAGCTGGTTTTTTGTCCTGAGAGCATTTGTGTCCTAAATAAATTATCTCTCGCCTGAGGAATTGACATTTCGATGGTTGGAGTTTAAGTCGATATTCTCTTAGTCTATCAAAAAACTTTTTCAACTTTAAATTGTGGTCTAGCAAATTTTTTCCGTCGACTACTATGTTATCCAGATAGACAAAGCGATCAATCCCATTTAACCCCGCTAGAATGTGATTCATGGCTCTCTGGAATGTTGCTGGGGCTCCTGTTAATTCAAATGGCATTCTATTAAACTCAAAATGTGCATCTGGAGTACTGAAAGCCGTTTTAGCTTGATCTTTGGCATCGACGAGCAATTGATGGTAGCCACTTGCTTGATCTTTTATTATCTCTTTATGGGCATGCGGAAGCCTGTACATTCTTTGGCGTATGGGGGCAATTTCCGGCTTTACTGGAATTTCATGTTTTATGACCTATCCAAATAAGAAATGTCATTATAATCTCGATAGAGGTTGGTTATGGTTTGCCTTTCTTCATTATTAAGTGAGGGATCTAGTATAATTTCTTTGTCTAGTTGCTCTAAACGATTATTAATTGAACGTATTGAAAAGATTTTATTTGAGGTTGTGTTAAAACTTTTTCCAGAAATTGAATTGTTATTTATGTGGTAGAATTCTTCGAAGGGGGTGACCCTTGGCGTAAAATGTTTAAGCGTCACATCTCTTGTCGTTGAGTTAATTATACTTGTTTTGATATGTTTGTTTTCTGCTGGGCATAGTGAGTTAGCGAGGTATACTCTAGGGCTTATTTCTAGCGAGAAACAGACTACATCCTGAGCAGGTGTATCAACAAACAACTTGACTATTACCTCCGTGCGAGCAGGTATTAGTATTTCGCTTTGAATATGGTCTTCATTATATGTTGTTTCGCGTGGAGCTTCTGTGCGAAGAAGCCCTATGCTGGACAAGGAAGTACTCTTTTCCTCCTTCGTTAAGCTAGTTTGACCACATACTTGACGTTGTTGTCTTTGTTGAGCCCTTTTTTCCGTTGACGGAAGTTTGCTATTTATGGCATATTTGTTACTATCTGTGCGAAGATTTTTCCCTACGCCATCTGACAATGGGGATCGGTTGCTAGTTTTTTCATTTGATTTATTTTTAAAATTTATTTTGTTTTGGTCTTGTTCGGTGTTATTTTGGGTAGGGAGATTTACTTCATTTTCGAAATGAACCAGCTGTTGGGGGCCATCTATAATTGCATGTTTCGACAGAACGTCTCGTCCTAATAGACCGTTTGCTTCGAAATTTAGGGAAGAATCTATAACTTTGAAAGTAAGGGAATTGGAGATGGAAGCAGGATTTTTGCAGTAGTCGAACCTTCCAATTCTTTTTGCTGATATAATCCACTTAAAACATGTTTATTTTCCTTTTCTATTTTTATGGATGGTTTTATAACATTTTGTTTGAACAGGCTTTCATCAGCTCCTGTATCGAGCAAGAACGTTGGGTGGGGTTTCGTGGTTATGTTAATCCGGAGTTTAACATGGCCATAAGTCATTTTTAGAGTGTGAATTTGTGTTTGTTCTTATATATAGTTACACCGTTCTTCCTTCTGGTCTCTAGTACGGTGTTTTGTAGAGCCCGAAGCTAGTTTTCCGATGGGGTCTGTTGGTTTTTACTTTTCCATCTTCGTTTCGTTTAGCAATTTTTTATGTCATGTCCTGACTCGTAGACAGAAATCACATTTTACTTGGTTCTACTTAATTCGAAATGGTGGGTGATTGCTTTCATTATTCCTTTAATTTTTATGGTTTATGTATCGTACGTTGTGTACTGGAGTTCTGTTAGTGTAATCATTATTTTGTCTGCAAGTTTTATACTCGTGGCCATATATTTTACATTTGGTGCAGAAAGGGGTGTTTTTTCTGGTTAGACAGATATAGTAGGTGTGATTTGGCTTGTTGCAGAAACTATAGACAACTTTTCTTCTGAAAGGTACTGGGGCCGAATATATTGGTTGGTCGGTATGGTTTTGTGATGGCAGTGTCATAGCATCTTGTGGATGTGGATAGGGCCGTGGGAAGTTGTGTGTGTGTGTAGAAGTTTTCAAAGATTCTGCTGGACTAAAAGATTCAACCAACGATGCTGATGGTGTGGGGGACTGACAATTGGCATGTGTTTCCATAACCTCGTATTTTACCGCACTTTTCATCATTTCATTAAGTGATTTTTCATCACTACTGAGTAAGACTTGACGAAAATGTGGATTGGCAACCCCTATTCTAAATGAAAATAAGGCTGCATTTTCTAATTTACGATTTCCGTACAAGCCTTACATGTGTTGAGAAGTTGGTGGATTCTTACCCCGAATTCCCCTAGAGTTTCGCCGGCCCTTTGCTTGGCCTGACGCAACTCGTTGGTTTGTTGAATATATGTTTTTCGCGGAAGGTAATTATATTTCAAAATGGTTTTAAGAGGGGATTCGTTGCTGCTCTGTTGTTTGTGCTGATGGTGATGATGCTGACGGTGCTGCTGTTGACGTTGGTTGGTTTGGTGGTACTACCGCTGCTGGTGATGCTTCTGCTGCTCGGGATTGTGCTGTGCTGGATCTCAAGCGACCTCTCCAAAACATTTGCGAATAACTTGCTCGACACTGTCACGTTTGTTTTTTTTTCGTTCTTAACACATTAATTTGGTTTTATTCTTTATGCATCTGTTCTATTATTTTGTTTACTGTTCTCTTTCTTTTTTTTCTTTTTCTTCTATTTCTTTGAAATTTCCTTGCTATTTTTTCTTTCTCAAATTTTTATTTTGATGCTCTTACTTCTAACAGGCACCTTTCTTACTAATGCGCGTCACTTAGCTATTCATAACAGTTATTTGTTTATTAACCGTTTCGATTATTTCAATTTCCAATTTTCCTCCTAGTGTATATTTAACAGATCTTTACTTTCATCTCACTTTTATGTTACTTTTCACTTAACGTTCCAGGTTTTTACTTTAATTTTTTGCCACTTTTCTGTCACCAAACGATTGTTTACTATTTCGCGTTTTAGTGTTGTTAAAACGGCTGCGCCACTTTTATGTCATGAGAAACTCCCAAATGAATAAAAACTCCGTTTAACACTTGATTTAGGAGGCCATTTATTATTACTCTCACAAATCACAAAATTACTTCCTACAGCCTAGCTGCTGCCTAGTTTTATATTGACTTCTAAATTCATTCACAAGAATTTTTATTCATTGATCACGGAAATAAAGCTGTCAATTTCCATCTACTTTACTTCCGTGATGAACAATTAAACAAATTAAACAACTTAACAATAACCTAACCTACTTAATGTTAAAATGATATTAACCTAATAAAGCAAAAACTTAACCTACTGAACTTGAGCGCTGACTCAACACTTGAGGTGTTTTCGCTGCGCGCACTTCAATTGTTGTACCAGCGAAAACTTACTTGTGAATAATTTCCGCCGGTAATGTGGGTTACTCGGAAGAAATAATTCACATTACACAACAAGAGGTATATTTTTTCGTCTTTGTTTTTCGATGGTTTGAGTAATAGGGCTGTACGCTTCTTAATTAGATTTTTTGTTTTAACAGATAATATTTCACTATTGGTTTGTATTTAAGTTTGTATATATACTGAGACTGTGTGCGAATGTCTATCATTTTCATTTCGATTTCTGTTTGACATTCGAAATCGCTAAGTGTGAGAATTAACTTTGGAAACTCATTTCAGTGACATTTGTAGAATCGTGAATAAATTTAAAAAAATTAAATTCTTAAATATATATCAGTGATCTAGCATTTATTTTAAATACATGTAATAAAGTAAATGCTATTCTGTTTATTCTGAAGAATTTGTTACGTTATGATTATTTATAGAGATGAACTTTCACGATTAAAAAAAATTGTTAATATGGGTACTATTGTCTGCCCAACAAGTCAAAGCAAGGTTAGACATGGAAGCCAGGGAGCTGCGAACAGTTATTTTCCAGGAACAATTGATTCGACGAGCGGTGATTTACAAAATGTAACAATTTTCGATTAACCGTGACTATATTTGGTCTCTTTTAGTTTGGACCATTCTTACACCAGGTGAAAGAGACATAATGACATACCTGCTTCAATTAGATTATGATGTACTGAGGGATCATTTGAGGATTGGATGTTCAACCTTCAACAGGATCCTAGATGTGCTACCTAAAAAGCAGAAGTTCGAGCTTGTTGTTTTCTTTGTATTGGTTGGCTACAGGTACATCGTATCCTGTTGTGAGATGTGCCAGCTATTGGCCAAGGATTTTATCAAAAAGCAGGTAATAGTGCATTTGAAAACGCTCTGGGAGCAATTGATGGAACGCACATCTCAATTAAATGTCCTGTAGCTTTGCACGACCTGTACATAGACAGAACGCTGCGATATTCTATACAGCCTAAAGGGAAATTTTTAAGCATTTTTGCTGGTTATGACCGTTCATGACCACAGAGTGCTTAAAAATAGACCATTGTACTGCAATGCCATGTTCCCCCCAGATGGATACTTCCTGCTTGGCGACAGCGGATACCAGTGCAATACCCAGCCAATTGCTATAATAACACCTTATAAAGAATTGAGACCGCTTGACTCCAAGCAAAGAAAATTCAATCTTCACAGCAAAGCACGAGTATATTCGAGTATTTAAAAACCCGATGGAGATGTGTCTTCAACAAAGATCTCGAGTTGAAAATAACCAGCTGTATTAAGACAATAGTTGTGTGTTGTGTTATGCATAATTTATGCCTTCAAGAGGACGCTCTTGAAGTGGCATGTGATGATAGTATTGAAGAGGAGTGTGGAAGAGCGCCGAACTCCATAGAAATGGCCACATCTGACGGCACAACGTTGCGCAATCAATTAGCGAGTAATATATGTGTGAATAGCCTTTTTAAAAATTTTGAATTAATTTTTTTCATTTAATTCATATTTCATATTTTTATTCTTATTCATATTTCCCACTTGAATTCTAACATCTAATTTCTTATAACTAAATAAAAATCTAACATTACAAAAAAATATGTATAAATAGTAAAATCAAATAATATAAAATACCTGAAAAAAATCAATTGTTTGTTTTTCATTGCTACTGTTATTGAATGTCAAATTGACTACCTCTAATCAGAGTCGGTGCAAGAGTCCAGACTTATATCCACATTAAAATGCTGCTTCGGAACAGCATGGATGCTTTTTGTTAGCCGACTAATTTTTCTCGTGCTTCGATCATTTCTTTTGATCATCGCCAGGATTTCTTCGTCTACCTCATCCCTCCTTCCCTTCCTGGAAACCCTGCTTTGTTATGAAAGTAAAATTTACGACCAGCCATCCTGTTCTGCCGCTCCGTTGATTGGGAACAATCATCTGTTGTTTTCAGGGACATCCGCCCACTAAAACGCACGAAATATCAATTCTGTAAGTGAATAACAGAATTTAAATAGGAAGAATTGGTCTTTTGTGCGTTGTCCATTGATTCCCTGGGAATCATTTTTTCCTTTGTTGTCAAAGATCAATTGAAATTTATTGAGAGGAATAGAAAATTGCGCTTTTATGGATCTGGATCCCGGTTCAAATCGCAATATAAACGGGCGATTTGGCAATCAAGTCAGGAAGTCAGGACTAAGAGGTCGTGCTGCCGAGTTGGCAGTCGAACAAGGCAATCTTTCAGTAGATGGGACGTCGTGTTGTCGAACGATTTGAATTTTAGAAATATTATTTTGAAGTTAAAAATTGAAACTAAAATTGTTATTTCAAAAGTTTAATAAACATTAGAACCTTAACTTACCTAAATCGACATTAGTTAAGTGAAATTTAAGAACTTAACGTTCAACAAATCGATTTTAATTTTGTGACTTTATGATATTAAAATTACAAATGTTATCTTAAGAGTTTAAAAACTTAGAACCTTAAATTCTCTAAATCGACTTTAGTTATGGAGTATAAACTGAATTTTATTTAATCAATTTAATTTACGTGAATAGATTTCACATCGAATGAAAAGAAAAGTCATGGTAAACCAAAAACGTGTATGAATTTAAGATTCAAAATTCCTTGTCCTATCCAACGGGGTTGAGTGATCTTACTAAAAAGCACTCCTTTATCCCTTGTTACAAAAAAAAACGTTAACGGGGTTGAGTGATCTTACTAAAAAGCACTCCATAATCCCTTGTTAAAAAATAAAAAAGTTTTGTAACAGCTTGATGTAGACGGCGAAGATGTAGCAGGAACGTTTGATGTTTGTGTTGGAAAACTGAAAAGCGCTTCATGCTTAATCGCTATACACATTTGACTGTTCAATTTACTTTTCTCTTTGTCTTTCATTCTTCATTCATCATACTTTTGTTGTACAGCAAAGTAGCGTCAGTCATTGGATAATTTCACAATGCTATAACATTCGGGGCGATTCTGGCCACTTTCGTTAAGTTAACAGATTTCTGTTAAGAAAGCTAAAAGATTTGGTTTCTAACAGAATTCTTTAAGTTGGTATTCTGGCAAAAATTTACTCTCAAATCTGTTATGAAACCGGTTTTGTTCCAAATCTCTCAACTTTCTTAAAAAAAAACCTTTTACGTTTAAGTTGAAGAATTTCGGGCCTGTTACGTTAAGGGATTTTTAACAAAAATCTGTTAACTTTTGGCACCCAGAATACCAATTTCGACCGTAACTAAACTTTTCGGATTTCAACAACAAATTACATGGGTTGTCCAATTAACAGAATCTGTTAAGTGTGCACAGAATTGCCCCGATTATTTCTATTCCGTTTTTTTTTTTAAAGTTTCCACATGAAAATAAATTGAAATGCATGGCCCCTTGCGGTAAAGGCCTGCTCCAAACGCCTCCAGTTATTCCTGTCTTCATCCAGTTTCTCCCCGTTATACCTTCAATGTCGTCACACCATCTCGGCCCTATTTCTATTTCCCTATTTCTGCCTCTATGCCCCTATATGCCCCTGTTTCTTCTTTCACCTGCACCTCTCCAGGGAGTTGCTTGTTTCGTCCATCTGTCGTTGAACATTCGGGCCAGATGTCCTGCCCATCTCCATTTTAAAAGTAGTGCGTGTTTTACTGCATCAATAACTTTTGTCTCTTTTCATATGTCTGAGCTATTTTGTTTGTCTATAAGCCTGAATCCCACGATGCTCCTTTCCATAGCGCGCTGACACGATCGTAATTTCGTTACAATGCTTTAGTTGAAGGTCCATATTTGACCACCGTAAGTAAGCAGGGTAGCATGCATGAGTCCATAATTTTTTTCTTCAGTTTTAAGGGGAGTTTCGATTTCGGTACTTCTTTATGACACCAGTATTCTTTCCAGGTTATATGAATTCGTCGTTCTAGTTCGTCACTGTGCCTAGTATTTTTTAAAGATATTTGTTTTCCTAGGGAAGCATAATTCTCTACATATTCTAGCGGTATGTCATTTATCCTCATGGGATTTTGATCGCCGTCGGTAGCAACTTTTATTTTTGATGTATTTAGTTGTAAGCCGATATCGTTGCTGACCTTGTTTAGTTCTTCCACCATGTTTCCTAGCTGGTTCGAGGAATTTGAAAAAATAATTATGTCATCTGCAAATCTGAGGTTACTGAGATACTTTGCGTTTAAGAGTATGCCTTTTTTGCTCCAATTTAGGTCTTTAATAATATTTTGCAAGACGGCTATAAAGATCCTTGGCGACAGTGGATCCTTTTGTTTAACTCCTCTGTGAATACCGAATTCCGGCCCCAGTCTGTCTAGTTTTATTCTACTTTTACTTTTTCTATAGATATCTTGTATTATTTTTATGTATGTGTATGGGATTTCCTGGTAGTGTAACGCCTTCCAAATACTTTCGTGTGACATTGAGTCGAATGCTTTTGTGTAATCAATGTAAACTAGGTATAACGGTGTTTTAAACTCTAAATGTTTCTCCACTATGTATATGTTCTAGAGTGTGAATATTATCATTTATAGAGTAGCCTTGTCGAAAGCCTGCCTGCTCCACCAGTTGCATCCTCTCTATGAATGGTTTTATTCTTTTCTCTAGGCATACTGCAAATCGTTTGTACATTGTGGGAAGGAGGCTGATTGGCCGCTAATTGTTGATATCAGTAGAGTCTCCTTTTTTATACAAAAGAATTACGTGTGATTTGCCTTAGCTTCTAGGTACCTCTTGTTTTTCGAGTATTTTGTTGAAAAGAGCTAGGAATGGTGTTATTAGGTATTGTTTTCCTAGTTAATGGGCTTCGTTGGGTATATTATCTGCTCCTGGGCTTTTCTCTATCTTCAAATTTTGGATTTTTCCCATGATTTCGTTTTCGCTAAAAGGTGTGACCTTTGAATCAGTATTGCTGATCATGGGAACTTTACCTACATATATCGTTTTTCGTTCTTCCTGAGTTAGTTTCTTTTGCCTGGTAGAGTTCTTTATAAAACTCAGATGCAGTGATTACTGGCTGGTTTCTTTTTTGCGACTTCATTGTTTCTTTATTTGGTTTTAATGCCGATATCCAACCTTTCTCTATATTTATCTGTTTGAAGGCTTTCTTCTGGCTTCCACTCTGAGTTAAGTGTTTTTCAAAAATGTTTATACGATAATTCTCATAATCCTGCTTTATTAGTTAATTTGTGGTTTTGTAGAGCGTTGAGAGTTCCTTTTTTGGTCTTTGTTTTTCGATGGTTTGAGTAATAGGTCTGTACGCTTCTAAATTAGATTTTTTGTTTTAACACATAATATTTCACTCAGGGTTTTGCAGGAGGTTAGTGCGTTTAGGCTTTCCTTTATAGATGCCTCTATTTTTAAGTGGTAGGAATGCATGTCGACACTTGTTTCCCATTTTACTTGTTCTGGTTTTCGTTTTAATACCTCGAGGTACCTTCTTTGTTTCGACTCATCGGCCAGGTTTGAAGGGGACGTAGAGTAGGACGCTCTGTTATTCTTCGTTTTAGTTATTTTTATTTTCTCACTTGGGAAGGAGATGTTGGTTAGTACTTCCATATCAGTTAATAGTTTTGGATCTTCGCTGAGGAAGTAGTCGATTTGATTTTTGTAAATTTTATCAGGCGAGGTCCAAGTCCACACATTAGCCGGTTTTTTCTTGAATAGTGTGTTAATTGTTAAATGTTTATGTTGTGATCGATGAAATGCTGGGTAAGTACAAATTAATTTCAGATCGACGGTTTGGTTCCGGACATAAAATTATTGCTAAGTCGGCGACGCTAGGGACAAATGGGTCCACAACGGATGGGCGTCAGTCGTAGTTAAACTTTTGCAAAGTGAGTTAGTAAGTGATAGTTATGGCCTATATTCTCAACTGTTGATTATTTCTGCAAATTACAAAGGAACAACCAGGTGAGTGTCGTTAGCAAGTGACCAATTTATTCTTTAAAAACATACTAGTTGAGGTTGTTTGATGCTCGAGAGGAGCACAGTGGAGTTTCTGAAATGGTGTACGAGTATATGCGTTGGTTCTCTTGTGTTGATTCTGTGTTTTGTTCGCGTTCATTGAGAATGCGGTTCGTCCGCTTAAAGAAGGATCGTGTCATGTATAGATCTTCTGAGCTGGGTTGGTATGCCCACCCAAAGGAGTTACCCGACTAGGTATGACCAGTCGTAGGGCTGATTTGTTTGGCCAAATTGATAGCTGATTTGTTCGGCTAGAGTGAAAGCTGGTTTGTTCGGCTAGAGTGACAGCTGATTTGTACGGCAAGACCCACGGTGAAGTGGCAGGCTTGGTGTATGTAAACTTTGAGCGTTGTTCTGAGTGCCTGTGAGCTTTTTGGTGCGATTTAAACGTACTCACTGAGTTTTTGTACTCATAAATATTTTTACTCTCGTTGCAGGTGAGCACACTGGCGTTGATCCCGAGCTGCGCCAGAACAAGAAATAGTTGTTGGATTGTAATATTAATGTCAAATGTATTGTGTCTTGCGTACAATAAAATGTTATTAAGAATAAATCCATTTAATATAATTGTGTATATTTGTTTTGTATGGCAAATTGTAATAGCCTTACTCCTCTGTGGTTTCTTCTTCCATAACAGAATGGACTCATGATTGAGCTTTCTCCTGGTTTCCTGTGCCCTATTTTCGCATTCATATCTCCCATCAATTTAACTTTTCCTCACGAGAGACTTTGGGCTTACTCTATTTGATCATAATATATGTCCATTTCTTTTTCTGTTGCTTCAGTTGTGGCCTCATAAACTTAATTCATTCAGATCTTTTTTACTTCGAATTTAAGGTTTAGCAGACAGACTCTGTCCGATATTCCAACGTAATTTTCTATGTTATTTTCATACTCTCTCTTGATAAGGAATCCAACTCCGTATAGTAGCTACTCAGTGTAGCAAAAAATTTAACTATCATCTTCCCTGATGTTGTTTCCTTCTCTCCTGATTTCCGACAGCCGATAATGTCATATTTTATTATTGTTAAACAGTATTTCAGTAAAACCATTCTTTGGCGCGAAAGTAGAGATTTAACATTTTACAAACATATGTAGATTTTTTGGCGTATTGGAGGGTTGTAGTCGTATTCTCCCGTGGTGACAAGCCATGTTGCGAGATTGAGAGGAGCCGATAGTGGTTACTATTCTATAGGTGATAATTGGTTACAGCAATGCATGTCGGTTGTGTGTGGAGTTGGCGGCGTTTTCCTGGAGTTGAAGTATGGGTTTTTTTAATAATAAAGTTGTTCATATTATTAGTTTTGTTTATTTTAGTGCGTTGTTTTAGGTTTTGATTCTCTGCATTTTGGCTTGAGTGAAGTAGTGTTGTTTCGGGCGAAGAGGATAATGTTCTTTTTTTGTTAGATTGTTTTTTCAGTTCTGTTTGTTGGCTTTTGCTGTTATGTACCAAAATTTTATCATATATAATAAAAGCATTTACACCTTGTTTTCTCATTAGTTTCACTTCGTTTTGGAGTTCTCTTGATCTATTGAATATTTCCTGGGGATAGTCTTGCTTTATGTAGTAAGGTGTTGATTCGAGTTAATATTATTTTTTTGAATTTGCATTTTAAGTGCCATAGTGGCCAGGGTAACTACAATGGGTCTAGTTTTCTCGCTCTTTTTTCCTAGTCTTCTAACGTGATCAATGTCATTTTCTCGCATTTTATTTCCTGAATATTGTATATAATATCACGGACATTTTGTTTTAGGTCATGGAAGGTATTTTCTTGTTCTTCTGCTCCCAAAAACAGCAGGTTTTTTCTTCTTGCGAATCTCTCAAAGTTATTAATTGCCTTTCATTGCATTTCCATTTTTTGTTCAAGCTGCTCGTTTTGGGATTCGAGCAGTTTAAATTTTCCATTTATGCTAGGATAAATAGTGTGTTTTATTTCCTCCTTCATTTCCTTTATATCCAGTTTTCGTTGCTTCATCTCCTCTTGCATAGATTTTAACATACTTTTAATTTCCTTCATAATGCGTCTTCTTTTCGGGCCGAGCGCTATAATAATCTGTGGCGATATTTGCAAATTTTTAAACGACGTTTATTGGCCGAAAATTAAAATTTTTTTTTTCATTTTAATTTATTTATTTTTTACCGTTAACTTCGACCGCCACGCGTCGCAATATCTATTTCGATTTGATTCAAATGTCAATGCCGATTTCAGTCTGACATTTACTGTGCATAATTTTAGTTTATTGTTGCTTAAACCCGTAACTTAGATTTCTCATGAAATGTGTATATAATAATATTTGGCGAAATTTGCAAATTTTTAAATGACGTTTATTTTTCGAAAATTTTTTTATTATGTTATGTTATTTTTCACAATATCTTCCTGTAATAAAACTAACCAGCAAGTTACTAACAAACATTTTTGTTGTTATGATTTGTCTGTTGTTACATATTATGGATTTTTTTCACATATCAACGTCAATTTTAGTTTTTATTTTTATTGTTGTTTTAAATCGTTAGTTTAGTTTTTCACGATATGTGTCTATAAGTACCCTTTAGCTCAATTTGCAAATTTTTAGACGTTTATTTTTCCAAAATTTTGATTTTAGATTTTTTACTGCTTTGAACTGTTATGTAACTCAAAACCAGTAAGTCACTAACCAAAAATTTGTTTGTTGTTGTTATTTGTCTATTATTAAATGGTTTGATTTTGTTCACATATCAATGCCAATGTTAGTTTTTACTTTTTTATTTTTTTTTTTTGTTTAAACCGTTAATTTAGGTTTTACACAAAATCACAAATATG